>OY982570.1:13505557-14105557 GCA_963859945.1 Euplagia quadripunctaria
AATCGGTGTACACACATTTAAAAAAACAGTCTGTCGTAGGATTGCATTTCAGAAGTGAACACACACACACACACACACACACACACACACACACACACACACACACACACACACACACACACACACATATATATATATATATATATATATATATATATATATATATATATATATATATATAAGTGATGATCAGATCACGAATGAGTTGCAAATTAATTGTTTCAAGAATTGCCTTTTGTTAGTTAGCACTTTGTAAAATAACGAAATGTCATCTGCTGACGAGCTTTAATTAAACCCTGTACCAGTTCACGGTTTATCTATTAATAAACTGGGGATAATGATATTTACTAGAAGTACTAGTAGTTGGATATTTCTTCTTTTACTAAAAACAACATATTATGCATATTTTTATTAACTTCATGCACACTTTTCAATTGTTGCTCAAACCTTAGTTCAATAAGATATGATCGTGAGAAGGTATTATTAGCACAATTTTCGTAAGGGTTTAAGGATTTAGAATTTTTATTCAGATTTCCTGTAAACTAGGCAGAGGAAGGTTGTGTGCTCAGTAATTTCGCATTCGCAACCTACATTTTTCTCTTGCTATTAAAAAAAAACCTGACAACTTAATACCTAATTGACTTAACATATGAAAGGGTATCTTCAATGAAAAACAGGTGTTCAATTATAAACATTTATTCCATAAAAAGTGCTCACCAGTCCATATCCCCCACGATATGGGGACCATTCACTCTTAAACACATAAATTATTACACCCAGTTCAATAACCGCTAGTAACCTACAATTATTAAAAGTAAAAACATGTCTATTCGCTTATTGATATACCACGAAGTCAATGCACATACTAAACTCATTTATAAACGATCCGAATAAAAAAAGTTCGACATTTAAGGATTTTTCAACGAACTAATTACCAGTTGTACTGAATGACATAGTTACTTACCATCTACAATTACAATAAGAATCGGTAGCGACATAATATCGTCAAATTAATACTAGCAGATGTTATCAGAAGCTATTGAAAAAGTGTTTAAATTAACCTGATGTGTTTATTAAATTGTCGAAGTTATTTACGAGTTTCTCAAGCGCACGTAAATGCTCGTGTGTAATTAGTGGATGACAATTATTCTCACTTTGCTGAAACTAGATTGATGTTACCCTTGTGTGTGTGTGTTGTAGGGTTATCATATTACATTGAAAAGTCTTAATATTTGTTTTGTTTTTATTAATGACTAAGCGCTTCGCGGTTTCACCTGCGTAAGTCCCGGTGCCGTGGGAATATCGGGTAAAAATACCCTATGTGTTAATACAGATCTGCAGCTATCTACATACCAAGTTTCATCACAATCGGTTTAGTAGTTTTTGCGTGAAAGAGTAACAAACATCCGTATATCCTCACAAACTTTGACGTTTATAATATTAGTAGGATGTAGGCATAGACAACTGCCCAATTCCTGCTTCTATCCTTACATACCTCACCAGCCTCTACTGTCCTTAAACCTTTTATGAATGGATAAATGGGTTTCGCAGGTACGTCTGACATGGCCCTTTCTTCACAACATCACTAATTTGATCTGGATATATTGTACGTGGTCGACCCCTACCCGCCTTTCCACGTACGTTTGTCTTGTATACTTCTACTGTTATTAATTCCTCATTCATTATTTTTACGTGCCCAAACCACCTCAGTCAATCTTTTTTAAATTTCTTCACTACATTATTTTTCCAGCCGCACTGCTCTCAATATCTACATTCCTCTTTCTGTCGACCAATCTTACAAGGCACATACTTCGCGGTGATCTTCTTTCAACAGCATTGTCAAATCTTTTCTGAATATGGATTATTTATTTTATGGTTTTTAAATTATTTTGTACCCGGCTTTGCACGGGTAGCAGAAACATCTTCAACAGTCAACATCATATTTTAACCAACTTATTCAAAACCTTAACCAATGATACACCTAAACCTTTCTCGTGATTCACTCTCTCTATTGGTGAAACCGCATGAAAATCCGTGCAGTAGTTTTTGAGGTTATTGCGAACAGACTCCAGCTCTATCGTGGGAGAGCCATGCTTCACCACGTATGGGCCGGCTCGACCGGAGTGATACCACGGCCTCACAGAAAACCGGCAGTAAAGCAATGATAGCATTGCTTTCGCCGAGTGAGTAAGGTTACCGGAGGCCCTAACCCTTCCTTTTCCCCGTCTTCCCCCCTTCCCCTACTCCCACCTTAAAGGCCGGCAACGCACTACACACTTCATCATCATCACCTATATGGAACTACCTTGTTAGCATTCAGAATTAAATAAAAAAACACATACAAATTGAATTTTGGAGAAATCGGTGTACACACATTTAAAAAAACAGTCTGTCGTAGGATTGCATTTCAGAAGTGAACACACACACACACACACACACACACACACACACACACACACACACACACACACACACACACACACACACACACACACACACACACACACATATATATATATATATATATATATATATATATATATATATATATAATTAGGTTAAAAATAAAAAGTAGGTAATAACATATCTAAATGTATACATAGGGTACACTGGAAGTTCTGCGCTCCTGGCCGCTCATAAATGTTTGAATTTCGAATGTTATATTTTTTTAAATATAAGAAACTCAGCTCCATCTTACGAATTTTCGATCAGGTCACGTGTCCTGACGCGAGTTTAACATTTTTACCCATCCCAAAAAGTGCACAACGCCGCTAAAGAAGTTTTCACTTGAAAAAAACAAATTAAAAAGCTTTTTTGGAGTTGGTTTAAAAAGGAACATTGTTGTTAATGCATATAATGGCAATACGATCCTTTTTTAGTTTTTTATTAAGTTTTGCGGCAACAGAAAGAACCCTAAAAATAGACGATTCTTATTGTAACTCTTATTATTAACTATGTCATTCAGTACAATTGGTAATTAGTTTGCATTGAAAAATCGTTAAATGTCGAACATTTTTTTTATTCGGATCGTTTATAAATGGGGGTGAGGTTTAGTATATTATTTATTTATTTTACACTTAAAAGCACTCCATAGACTGTAGGATATTTCTGATGTTACCCTTTTATGCGTAATCAAGCGAAGCATAAAACGATTTCCTGTGAGACGGCAAACAAGTTACGTTCCCGCAACAAGCGCTCTATTGTAGTCTGTAAAAAGTTAATTTTGCATTTTGTGGTTACAAGTCAAGTGTAAAATTCTATACCAATAAATATCAGACATATTATTAGCCGGACCTGTAATTGCATACAGCTGAATATAATCTCTTTTGTATTTATAATAATTTGTATTTGTATTAGGTTGGTAACTGCTGAGCCCGTCATGCAGTGGCAATCATGCGAATTAAGCGAGAGCGTTTTTAATAAATGTTGCCCTAGGTCAGTCGATAGTAGGGTGGCCTGCAATGACGTTCCTCATTGTTTGAAAACCACTCTCAAGGGATAATGTGACAGCCCTAAAATAACCGGACGAAAAGGTTAAAGGATGTGAATTTATAAAACTATCATAAAAATATCCGACTTTTTTTGGTGATTTTGAAAAAGAAATCTTTCATCTCTTCTCTTCAAATATTGTCCTGGAAATTATGAACACAATGAGGGAATTGATTTATTTACATATATTTGGGGGCACGGCAGCGCCCCCACCAAGTCGAAAAAAAAACACAAAGGCATAGAGGGCCGTATCATGCTTTTCTCTAAGCCACTCAGGACATTAAATATTCCTATAACTCTTTAAATTCAAATATACACAATTTAAGGTTTTTCTTACTAACAAGCTGTATCCCGCAGTTTGGCCCATGTTTTTGTATGGGTTTAGTCATCAGAATATCAGATTAATTAAAGGTTATTGTTACTACTAATGCAGTAGTAATGTAATTTTATAAAGGCATTATTTTTACTTTCCTCAGTGTAAACTTTTCAGCTTTGTAACATTATTAAAAATTAACGATTAGTTACAGTCCACAGATACTTGATAATTTGATTGTAAGGTCACTTTTGCCACATGGGTAAAGAAATGGAACAGAGACAAAGTTTCATACAACCGCGCTTCGATAGGTACAACACTACAATGCGCGGTTGTGAGTGAGCACTGGCGGCTTCGTTACGTACGGAGACAAACCGGTTTGTACCCGCTCGGCCAGTGCTCAGCTTCAGGGCTCGTGGTGTGCATCCCGCATGGTATAATAATAGTCCACAAGTAGTGAAGAATAAATAGTGCTTTACAAAAAAAAAAAAAGTAAAATATGGTTTATTATTCCATGTTCATACATGATAACACAAAGAATAAAAACACTTTTTTTATCATCCCAAAGAGACCAATATATAAGTAGTAACTTGATTATTATTTAAATAAATAATAAATGGCCCAAAAAGTACAATATGGCCGCTGTGAATTTACATAGGTCATAAATTTACGAATGACGTTTTAAATTCAGTCGTTGCATGCATTGTATAAGATTGCATAGGTCCTGTATTTTATCGGTCTATTGTGTTTTATCAGAAGATTGAAAAAAGTTTATTATCGTAAATATTTTTTAAAGCTAGATTAAGTAATTTGTAAAAGAATATATTTTTGTACCAAAATGGGAATAAAGTTTGCACGCTCCTTAGAAGCTTTATCTGTGATCCGTTTGTTTACTCGTGTGCTATGGTTCATTGATTTAATTAGTAGTAGCAAGTTTTTTTTCTAGAAGCTATTTCGGTATTATTTTCTAAAATTTTAAAAATTGTAAGTTTAAAAAATATTCAATTTTAAATAATAAAAAAGATGAGAAGAGAAAAATCTTTTTTTTATTTAATCTTATCCGTGTATGACAACCCTACCAAAACAGGTATAAATTTTGCACTCTCCTTAGAAGCTTTGTCTCTGTTCTGTTCTTTACTCAGTGCTTTTGCGCTATAGATCTCCACCATCGAACATCTGTCTCACTAAATAAAGTGCCTAAATTACAAAAGAGTGTTCCAACTGGTAGAATCTGTGGTTTATTTTTATAATTTTTTAAACAATCAGCTCAAGTATAAATCATGATATACATACATATAAAATACTGTTTATAAATATTAGTACAGTTCATGATATTCTAAAACTTCTAAAATACTGGTATCACTTAAAATTGGTTAAGTCCATTATGTATCTTAACACTACTATAACAGATAGAGATCAGGAGATCGGGTATTAGATCATATAACTTGTTCTATTACCATAGGAATTTTTAGCACTGGCACATCAGGTTGTTTAAGTATACAAGTCAAACTCGCAAGTATACATATAATACTTCATGCAGCATCTATCGATGACATATTATTATCTAAAGTAATATATCTCTAATAACGTAGTAAACAAGTTACCGATCGCATGAGTGAAGCTGCCGGCGGTATCTAGTTTTCTGTAATGCATCGTGTTTGATTGACGTTTAAATATTCGTGTCAATCTGAAGATACTAGTTAGGGCCTCGGTTAATGCAATGAACTTGTCACGGTTGTCCCGGTAATAATAGCCTACAGCGTACCTAATACTGCTATTTCGTGATAATATGTATCACGGTCTTAGAGTTCCTTCAACGTTCCTAAGAGTAGAAAATAAACCTTGAAGGTTAGTTCACATGATATTTTTAACCGAATTTATAAATTAGAATGGTTTCGATTACTTTAGGTATATATTAAGTACTATCTTTTACCCGTGGCTTCGCTTGCCTAAAATAAAGTTTCTATCCCTCGGGAACAGTAGTGTTTCCTGGTTTTTAGATACCTTATGTTCTTTGTAGAACCTCTGTTATATTACCAAAAACTCGGTTCAAAAACATAATCAAAGTATCAGTTTTGGAAGTAGGTACGCTTGCCCTGAATAAACTTTCTTTTATTAACCGACGAAAAAAAAGGAGGTTCTCAATTCGACCGTATGTATATTTTTTATGTATGTTCAGCCTTCGCTCCGTTATTTGTGAACCGATTTTGATGATTCTTTTTTTGTTAGATAGGGTGTTCCTCAAGGGTGGTCCCATGTCAAGGAAGTCAGGATCTGATGACGGGATCCTGATAAAATTGAGAAAAATTAGTGAAAATAAATTTATATATACATTTAAACTGTAGTTTCAGTGACAGAAACCACTTAATATGCCTTGAAGAAAAGGTATTTGATAGCGTTTTAAAGTATCTAGTATTTAATATATTAAAAGATAGTAGTTGTCAGAGTAGTAACAGATGACGCAAGCCACAAAAAAGTCATAAAATAAAAATCTTTTTAAGAAAAAATTAAACCGACGAAAAGAACTTAAACGCAAAAAATGATAAAATGATTTATTACCTACATAGAGCCTTCTTCATTTCTACATACATATAAAATTCAGATAATTAATCAGTTTGCTGTTTGGCGTCGGCTCAAAATTAGTTTATATAAAATTTGATAATTCATGTAAATAAGCTAAAGACTTTGGTTTATTAATTTTTTGCTTTTTAATTCTTTTCGTTGGTTAATTTTTTTGGAAAAAGTTTTTTTTTAAATAATTGTCGAGTGCTTTCGACAATTCAACTATTACATTTTAAAAGTTTATTTTGATTCTATTTTATATGCGAATGAGACTATTAGAAAAAGTCATCTGGTTAACAAGTGTTTTCTAACATGCGCACAATATCTAACATAATAACAAGAAAAATGAAACGATGCCGAGTGCAAGTGTCGCAGGGCGCAGTGCATCGCGCTCAACCACGCATGCACTCTATTGAAATGCACTCTTTATCGTAGCGTGCGCATCTCGTTCGTTAGGCGAGCTTGCGCAGGGACGCCCGTGCTGCATCCAACCACGTCTATTGAACTCTGTATCGGCGTTAGAGTGCCAATAACCAGTACTATTCTCACTTATATTTCACTTGCAAATTACATGGATGTTCGAACTTTAACGCGCCAGCCATAATTAAGATTTCTCATTAGAGTCGCCTGTTTAACATGTGTGAATGTCCTTACAGACGTTCATTATTTTACAAAATGTTTATGTGTTAACTTTCTATTGAAATATTTTATGGTCGCCTTGTAAATGTAGAAAATGTGAGGTTATTTTACATTTATTTTGAAAATAAACCTTATGGTCTGCGTCGCAACTTTAACTTGGTTGGATGTACATAAATTAAACTCTTTAAAGAAAATAAGCTGGCTTCCTCTTGCATACTTGGGTTTAAAACAGCTTGAGAAACATAACAAGGAATATGTTTTTAGCCAGTTGGCAAAAATTTTTGTGGTAATTATGAATAACATATTTCTGAAAAAGGATTTGTCTCAACAAAACATTACTAGCAGTTACAATTCGTGTCACTGGCGTTAAATTGGGATTGTTATATCTTGCTTTGTGTACCTTCGAATACTCCCTTGCCTTGCAAAATAAATAAATTATATAAAGTTAGCTTTTAAAACTAAATTATTTTTAACAACACCATTAAGTACCTACAACCTAGAAATAAAATGCCCATACAATGTAAGTATCGAAGCATTAGACGTCTATTGCAGATTTTATGGCAGAGTTCCTCTTAGATTAGAAGCTTATTTAAAGCTTTGGTTATAGAGGTATAAAGGTAGCATAGGTTAGCGTCGTGGCTCTTTGTTTTAAAGTTTAAAAATTCATTTAATTGGCGACGTGTGTAGCAAATTGTTCGCGCGTGGTGGGAATGTGGTGGCGCTCACGACACATTTCTAATACAGTACACTGTATGTTGCTTTAAATTGTATTCTCGGACACTTTAATTGGACGGCACTTAAAATTTTTGCAAGTGAGTGCTTTTTAATCTTGTTTTAACAACATACTGCTGGCGTATGTAGTGATTTCTAAAGTTCTTAATATTTTAGAGGAAATTTGTGAAGAGGAAATTTAGTACCAATTTGTAAGCATATTATCTGCAGGGAGAAGTAACAGGCAAATTTATAGGATAACATATATATATACATATACATCGTATATGAATATTAAATAAGTAAAGTCTATGTTGGCAAAGTAGCCTATGCTTTAAGATAAATGGTTACCGGTGCCTGTATAAACTCACTCGCGTACAGGTCGTTTTGCAGCTTTCGAGAGCCTAGTGGGGCGGCTCCAACTCGAGTAGATGACTGCTGTACTCTCTCTCCTTAAATTAATTACTTTCGTTAAGAATATCGTGCGATTCTGGGGATGTACAATTTTTTCATCAACACTAAATATAGGTACAAAAAATATTCAACCACAAAACCAAAAAACACAGAATATTTATTTGCATGCAATTCAGAAATAAATAGTCTTGTAACAGTATGTACGAATAAAACGTCCAAGTCGGCGGCGTTAAGAGAGATAATGCCCTGTGGTCAGTATAAATTCAATCCACAATGCGGTATTGAGCGGTCATTACTGTGATATGTGGGGCACGTTGACTTAAATATGTTTTACCTGTATTCCCCTCTGTACTAAAGAAAATTAACTTAGTTTCTTAAATAAGCTATTTAACAGACTTCAATCAATCAAGTACAAGAGCCCAAGTAGTGATCAACTGGTTGGTTCTAAAGGAACTTCCTTCCTCGGACTTATTAGTAAACTAATTCTAATAACTTGTCATAAAAAGATTTTTATAGAATCACATCTCATGCGGTACAAGAATCTTTAGAATAATGTGATGCCTTTACAATAAGTTCATAGACGAGTGTGATAGCCTAATCGCCAGGTGGGGTATTTACCAGTGTATGTCGACAATTCCACAACACTAGTTTACACTTTTCTACAAAACTTTTCTAGAGGGGAGCTTTGCTTCGGCACATATGGGCCGGCCCGACCGGAGAGATACCACGACCTCACAGAAAACCGGCAGAAAGCAGTGTTGTTGTTGTGTTTCGCCGAGTGAGTGAGATTACCGGAGGCTCTAACCCTTCCCTCTCCCTTTTTTCCCCACTCCCCCTCTCCCTCTCTTGCCTCCCTTGCCCTACTTCCACCTTAAAGGCCGGCAACGCACTTGTGACTCTCGAGTTATAGGTGTCCATGGGCGGACAATTTTAGGCTTAGCAATGTATGAATTACTAACTTTTGTCTGCGGTTTTTCTTACGATAAATATTATTTTTATATCCCTCGGGAACTGTAGTCAGTTTCCTGGATGAAAAGTACCCTATGTCCTTTTCTGGGCTCTTGACAGCAACTCTTGACTTGTGCAGCAACATTTCAAAATTGGTTGAGTATGCAGTTAAAACGTGAAAGTAAATAAACAACGAAACAGCAAACTCACTGTCGCTTTTATAATACTAATAATAGAGAATATAGAATAGAATAGAGAGTTTATCTCTGCCAAATTTCATACAAATCCGTTCAGCTGTTTTTGTAAGATTAGTTAGGATGTGAATGTGAGCATATGGCATTTGTTGTGCGAAAAGAACGAAAGTTCTAATAGTTTTGTCTATGTAGTGTGTACACTAAAATTGCAGCAAGAAGAAATAAATCTTACACATTTAGTTTCTTACTATCAGAACGAAATTCATTGATGGATGACTAAAATGTTCTTGAAAACAATAACGAATCTTTACCAGATAGTGTAGTACATCTTCATACACTAATCATACAATATCTTCAGATATTAACAGTAAAATACTTAAAACCAGTATATACTGTCACTAGGTATTCTTAGAAGATATAAACTTTACGCTAGTTATTAAATTGTATGAGGTTTATCTACATCAAATACATTTTTACTCAATGCACTATTAGTAAAGAAAACATTTACAAACTATGTTGCATTACCCCATAAAAATTCCAACGTTTCAACGTGATTACGAGTTGATTACAGCACATATATTGGAACGGCAAAAAGGATGTAAGTTAAGGTTTAAAGTGGGATATTGCTTTTTGCGCGCAACGCGGTTGCCATGTCTATAAACCAATTTGCGACGGGCCCGCCACTGTGACGGTTCTTTATCGGCCTTTGTTTCGGCGAATGTCTCCCAACATGCTATGGACTAAAGGAGCTTGTCGCGGCCATCTAAGGCAATGGATTTATCTTGTTATTTACTCATTTAAGAGCCTTTACCTGTAAGTGCACGCTTATAGTGTCAGTATTGTTACTGAATGGTATTGACGTCTACGTGAATAGAATAGATAACATAACTCTTTTGTCTCGTTTGTTTCAGAATGTTTCTCATGCTAATAGGGAATATTTCACTTTAATCATACTTATATTAATGCTACCATACAGAAATATTTGAAACACTATACAGTGATGTCTATAGTGCGTTGTTAATCCTATTTCACCATTTAGTTCTACAATATGTAACTGCGATCTTCTGGAAGGTGGCGGTTCTCGGGTTGCAGTTTAAGGAAAAAATTGTTACCCCCTACATCCAAGAATTTTATTGAAAACGCATAATGCCAAAATATTGTTTATTTTAAAGATTCAAATTACAATCATTGTTACGTAGACGTAAGGTAACTTAGGAGGCTTTTGTATGCGTGACCGCAAGTTCACAGAAGCAGAAAACCGGAGAGATTTATTTGTCTCTTTCTTTATTGCATGCATGTCTGTAGGTGTCCATGACTGATACTTTTGTTTTTTGACATTGCTGTAATTCATTGATTTGCTCGTTACTAATAGGATTTTTGATATTATTATGGTAATAAAATGAAATTGCCACGGCTCACTTCACCTGAACTTAAGTAAGGACATTTTATTTAATATATGACTCATCTGACACTATGTTATGTCATCTAAATACATAGAGGATTTCTTTGCACCATCGATTTGCACAAACATCTGCAAATAGTTATTATTATTACAATCATAATGATTTTGCAAGGAGATGAACTACTTAGCAGTTAAAGTCGAAGTTAAATTCAACCCTTCCTTGAGTTCTTCTATGGTAGAACACATAAACAACAACCTCTTGGTCCTTAAATTTCTGTTAAGGGCTATGTTTGGACGAATAAAAACATATTAAAAAAGAGAACATGCAAAACCCTGTTTGTATTACAGTGCTAGTGTGTATTTATTTATTTGTATTTATAAAAGTTTAAGTATGAAAGAATAAACTTATAAACTTATAGAAACGAGTGAACTGTCACCACAAATTCCCAACTTTACACCGTATAGTGTGCCTAAATGGATTTGTGCACGGTACTTTTTACGCCATAAAGATAAACGTGTGACCGTATCGATTTTGAATTGATACTTGTGGGAGCGAATGTAGGTACATATGTATCTCCATGATATGCTTGTTTAGATAAAATTTATAGAGGTAGTTTTAAGTTGATACATTCTCATCAACCATTATAAATTGTTACAGGTATAAGAGTAACAGATTACGAAAGAAGCTCGATGTTTAAGATTATCTCTCAGACATAAATGAAAAAAAGAAGAGGGTAGAAGGACTGGAAGGAAAAGAACCCTACCACCTAAGAATTGTTTAGAAACAAACGTTCCTACTTCAAGAGTGTTTAAAACTCGGGGTACTATCCAGCAGAGCGAGGAACAAAGTCGTACTGAAATCGAATAAATTTACGAGGTATTATGGACATCAGATCTAATGCTGTGTGAGTTGATTGGTTTGCGCGCATCACCTTACTTTATCCAGTAATCGATTTAAAGAGATATTCTTCCTCGTAGCTCCGAAAAGCCACATTCCCTGATGGTTGACGGTCAAGGTTACCGGTAACCGGATGGAGATTCATGGAAGACTGTGCGAATGATCTTCCTCGAAGTACCGAAGAGTCATCGTTTCCGTTTATAAAGAAATGCAAAGAGAAATCATGAAATTATCGGGGTTAAATCTTATTTTTAAATCATAATTACTATTTGAATAGTCGCGAAATGAGCGATCTCGTGGCAAGTCTAATATCTATTCCAAGACAATTTTAAGGAGAAAATAGGCACCGTTCTATTTTTGTTAGCGATTAAACAGGCTTGTAAAGTAATATTCCGTCCGCTTAGAAATTTATGCAACAACCTCTTAAGAAGATGCTTTGGCACGTACGTCAATCATATTTCTCTAATAGTTTCCAAACAAGCCAAACTATAACTAAATAATACTGACACTTTAAGTACCTCATTAGGACTGCAAATTCATAGAACATCCTGGTTGCCTAATTCTATAATTGTATGTTTTTTGTTTAACTTTTTAACAACTAAAATTATCGTCGAAAAGTTAGGTACGAAGCGTGAAAACGTTTTACATTGCAGATATAACGAATTGTTTTATATAATGAATGACCTGTTTAAAACTAAACGGTAATTTAATATGAAGAATGCACAGTTTAAGTAAATATTAGCTGCGTGTGGACAGATGTGTGGGAGCGTAACTGTCGCCTTATTGTTCCTTGTATTGTAGGTTACTCGCACAGTTAGCTAGTAAGGCCTACACGATGACTACATAAGTAATGTGTGAACATTAAACTGTTTTCACAGCAGCCTATTATAATGTTAAAGTACTGTTACTGAATGTTTCATAGGCTACGGTAATAGTTTGCTACCTAAACAGTATTTGTGTCACACATCTTAAGACCTTAATTAAGATGAAAGAAATCCTAGGGAGTTGCAGGGCATTACCAAATA
Organism: Euplagia quadripunctaria; assembly: GCA_963859945.1. NCBI lineage: Eukaryota > Metazoa > Arthropoda > Insecta > Lepidoptera > Erebidae > Euplagia > Euplagia quadripunctaria. The sequence continues at coordinate 13,518,153 of OY982570.1, forward strand.
GGGCTGTCTCAGCAGCGTAATGGATATTTTGGTCAATAAAGAGTCGCATTTAACATAGGCTGGCGAAAATGTGTGCATATACAGAAAAACAGAAATAGGAATCTATTGTCTTGTATGCGCATTTACAATTTTTTTGCTACCTAAAGAGAAAGTCGGCATTTCTTCAAAGGGCACTGGAAGCCTTACTGTGATAGGAAAGGGAGTGGACAGAATATAGTTGGAGAAACCACGATTCCGACTTCTACTACATTTGAATATGTTGCCGGAGAACAAGTTTATGGTGTAGGATCCTCTCAGATTAGACAGGCCTGCCTATATTTCCTCCCTTAGTGTGGTATTACTGTTTTTTAAGTATCCAGGTAAGTATGTTATATTAAATAATCATGTTGCACCATTTTTTTTAAGTACAACTTACATTAACTTAATTATGCCAGGGTAAATAAAAATCCTTTAAGCTTTGCATACGATAAACGCTTAATTTTATTACCTGCGGATTTGTGCAAGTGATAATATTTATTGCTTTATATTGCTTAATTTTATTTAAGTAACATTTATACTTTTAGGGTTTAAAGATGTTGTCGATTTAATTTTTAAATAAATTTTATTAAATAGGTTGGTACCTACCCAAAATGATATTTAGGTTTGTTAAAAGAAAGCCGTCCCAGGCTTGTGATGTGATTCCTTGGCGTTAAAAATTTGTTAACTACGCGGCAACAGTTAGGTATAATACTTTTAATTTACTTGTTTAACAATGTTCATCGCTAATTAAAGTTTAATTGGGTAAAGATATCCTGTATACATTTTTACAGGGAACACCTACAAATATTTTCATAGGTAAAATGTTCTCAAAAAGTTATTAGGAGGGAGCGATATGCCGCCTGTTTAGTCAATTCTTTACGATGGCACTTATCACCACGATCGTGGATTACGCTGAAGCTCATGGGACTTTATAGTCTAGTCGAGAAGTGTAATATCTGCGAAAATTAGTTAGTAATTAATAAAATAAATAAATTTTTATAAACTTTTTCATTATGATTTCATTGAGTACTAATATCCAAAAGAAAGTCTCCAAAAGTTTCAGATTTTTAGCACAATTATTTAAACTTTTACGTTGATTTTTATATATAAATAGAGCATTAGAAAAAAAGGAATTAATTAAAGACTGGATAACTTTTTTAGCAAATTTTCTCTTCTTTAAGGATTTTTTTGGTAATTTGCGCTATCAATTAACGTTTTCATGTAATAAACAAAATTCTAAGGCCGGCTTTTTTTATTCAGTTTATTGTTTATAACTATTGCAATTTTTTTTGCAGAAAAAAAATTTAAAATACGTCTTCCTCAGAATTTTATTCCGCGTGCCGTCGCATATAATTTTCTGACTTTTCTAACGATTTTTCGCGAATATTACACTTCTCGACTAGACTAATAGTTTATTAGTAGGGTTGAGGTATCTGGTGTGTGTTTTGGGTGCTTCCAGTTAGGGCAGGAATCTGCTCTACCCTCCGTCCTGATAACTATCGGTAATCGATACATTACATTCAATCACTGATACCGATGTCTAATTAACAATGACATAATAATTTGTGACCAACGTGACTTTACAAATGATTCATGATTCATACCTCAATGAAAAATAATACACTTAAACAAAAGCAATTTGAAATGCCTTAACAAAATTAGATGTGATCTTGATGGATGGTGTGAGAAAATAATGTATTACTGGAAGACAAAAAATGTTGGCATCGGTAAACAATTTAGGGTTATTGATCTGCTGGTCTGCCACCGACCATTAAATGTGTTTATCTGAGTAGATTTTTAAGTTGAAACATCATTACATTGTGATTGGAAACATAATAGTGCCTATTTGAAAACATTATCTGCCATCAAAATATAATTTTATGCATTTGTGCTTTTACCTGTAAGTGCTTCTGTATGCTAGGATTTTCGAGACGGATAATATTGAAATAAAACAGCGATAGCTAATTAGTAGAACGTAGTTACATTTTAGGTTTTGCCTTAAATGTTGATGTAGTTAATTTAAAAATAGGCTGTGACGGGTAGTTTCGAATTGGAAAACTGTCGTTATTGTCGGGAGCCGTTCAATTTAGAAAACACAGCCGTCACCCTCTTAAGCCTGTCAACTTGTATTTAGGAGCTAGGTGACCATACCTGTCACCGTGGGGCCAACTGGCCATCGCCAACGCTCATGAGGCCATACGTCGTTAGGTGCTCTACGGAGCTTGTGACGTCCTTTGCGGGACACGAGAGTGTTAGTATTTTTTATCGTAGTAGTAGTTTTTATTGTATTTCTTCATGATTGTATCCTATTTATGATGTGCAATAAAGAGTACCTATCTATCTATCTATCTCCGTAGTGTTCGTCTTCAGGCCTTTACTCCCGGTCTATGCGATACAGGTACTTCCCGATGCAGTTGTACCTGATAACCACCGGCGTCAACTGGTAAAAGAGGCTGCCATGATGCGTCTCTAGCCACATCTGCAGAATAGAGGAAAATATTTATAATAAATAATTGTTACAGTTCAATACTGATTTCCAAAATTTAATATGTACTGTCTTGAATACAGATATTTCTTCAATAAATCGCCCTGCTAACGTCCATTACATTTAAAAAATATTCCTGCTCCACTCTATTATATCGACTTATTCTTTCAATGATAAAATTTGTTTGATTGATCTCAGTAATATCATTAGGTACTTCATTCACACTTCCAGTCCCACGTGAGTTTAGTAAGTGTCATAACAAATTGCCGGTCCTAATCAGAGCCTTCGATCTCACTTTGCGGTGTGCCGTAATAACCTGAGTGGCTTTCGATTGATGATATTTTTTTTTGGTTTGCTCTTTTTTACTCGTCTCCATACCCATTTATTTCAATTCAGGTGTTGGTATTGTTCAATTTTAAAACGAATCCTGTTTGTTAATTTAACATTATTCATAATGTTGTGAAGAACGACTGATATTAAGACCTTGTTTTGATTGTTTATTTAAATAATAAGATGAAGTTTTGAATAATTTGAAAAATGAAGGGAAAGCGTCGTTACATCTAGAAGGAAAAATATATGAGCATGTGGACAGAGTGTTATTGTTAAAAACGCTTTATTTATTTATTTATCTCTTTATTGTACACCAAGTGAGATACAATCCATACATAATGTAAACATTTAGGTATATCAATAGGCGGTCTTATCGCTCACGGCGATCTGTTCCAGACAACCTTTGTACGGATATTATCAAATATATTTCAGAGTAGTCTGTGGTATACTGATATAAGTTAATATTGCTTATAATATGTACGTAGTATACTATACTTATATTACCTTATTAATTTTTATTACAATAAACCAGACACCAACGAACCGAAACGATGCTGCTCCACCGCTCAGCCATCCCTGACGCCGCCATAAACGAGTACCTACATATTACTTTCTGGATGGCCTCCGATAAATAATACATTTTATTTCTATATAATTGTATGCATTTACGTTTATGGACTATATATAAGATGAGTCGACCATTGCCCACGATCGGTGCAATTTAATCAAAATGTTAAGTAAACAAAAGGGTATCGTACCTTAAAAACAATACTAAGATAAAATTATTTATATATCTGATATCGAAAGTTTATAAACACCTATTACAGAACAATTCCACTTGAAAACACTAGACCTATAATTACAGAATGATGCGTCAACATTGTTGCAGATAATTTTCGTACTGAGTGTCCTCGATGTAGAGTAAATCAATTGTCAATATCACTCCCTTAAATATCTCATTAACTTTTAAACGAAAGGTTGTAAGTTGATTTCTAAGCCGTTCAATAAATGCCAACGTCGTGCATGAACTCAGGATCACGACTATCACGAGACATTTAGGAAGTACAGGAATTGAATCGTTAGTGAAGTCATCCGTCAATTCGAAGTTCGAATGCAAGATCTGTGTTGCAAGTAACAAGTGGGCCAAGTGAAACTAAATAAATAAAAGCTTGTAAAATGCCACACATTTTAGAGGAGACATATGATTGGCCTTCGTCATGGTGTCTTGTTTATCACTCTTGTCCTTAAGGAAATGCAGAAAATGTCATGTGACTGTCATATTTTAAGAGTCACTATTAATTAAACTCACGGGTGTATTAATTGATGCGCGACTAGTGATAGAGGGCCTGGGACCGAAACTAGTCGAACATCCCCTAAATACACTCGTGAGTTAATAAACTGTAAATGTTTTAGTAAAGAGAGATTTCAACGGGAAATATTATTTAAAAATGTCTCAAGTAAAATAAGATTAGCCAATGGTTTTAATTACAAAACTTGTATCTAATTTTGTCATAAAAAATCTGGGCCCTTTGATTAATTTAGTAAAGTGCTTTAATATGGCACAATGAAGTGTTTGCTGTTTTTTGACTGGTCGTGTTAATGTTGTCGCTTAAGCAGTTTCCACATATCCTTCGACGATGAAAAAGTCAAACCACAACAGATACTTTGGTGACTAATGTCAGCCGTGCACTTTTCTACAACAAACTTTATTTTATAAATAAATAACCGTCTCCTCCTACACACAGAATCCCGTTTACAGTAAATGTTTACCTAAAGCATTTCATTCATATTGAATTGCGATTCGCAGTATTATATTTTAGTGCTTGTAGGTTTTAACTTCACTTTGTCGCTTGACATTTTCGATGGTATTGTGAGCCTGTTTCACCCACATGCGGACATTTAAAAAGCTAAATCATGTTTTCTCATGCTACGACAAACATTTGCATGTAACAGACTACATCTCGATTATATGGCAGATTTGCGGTACGTAGACGACTACAACTAGTAAGACTAACATGCAAGGTTTGTACACTTAGACCATCACATAGATCAATTACAATTTGCTAAGCTAATCGGTAAATATTTACCTGTAACAATGACGATTATTTGAATCGATTATGATCACTGATCCTTTGTCTATGCATACGATAAAGATGTTATGTTCCAACTGCTCCTCTTACGGAGTAGCAGATAAAATAATTTGAGAATCCTGTTAGAATAATTCAATTATTTTGAATTTAGAACTGTTTCTCTATATTCACCGATTGTTCAGGATCAAATCAAATCATATTTATTTATTTATTTAGGTCTACCAACAATTGTTAACATTTAAACTTATACTAAGTTGCATGCGCAAATACAAAACTTACTGTTACAATTAGTTAAAGGTAAACACCGTAATTAAATATTTAAAATAATACATGCAGTAAGCTAATATAATGTAACTAGTAAATGTAGACATTCTTTAAAATACAATTTTAGTCAGTTTAATCTATCAATAGAAACATTATGTAAAATCTGGTAAGTTCAACAGTATTGATTTAACTTTTGCCATAAAGCCAAAGTAAAGATCGATTTTATCACAATAACCATTAATTGATTTACACAATCGGGAGCATTGGCACCTAGAACAGTCCTTTTAAGTGGTGGAATAGCGCGGAATCCTAGCTGGTACGCGCAGTTTGATTCAACTTATAAGTTGTGGACAGTCTATCTTTGATGCAAATACTTTACAGGCAAACACTACCTCATTGAGAAGTCTTCGACTTATTATGAAATGCATGTGAAAGTATTTCAGCCGACTTTTGTACGAACGTATTTTCTTAGTCACACCATTCGAAAAAACAAGGCACCAAACTAAGCGTTTTTGGATCCATTCAATACGCAACGAAAATGTGGCGTAATGCGGAAGCCAGACAACCCCACAATATTCTAATATACTATGAACAAAGCTATTGTAAAGTGATGTTTTCGTTTTAATTTTTCGAAAAGTTTTGCAATTTATTAATATAAAATCCGACATCCTAGATGCTTTTTTAATTATACTGTCCAAATGTGGTACAAAAGCCAATTTTCTATCGAAAATTACACCCAAGTCATGAATACGGTCCACTTCATTTATCTTATCATTGTTGATGTAGTAATCACAATGTTAGGTTGTTTTTTCTAGAAAATTTTAGATGGTGACATTTTTTAGAATTAAGGTGCATTCTCTTATTGTTGCACCACAGAATGAGTCTATTAATGTCACTTTGCAGATGCTTTGAATCCTCTTCCGATCCTCTAAAGAATTTTAAATCATCTGCGAACATTAACACATCAGAGTGTTAAAAACAGGTCGTGACATCGTTTATAAAGTAGTTGAAAAAAAAAGTGTGTGTGTGCAATTCACACACGGCAGAAGTGAAACTTCAGAAAAGTAGCCTACGAGAAAATGAGAAATAATAAAAAGTAAAATCAACACAAATAATTTACTAAATTTAATTTTAGATAATTTCTATAAAAGTTATTGGTCAAATTATTTTATTTTAATTTTATTTAATAGATACATATATACACAGATAACAGATCAAGATATACAAAGAATGATATTAATAATAAACAGTAAGTAAACCTAAAGTCCAGTTACAACTGTACACAACTTTCAAAACAAACAACACTTCGTTTTCAATCTAGGTTAAGGTTGGATTTATATGTAAATTTGTAAAGAATCAATTAAGAATAAATGAAATATGGAGAAAAAACATTTGACTGATGTGTTTGACGAGCATACAGACTGTTTTAAGCCCAGTTGCGATTGATGACAAAGTTAAAATACATATTTTCGATAAAAGTTAAAGAATAATTAAGGTATTTTTAAAATGTTGATGATTTAATTGTATTTGATTTGTGATGGTAAATAATTTCTTAAGAAATTGGGCTATCAAAACAGTTGTACAATTTGTTTTGTATTTTTATTACAGTTTAGCAAGTTCAACCAAATAAACGAATTATATGTAGATACGCATTTACATAGATGACAGGGAAGTGTCTAAAATGTATTAAAAGGTTATTTTTTGTTTGCATTTGAATATATTTAGATAATCGACAGTAACAGTAACTCGGAAGTTTTTATTTTGTTCGAGAATAGACAACAACACGATGGTCAATTTGCAAAGTCAATGAAATGAGAAAAAACAATTCAAACCAGATTAAACTTTATTGTTATTCGTTTAAACTATGGTTGTAAAACAATCGTAAACTCAAATCATCTCGTTAGCTGACGGATGCTAATAACTTGAAACTGATGGTTACAGATATGGGTTCGTTGGCATAATTAGCGTGCTTCTACTAAAAGGTTTTTTATTTGAAATATCTTTTAAATAAGAGTTAAGTCAACTCAATTGAAGTGCCTACGAGATAAATGTTTTTGTTTATCTTTTATCTTTAAAGGCTAAAAAAGTATTTCATTTGCGGTATTTCCAATATAATTATAGAAAAAAAATACGATCAGTGTAGAGTGTATTGTTAATGATAGTTCAGTGAGCGTTTACAGAACTTTCGTCTCTGTGTCTGAAAACGTAAAGATTGAAATCAAAATCACAGCTGTAATGAACACATTAATAGAATACGACGTTCAACTTACACCTTCCTTCAAAAATACATACTAAGGGCACTAGAGCTAAAATCAACCATCTTGATGCATGTCGTGTCAATAAAAGTCTCATTAGTGTTCACCTTGATTTAAGTTGTGTATACTAATATTTTTTATTTCTTTTCCACAAGAAAAATCTTTATAATTCTTCTGTACGAGACTTGACTTCTTTTTCTTGATCGCAGTAATATAAAATCTATTTATTTTATGGCTAGACCATTTTCCCCATTGAATCTCATTGTGTAAGTCGTGAGTGTCCGTAGGTGGTATCCGTGACGTCGACCACGACCTAAACCATATCGATACGAACTCCAAAACCTTAAAGTACAAATCTTCACCGTGCCAATGTATTTATAAAATATATATTTAGGTTTTTTACCACTGGCAAACATTAGTTGTATATCTGGGGGCACGACAGTGGCCCCATATATACAGTGAATTTAACTCATTCTTCTCCTTAGAAGTCAGTTAATTAAAACCAATTCAATTGTCTTCAATCGTAATATTTCAGCCCATGAAAGCTATTTTAATTTAACAAATTGTTTTTTAAATAAAATTGCCTTTGAGGATCGTAAAGTTTTGATCCGAATGCTTTTGCTATATGCGGTATCTTGGAGTTATTAAGTATAGATACGAGATAACAATGCGTGCTCCTGCATATTGAATATTTATTAGTGTCGCTGCTGTAGATTCCCTTTATAAAACTGAGCATTTAATTTCACGGTCGGTATGAGTTTTAAAAGTTTATCTCACATGTAACATTCTTCATTTAAAAAAAAAACTGTGAATTCATTAAAAACTTAACCAGTCTTGCATCGAAAGTTGGAAGCTGTCCACTGGCACGTGCCCCACAGTTTTTTTTTAAATACCTTACGTCGTAAGGTTTTATTTTTTATTTAAATTTATAGGATTGGAATACGAAGTGACTTTCACAACGTTTTGCTAAAAAAGGTTACATGGGAATGATAAGAAGGACGATTCTTGTTGGAATTCTCTCAGAGATCTTTTGTATATCTTGTCAGTTTACAATCACATGCATCAGTACGCATCAATTGGAGTGATCGTTGCACGCGCATCGTCCACGGCGTGCCCGACATCTACTATTTACGAGTATTTACCAAGTGGTATGGGGACTCGCCTATTCAAATGTCTCGCACTGATAAATTGCTACCGATTTGCATATAAAAGGGCTGAGAAAAAGAAATTACAGTTCAGGTTCTAACTTTGTCTTTATTGAAGACGTTTATGGTACATTGATTCTTTCTATTGCTATAAAAACCACCCATATGAGTCCGTTCACACATCTCCATGTAAAGCGAAGTGTTCATTAAAATTATTTCTGTAAATGGTATTTATTTTTTTCTTTGAGCTGAGTTGACTTGGAAGCTTACTTTGGCCAATAGAATGTTTATAGGTTAAAATAAAACTGGCAAACAGTAAAACTAGGAGATTGCAATGTATGTTGCATTTATTAAAAAAAAACCGGACAAGTGCTCAGTCAGACTCGCGCACCGAGCGTTCCGTAAGCAAATAAACTTGTGTGTAGTCGTAGATAGTACGTCCATTTCGGGAATTAATTTTCGAAGATTTTTTGAAAACATAACCTAACTTAGCAGTTCTAAAAATACTCTTCCATACATCAATATACGACAAAGTCAACTTTCCAACCGCAAAATATAAGTTTGTAATCACAAAAATATTTTTTTATGTGATATAACAACAAATTAACAACTTTTCGGATTTTTTCCTTTACTTGTGCTTGCTTGCGTGACCTTGCTTCTTACCAAATATGATTTTAGGTCAATGGAAAGTACCCTACAAATTATGATTTACCTGCGAAATGTTGAAATTTGTTCAAATCTAAGGCTTAATGGCCGTATCTTTTGATGGTAGTAACTTAGAAGCTTGATTTTTTTACAGCTTCAAGGGACCGCTAACATAAGTATTTGATGTAAATTTCAACTTGATGCCTAAACATATTTCTGAGGAAAAGGGTCTTGACAGACACACAGACAAACAGAAAAAACAACAAATTAAGAACTTTTAGATTTTTTCCTTTACTTGTGCTGTGAGACCTTGCTTCTTGCTAAATTTCATGATAATTTCTAGGTCAATAAGAAGTTAGGTATTAATTTACCTGCGAAATATTCAAATATGGTCAAATCTAAGGATTAAAGGGCCGTATCTTTTGATTACGTTGACTTAGAAGTTTGAATTTTTTACAGCTTCAAGGGACTGCAGACATAAATATTTGAAATTAATTTCAACTGCATGCGACTGCCAGACAGACAAATAGACAGACAATAAAGTGATCATATAAGGGTTCCTTTTTCCGTTTTAGAAGTGGAAGTTTTTGCTATTTGAAGTGTAATTTTTGTTTTGCAATACAGATCGTTATTTTTACAATTTTTAAAGTCTTTAATTCTGGTCGACAACCAATTTCGTTTTGGCACCTGTTAAAATTTCTAAGATGATATAGTAAGTAAAAGCAAATAAAGTCAAATGTGTGAAATGGGTACGGTCAACTTGTTAACAAGCAAAAGGTGGGCCACGTTTTGGCAGCATCAAAGTTCCCACAAGAAGTGATATTCAGAACAGAGATACAAAATTTGTCGAATTTGTCTCAATTACATTAGCTATTTTTCATGGCGCTAATGTAATTAAGTACCCGAATGGGATGTTCGGATGTTGAATTTCGGATACTTTAAAAAAAGCAATACACACGAAATACCACCAAAGAGTATTGAATCGTCTTTCCGTTAAAAGGGAGAACATTTTTATAAAGTCCCGGAGCTCTTGCGTAACTCGCTAGGAACGGACAACTTTTTTATATTAATACATAACTAAACGGGTTCCTTGTCGCAAAACTTTAATTACAGTTAGACAAATGGATATTGACCCTTAAGTCTTTTGAATAAGAGGGTTAAGCATGTTTTGTTAGTGAGTGTTCTGTATTTATGTTTCTTACAGTAAAATGCAACCGTTACGCTGCTCCTTACAAAGAATGAAACAAAAACGTTCAGCTGGAGCTGACCACTATTTTATAATGTATCTCTCTCATAAAGACCTCATTACATTCATAGAATCGAAATGTAAATACCAACTCACTTTTATTTAATTACTGAGATAAATATAATGCAGACCACAGGATCATCCCATTAATAATATAAATGTGACGGTTTGTGAACATCGTCCTTATCCTTGGTATTAAATGCATTTGTTTTTTCTTAGTGGAATAGGACAATTGCGATCTTGGAGTATTAATTAATTCATTGCGTAACAAAATTTTAACGCATATTGATTCTGATATGTCTTGTAATACTTACGTAGGGTTCTTACTTTAAAAAACTTTAATTAATATCTCTCCTCCTCATCACTTCACGACACATCAGACGCATATAATAATATGAGAAACTCTTTGACATCTTAGGTGGTTAATGGCCTGGGGCGCCAATCCGTTTCAAAATATGTAAACCCTATTGCCGCGAAGGATGGCTTTAAAAATTAAATCGTCGGTATACCTTGTGGGATTGTCTGTGTTATTCGGTTCGGTTTGGAGTAACCGTGATCGTTCTACATCTCCTTAGGAAGTTAACAGTGATAATTTCTAAGAATGACTACTTTTTTTCTTCAAATCACTGTCTTTTATAGGAAGCAGTCTAGAAAAAGCTAAGTTTCTAATCTAAGCTGAGGAGAAGTTTATAACTTGAAAATATTATAGTTTATTTATTTTTGAAAAAATACTATATTTACGTAAAAATCAGTGCGGGTTTAATATTTCTTTTAAATCATAAACCGTACATCAATCATACCTGTACAAAACTTTCAACTAAGGTTAATACATAATTTAGGATTAAATACTTTATGAAGAAACACACAAACATTCACATTTAATTATATACGGATATAAAAATTCAAATGTCGTGAGTTCCAATTAAACTATAGGACGTAGGCCAAAATAGATTTCTTTTCGAAGGGTAACTAGAAGTCCTTGGGTGTCAGCGATAGGGTGGCAAGTGACACTATTAATGTTAAAAGTGTTACCGGTTGTCTGCAGACAAGTTATGTGCAGTAAATATAAGTTGCAATTTACTTAAATAAAATATTAACTGATGACTGTTGTAGGTAGGTACGCTTATTTTAAAATTAATTTTTTTATCTACATACAAAGAAATGTCGAAAAACAAATATTGAAATATCAAAGTTTATGGTAGTTTCTTAAAGAGGAGTGCCGGGGCGTGCTCACAGCGCTTCAGGCTAGGACTCTGCTCGGTGCCGCCGCCGATGTACGTCATTGAAATACGTTGCCATTGTGAAGCGATGGTTGAATAAATATTTTAGTTAGTGTACCACCCAGGGCGGCTCGCACAAAGCCGAACATTCGTGATTGATCCTTGAAGGGCAGAATTAAATTTATCGATGAACCTCATCGCATTCTGATATGTATTGTTTTGTTTCAACATGCACGAAATAATCATTTATTGATTGGCCAGCAAGTTTTGCTTCTTGTATATTTTTGCTGCTCCTGGAATTTTGGTTTTGTGTTTTTCTTTCGCAAACGTTTAATGGCTGTATGTATTCAATGTCTTTTTTGTTAGAAATGATGTGTTTCTGATGTAAAATAGTGTTTGTGGCTGGAAGTTTACCCCGAAGTACGTGAATCATAAGGCTTAAAAGATTATACCAACTTAACGAACTTTAACGATCCATATAGATATTTCTGCTAACCACGTGCTTATAGCTTTGAAAATGTAATATGAGGGTTCGTCTTAAATGACTTGTGTATTCTCAAACACACTTTTTTCATTTCTTTTTACGCATAATGTTAATGTAACTTTATCTTATTTCTCCGTCCAGTCCAGTAATAAAGGACCAGATTTCTGTACATTGTGTGTACATTGAGTCTACCACAGAGATGCTGGGACGTCAATCACACTCGTTTTTGCCTCGGCTCCTGCAATAATTGCACGTCATAAATTCTCATTGTTGACACGACATGATAAATGTAAATATGGGGCTAATGAACTAGTATATATGTATACTGACATATAATATCTTACTAATATTATAAACGTTAAAGTTTGTGAGGATGTATAGATGCATGGATGTTTGATGTTTGTTGCTCTTTCACGCAAAAACTACTGAACCGATTGCGATGAACCTTGGTATGTAGATAGCTGGAGACCTGGATTAACACATAGGCTACTTTTTATCCTGATCTTCCTACGGCATCGGGACTTATGCGGGTATAACCGCGGCGCGCAGCTAGTTCTATAAATATGTAGGCACTGTAGGGTATATTATGTTCTTGGATAAGTATTTGTTTGAAAATTATCACTTGCTTTCAAAAAAGTATAGTAGTGTAAAAATTTTGGCTTTCTATCATATACTTAAAATATATCAAATTTCACATTCCTTCGTGCGCGAAATTTGGTTAAAAAGGGGTACAAGGAATTATTTTCTAGATCAAAGCGAAAGTATATTAAGTATACTCACTGACTAATCACAAAAGTTCTTGAGCTATAAAGATGCAATTTGGCGAGGAGTTTATAGGTAGGATACATCAGATAAGACCGGATTTTGCGATGGTGCCGGATTAAGGAGGTCGGAATAAGGTCTACTAGCTCTCGCAAGTTTATTTGACAGTCCTTTGTTTTTTGCACTAGAGACCTTAAATTTAGCAGGCAAGTAGTTTATACATAGAACACCTCAGCTAAGAACTGATTTTGCGACGGGGCCGGATTAAGATTTATATGAAAGCCCTTGGTTTCTTTTACTAGAGAAATGAAATTAGGAGGCAAGGAGGTAGTTTATACATAGGACACGTCATCTAAGAACGGATTTTGAGACAAGCCTGGATTAAGGGAGTCTAAGAGCTTTCACCACTTAATGTGAAACATCTTGGTTTTTGCTGCTAGAGACATAGGATTGAGTTATTCTGGTTTACAATGTAAAATCCTTCACAGGAAGGGTTTAAGGTGATCAAAAGAAATATAATGTTTCTGAAGGGCTTTCTTTAGGTTTTGTTTTTAAATCCAAAGAATAACAAAAACCCAATTCATGTTATAGTAACTGTTTATTTATGTAGGAAACCTCTGTGGGTAAACCTCTTAAGAGTACTAGGCAACGGTGGTGACGCCCAGTCCAACGACTTCTAAACCTGAATCTTGCTTCTTCCTTCCGGTTTCTTTGGCCGTGCCTTAGGAATTATTTATATACAACGACCAACAAAGTGAGTACCTAAACTATAGAAATATTTTTAAAAGCTGGTCATCATCCTCCGCGCCTTTTCCCAACTAAGGCCGAACGGCCGAACTTTAATATTTTACGTGAAGCGACTGCCATCAGACCTCCACAACCCAAGTACTAGGCGATGTCGAAGTTCTGAGTTAGACCAGGTTGTCGGACTTCTTAGGGCTCCAACTACCCGTTACGAATGCCACAGATATTTGTATGGCACCCGGGACCGACGGTTTAACGTGCTCTTTGAGGCACGAAGGGGCCTCAAAGTGTTAAGAATGGTCACCCATCCTAGACTGAACTGGCTAGTATTACTTAACTTTGTAATATGCTAACCTGCTCGTTTACCACTTAGCCACGAGCCTCTTTTTAAAATTTGGTATTATATTATTTCAACAACTGAAAATATTACACAATAAAAATACAAGAAAAAAATGTGATTTCAAAAATATTGTTAAAAACACGGTATTGTGCGTGTAAGATATTCAGCTAACAACATGTAAGACGGAAATCGTTTTAAATAAACCGGGCAAGTTAGAGTCGTTTCATTCGAGCACGAAGGGTTCCGTTTCATCGCATCGTACCAGATCTAACACTATACTTTTCAAATACTTTCGTAAAAGGACCAAGAGACGTGCTACGACCATATGTAAATATTTGTAGTTATACACACTCAGTTAACATTTCCAATGTACCTATTGTCATTATTAAAATTGCGCAAAATACGACAAAAAATAAGCCAGCTCTCTCCCCCCCCCCCCCCCCCCCACGGTACATCTATGGATACAGTTATTATTAAAATCGATCAAAACAAGAGTTTATTGCACGGGAACTCCCTTAATCTTTAACGTTATTTTATTACAGTTTTATAGTTACACATCGGTTACAATTACGGTCGAACAAAAATGCTGAAAAAATTTATGTTTCTTGTAGTTTTTAATTAACTTTTATTTTTATTGTTTGTTGTTCAGGGTCAATAGAAATATACACTCAGTGAAAATGTCATCTGCCTACCTATTACAGTAGATGAGATACAGCTCATTGATAGACATACGGAAAGCGGAGGCTTAGTAATTGGGTTCTGTTGGTACCTTTTGGCTACGGAACCCTAAAAAACCTAGTTCGTGTCTACAGCTTGCAAAGCTTTAAAAATAATGGGTTAATTTGAGTTATTTTGCTATGAATAACTAAGATATATTACTGTATAAGAGAAACCAATTACATTAAACTGAAGTTAATAGTAAGTTATACACGGGATTCTAATGAAGGTTCTCAGACAGAATTATCTTAAGACCCAGTAGTATAGTTTTCGAAGAACTATATATTATGGGAACAAAGAGGCGATCCTGTTTGTAATTGAGTTCGGCTTTCACACGAGGTGTTTACACATGTCGTCGTTTGAGTCACGCACTGAACTGCGCTTCTAGCATACTGAACCAAATGCAGTGTTTTTATGTGGAATTATGTGAATACAGATGTTTCGTGAAATGAATTGGTACACATGTAAGAAACAATCTCACAACCACTCATATAAAATATGAAAATCACTAACTAACAGTAACTGCCAAGTTGTTCGTATCACTTTCGCAATCAAGTCAACGTTCTGAACTCATTTCTACCCTTTTATAACCCTACTATTCATTAATATTTATCAATCGACCAATGCCATTGCGTTACCGGTATAACCAGTCAAAATAATGTCTATAAACTTATTCTTATTAAATTATGAACTGTGTTATCATCTTCATGAAATAGTTTGTCCCTATTTTTAATAACATAAATAAGAGTTTCTGATGTGGCCACGACACACATATCTGCAGTGTGTATAAATAAAAAACAATATAGATATATGGCTAGTTTATTTAATGTGTAGTTATTATGCAAAATTAAAACTGTCAGTATCAATTATCAGAAAACACAAAGAATATATAAATAAAATAAATTAAGACTTTTTTTTATTTTTTTGTTTTGATATCGTCAAAAATTATTCCATCGCATCGCTCCTTATCTTTTAATGTCGATTAAAAATATCTTGTTCAATTTCTATTCTAAGTCCATAGTTTTTCGAAGAATTACTAAATGGTGCAGTATTATCATATTCAATTGGCTTGTGACCATATTGCACTAGGACTAACCTTACCAGTTTAGAATCTATTAACAACCGAGCGAGTTTTTCTTATACTGTGGAAGTTGGCTATTGAATAATTGAAAATGTGAGTAAAAAAGATTTTAATAGATTCAATATTGTATGAACACAGCTTCGGTCATATAATTCCAATGATTAGTATTTTTAGACTAGTATACATATTTATTATCAGGACTAAAAAATGCAGTTTAAAAACCAAGTTTCGGAAGCAGACCATGAATTCAGTAATAATGATGCCAATTAGGGTCGGAATATTTGCTGGTCTCTGTATTCCCACCTTAGAGAATTTACTCTAGATAACGTCGATCTCCCTTCAAAGTCCCAATATAATCGCTGCCTCAAGTAAATCAGATTAGACGTCTTAATCTCGAAAGTTTAGAATTCAGAACTGAACTAAGTATCATTTATAGTCTAGAATTTGTGAGTAGGTACTTATAAAAGCATTATAGAACTGTTTTAAACATGATGTTAACTTGACTCACATATACACGTCCACCAATCATAGATTCTATTGATATAATCAAAACGGATATATTTAATAATAATAAAATATTAAACGTGGACGGCATTACCACTGAAGCCTTAAAAATTGAAGAACCAGTCGTTCTACCCAAAATTACGTACCTATTTAATTCAATTTTACAAGCAGGTATCTTTCATGAAAAAAATTGTCACTCTAACATAATTGTCATTTGTCATTCTACTCCACAAAAAGGAGATAAATTAGACCTAGGGAACTTACGCCCGATAAGCCTTATTTCTCACCTGTATAAAGTGTTTATAAAAGTAATAGCAAATAAAATCTCCGGAAAGCTTGACCAACACCAGCCTACGCAACAGGTTGGCTTCCGACGCGGCCTCTCTACCACCGACCATCTTCACACTCTAAACCAGATTATTGAAAAACATCATGAATTTAAACTTCCACTCTACCTAGCCTTCATAGACTATTCCAAGGCTTTCGACAGCCTTACACATTCGTCAATATTCAAAACCTTACACGACCAGGATATGGAGCCCACATACATCCATTTACTTAAAAATATATACTGCAACAGCACCGCAGTCATAAAACTACTCAAACTCGGCCAATTCTTCCCCATCGACATACGAGTTAAACTACTAGACCCGCTATATCCTAAGCTCTTCACATCGACTCTAGAAGAGGTATTTAGAAAGATAGCAAGCTGCTGGAATGGGAAAAACTCATTACCGAGTGGCGCCGTCACGGCAGGCCCCGAAAGAGATGGCGGATATTTTAAAATGTATAAGTACATGTCTTCATAATAAATATTACAGCTGTAATCATTCATCACATCAAATATGATTTCTTTTTTAAGTATATCGAGATTGCATCTTCATCATTCTATTATTAAATTGGGTTTTATATAATAGCCCACTGAGAGTGCTTTGGTTCAATAAACAAAATATTGTTAAATTAAACTTTAACATATATATCAAAATATCCAAATCATTATTTTAATTTATAAAAAGAAATATTGCTAAAAACAAAATTGTAGGTGCAAACCAGAACGCAATTGAAGTGACACTCGGAACACTCTGAGGGTGCAGCGGGGTGGACCAAGTGCGCATGCTCGTACGGGGCAAACGGCGAGGGGAGTAGAAATTCTAGATATTACGTGTCACTTTGCTCCTTCCGAGTCTTTGTCACAAATATTGTAAATTTTCGGTTATAGAAGTAAACTGCATCAGTAAACAGTATCAGATGTTCGATCCAAGAAGATTAATTGGTGGGGTTCAAGTGCGTCCTTGTTTATGGGATTTGAAGGACAAAAATTACAGCAATCGTTCGGTGAGAAGAATAGCTTGGGATCAAATAGCCGAAGAGTTAAACTTAGATTGGCATACGTACACAGTCAGCAATAAAAAAGAAATTGGTGAGTTTTGTATCTAATAAGATTAAGTTAATAAATATTATTGCAGGCTAATTTGTTAGCCTTACACTCTGGAAGTTGAAGTGTATATATACTACACACGTACCTACTGTGTATAATGACAAATCTCTTGACCTATATATGTTCGTTATAGGTTTCATCTCAAGTGCAAAATCAAAATAACTCCACATTCGGCAGAAATTAGTGCTGACAATCTATATGTCAGATACAAAAATAAATAAGTATTCTACATTTTTAAACATTCTATTTACCAATCTCTCATTCATTATCGAGTCTAAATGTATGTGCAGCTTTCAATATTATTGCGTCACTAAGTATTTTTTGACCGAAACTTTATTGTTTATGATTACGTCTACTTTAATTGTTTCATTTTTTTAGTTTTAATTTCATAATAATAATATTAATTTATTTTATATCTCTACAAAGGTAATGTGACAACATCGTGTTCTTAAATATAGTAATATGTCTTCTTTAAGACTTTTGTCAGAGACTTGGAGTATATGCTAGGGAAGCCCTGTGTGACAGATTTCCAGACTTCCTCACTCCGGACAGTCGAGCATGCAGTTCCAAACAAAGTTCCAAAAAAAAGTTATGTAATGCTTACTTAAAATAATTTAATATGCATAATTAAAATGTAAGTAAAAAGCCACAGTGACCAATTCTAGTATTTATGAAATATTCAGTTTTTTCATAATCTAAACTATTGAGCTACTCAAATAGCACAGTTTTACATTTGTTTTTAGAAAGAGGATGTACTGTCAAATATTTATTTACTATATTATAGAGGTAACTGCCTAAAAACGAAAAATGCGATTGTATGTCTTTTATTATGGAGGCGGATGCAGTCATAATTTACATTTGAATATTGTTAAAGAATAGTATCATCACTTTTAAACAGTTGGCGGAATGACACTTCACACTGTTTACTGCTTATTGGATGCAGAAATAAAAAGATCGACTGAGTTTTAACACAGCTCTCCGCGCCCGCTCAGTTTTGACTTTTTGGAACACCTCTCCAAATAATTATGCAGTACCTACGTCATTAGCGACCGAATAAGTGCGAAATAAACCATCTTTATAACATTATAATCAGCATGGTGAAGGTTTTTAAAAATGTAAATGATTTCAATCATCATTAACAGGTCAATCAATATTAACAGATTCCCTGTCCCCATACAACACAGAAATTTCATTAAGTGATGTCAAAAGCTTTTTCCTTAATTCGGCTACTATTTGTTATCTGGAGGTAGATATATATTTTTAGAAGCACGTAAACGCACTTTTGACCTAAAAAAGACAAAAATAAATAGTGACGTCATATAATTGCATTGATAAGTCCCATGAATCATATATGATTCTGACCGAAATACCTCGGAGGGATGGAAAACTTATACGAAAACAGTGTGTCACTTGCTACGCGAATAATAAAGTGGAAGGAACCCCCTCAAAACCAAATAAGTGAACACGGAGTGTCTAGAATGCGGCAAGGGTTACTGCTTGAATTGTTACAACAAAGCCCATTAAAACCATAGTTGGATTTTTTTTATAATTATGTAGGTACTTAATTTCCTGTGAATTTTTAGTTTTTTATAAATAACACCACATTCAGGTCAATTATGAAATTTTCTTTCTTTTGACAAAGACTATGTACTCCCTACGTCCCCATACTAAAAATACCATTTATCTTGCTACGTCCAACAGAAATAAATAAGCAAAATAACCTGTAATTTTGATCATATATATGATTCATGAACTTTAATTGTTATTTAAGTATAACTTTTCTTATTAAATAAATTTTAAAAAGTATTTATCAAGTAAAAAAATATATTTCTGAAACTAAAAATAATATTCATTTGTCTCTGTTTCAGTGATTGATATTCAAAGCAAGTGGAAGCATATAAAAGAATATTACTTGAGGGAAAAGAAGAAAAATAATAATTTTGATTCAAATTCAACCCTCAGGCCTAGAGTCCCTCAATATTTTGACATGTTAAATTTCTTGGATGTAACAGCAGACAATCGGCCGAAAGACTCTAAACTTGACATTGATAAGCCAAGTGATATAAATAGCACTAATGACTTTCCAGTTATCGACGTTGATTCATTTTTCTTACCTTCATCACAAACGACAAATTCTTCTGAAACTTGCGACGATATACTGTCAGCATTCCAAACTTCTTTACTAAATAGCATTCCTGTGAAAGAAACTCTAGAAGAAGATGCAGATAGAAGCTTTCTGTTGTCTTTACTGCCAGAAATAAAGTCGATGACGCCTAAAGAGAAATTCGACTTAAAATTTGAGATTCTATCGGCAATTAAGAGGATTAAGTATGATCCCCAACCTTCAACTGTAGATGGTAACAGTTTTTGTCCTGAACCAACATCTAGCACACAATATGCAATGGTAGAGGACAATTTGGCATCGTTCTCTTTGCCCTAACTTTGTAGTCGTGGATTGATATTATTACTTAATTTAAAGGTGTGAAAGCGTGATGAATAGGTATTTGTAATACCTCGTTCTTCCGTCTTACTTTAAGTCTGCTACCAAAACTGTATACTTATATATGGTTGTCTTATATATATATGTCTTATAAAATAAACTGGAAGTAAATGAATACTTTTATTTTATGTTAATAAAGAAAATTGTCAGCGAATGCAATGTATTTCCTAGTAATGTTATATGACTGGTATTTTTCTGTGAAATTCTTAAAAAGACGTTCTCTGTGGTCAAACTGATACCTTAGCGCGCTACGAACCTTACTCTATTATATAATATTCGATATTATTATTGAATTTAGATTTTTAGATTATCGATATTGACTTTGCAGAATGTATTGTTTTTGGTGTTATACAAGAAATGAAACTGATGTAGAGGGTAAGTAGGTATTTCGACGCAAAAAAAGGGGTGTGTGTATCTGTGTCTTTGTGTATCTATGTGTCTGCCTGTGTAAACGGATATACCGATTTTGATTTTTTTTGTTTGACTTGATCGATAATGGTCTTGGCTTTAATTCAATCAAAGCTGTGCAGTCGTTTGAAGATCATCAGATTTTTTAAATCCCTGAAGTACGTGAGTAACTCTTCTACTGGTCTGATTTATTTGAAATTTAATATATGTGACTTCAATAATGTTACAATAACATAATAACCTTGGCCTGATGCTGCATCAATATCTCGAATTAGAAGAATATCCAAACTTTTTTTGAGTTTATGTTTCCTTTTAATTCTTTAATATTTCATGAGACTATTGTAAAGAGATAACCTATCTTAAGAAACAATCAAATCGGTTTATAATTGACAAAGATATCATGTAATATTACAAAAAAATCCGTTTTTTTGTTTGTAATCATAAAAAAAATTTACAAATAATCTATTTAAGTGACGACAAATAGTCATCCTGTCATTTAATGTTTTTCACATAATCATAACATATATTATGTATATCTGTATCACAAAGTCAAGAAATCTTGCTGCTTAATGCATAGGTATAAAAACAAAATGTCAGGTCTACGTACCTTTCAGGATATACCATACGTCAAATGTTTTGTTAAAGATTAAACTCCACTGATTAAGGTTAAATGCGACGTGATATCTGGATATAAGGATGATTCTACACGTTCTGAGGTGGATAAATAAAATATTATCAGCCATTCAAAGAAATGTCATCAAAGTAAGTACCTAATGGTCTTTAAAAAAACTTAGGTATCTACTATTACTAATATAACCCACCCAATGGTTGGGTAATAACTTAGGGAAGTATTACTAAACTTATAATGAATTATTGAAAAAAAATTGTGACATGCCAGCCTGATGACAGCCACGCCCATATTATGTTGGTCTAGTGGTTAGTGACCCTGACTGCTGAGCCAGAAGTTGTGGGTTCGATTCCCACCCAGGACAAATAATTGTGTGATGAGCATGATCATTTGTTCTTTGTCTGGGTGTAATTTATCTATAATATATATTTATCAGCCGTCTGGTTACCATAGTACAGGCTCTGCCTAGTTTGGGATCAGACGGCCGTGTATGAGGTTTGCTAAGTGGTTATTATTATCACTAATAAACATTCTGAACTCCAAAGAAATAATAACTCGAGTAACAATGTGCATTTTACATAGATAATTGGCAGCGCTATTCCCTGAAGCCATCTCTGACAGATAATAGGAAATGAGAAAATATTTGAGTTCGCTCTCCATTAATAGTGTATGCGTATGCAGTAGTTTACCGCCTTTTATATGAGATGCGTGGTTGTTTTTTGCACTGTGCACGCATAGTTTAGTAATAAAAATATAAAGACAGGTGCGTTGTGGTCGTGTTTACTTACGACTTTTGTGCTTATATATAAATTTCAAAACCATGAATGGTAAATAATCAAAATAATCTTGTGGGATGTTCCTTTTATTATTAAAACCATAAAAACCGCTTGATGGTAAGAAGTTAGTAAAATTTATAAGCATTCTAGAAATACCAGTCTCGCCAATATCGTTCCATCGTCATGAAAACCCTAAACCAAAAAAATTTTTTGTGCATGCGAAAACCCTCTCGGGCTGTAACCCCACCGGGTTTTCGGTGGGGCGGTGTGTCGGAATCGAACCGACTAAAACCATACGGTATGCCAAACTGCGTCTAATATTTGAAAAAGACTGTCAGTATATAGACTAGAATCGGCACAATTACCCGAGTGTGCACACATCCTAAAAGTGTCACGAAGAAATATGAGCAGAGGCTTACAATAATACATTCTGACGTGAAGGCTGATATAGGACCCCGGTATTGTTAGACTTAATCTTTCGATTTCTGGCCTCAGAATAAATCAGTAAGCCTACTTATTGTCATTCTCGAATCCGGCAGTTATTCTCAATGAAGCGATGGCGAGATATTTAAGATTTATGGTCTTATGATACATGATACCGACGTATTCGTTGTGGTGTATGGTTATATAAATAAGATTTACGAAGTTAAATGAAGAATTATGGTCTTAATCGAATACGTACCTATTTGCTCAGAAATCAGTTGAATATTTTGAACACCGCCTTTTATTATATTATATACAAGCAAACCGCCCCGGCTTCGCACGGCAGCAGAGACATCTTTAACAATCATCATCATATTTCAACCAATTTACACAAAACCTTAACAAATTATTTACCTAAACCTTCCTCATGAATCGTTCGATCTATTGCTGAAAATCCATTCAGTAGTTTTTGAGTTTATCGCGAACAGACAGACACGCCGGGGGACTTTGTTTTATAACTAGCAATCCGCCCCGGTTTCGCATGGCGCTGGTGTAGCACGAGGTCTCCGAAACTGACTAATCTGTACTTCGAAATGTCATCTGAAATGTCACTGTTTGTTTGGGGGCTTTATTGCGTGTTTATTTACTAAATAAATAATTACTGCTGTGAATATTTTGCAATGCGTGATTAATTATGGCAGACATCTGCCATAAAGAAACGATACGATAGTAGGAAATGATTTATATTTAAACTCTGTTTCCACGCGCGTAAAATCAAATTTTGACAGCTAAGACCTCACTCACCGGTGGCGCCAACTGGTGATCATAAAAACGGTAGCCCTCATTGATACACCGGTATGTGAGGGGACAAGCTCGGTTAGTTACTTATATTTAACACTTCTAACGTTGCAAGTATATATATGCAACTGTAACTACTACATTGTAACTACAACCGATTTGTCATTTTACTTTTATATAAAAACTACTTTGCCGTGAACTGTGTAGCGGTAGAACACTGATAAAAGTAATTTATTGCCGATGCCACTGACAGCTAATGGGGCTGTTATACCATACTCGCAGAAGGGCCATTGCCGTCGTGATGACCCTCATTATAGTCTAGTCGACTAACGTATTCAGCCATTATGCACCAAGATTGTGAGAGCACTATCCGTACCTTGTCTCATTAGATATAATCTGCCTCACGACTGATAAACGAAAGTCTAGATAGCACAATTAGATGAAGTATTAGTTCTTAATACGGCTTCGTTATATATTTTTCTAAAATGTCCGCAAGAGCTTATGCCCCGCCTCGTCTGTCTGTCTGTCTGTTCGCGATAAACTGAAAAACTACCGAATGGATTTTCATGCGGTTTTCACTAATAGACAGAGTGATTCAAGAGGAAGGTTTAGGTGTATAACTTGTACCCGTGCGAAGCCGGGGCGGGTTGCTAGTAATATACAATTACAAGTTATGTCGCTATCGTAAAATCATTAATTTTTAATGTTTGACATCAGTAATATATCAGTAATATAATATCATCAATAATAAGAAACTTGAAATTGACTCTATTTTTTAAAAGACTTACATATATACCACTTAATTTGAAATGAAATGGTATATACGTATTTGTTTTTTTTCGCATTATAGCTAACTTTTAGATACTATATAGTCTATTTCAAAACAAATTACAAGTACAACTTAAATCTTAAAAATTGATTGCTGGTTATACTATGACTAAACTAAAAACTAAGGCACTCGTAAGTGCTCTTACAGTACAGAATATAATTAGTATAATGACTCTTATATTAATCCGTCATGATCATAACTTACAAGGATCTAAACGAAAATGTAGCGTAAATGGTGTCAAAAAATGAACAAAAATTTGGAAAGACTTTTGTTTTATATCACTAGGTTGAAATCTACAGTTGCGCATGGTCACTTTACACATGCTAAAATGTAATTAAAATACCATTCTCTCGCGTTCCCTGTCAAGTTTCACGCATAGAATGGGTATTGCCTGGTTATCAACGAGTGTGGTTAATTTGACGTGTCTGACTTGCACTGAGACGTGGTTATCCTTCACGCCTGACCACGCTGACCAGGCGATAGCATTAATTTCAGTTGACAGCTCAATTACCTTCATCTCGAACGGCGGCGGTACGGCACATACTTTGATTTGTGCTTCGTATTACAATAACTTTAGCTTGTCTTCTTCATGTCACTCGGTTATCATAAATCATGCAAGCGTGGCAGCCTCCATTTTGTCTATTTATTGTGTTTATAATTGCTTTTATTTGTGAGCATTCGTTATTAACTTCTTTTTTACCGCTTTCAAAACGGAGCAGGTTCTCAATTCAACAGATTTTTTTGAGTGGATATGTGGACCACTCCACATATTCACAAAATAATTATGAAAATCGGTTCACAAATCCACATTTGTGAACCGATTTTCATAATTATATTTTGAATTAACTTGGTTTAATTTAAATTTGAAGAAAATATTCCACCTTTAGGTGTGGATAATTAAGGGATGAAGAGTTGAGTTTGCTGTATAATAAAGAGTTCATCCATCTATATATTTGTTGGACTTACTTTTGATATGTCTTTGTAGTTGTTTTTCTTATTGTAATATATTTAAATGCCAATTTTTATAGGAATTACTATTTGAAGGTAAGGCGAGATTAAAGTTATCAGCAATGAACAAAAACTGGAGCTCATCTGTAGCTGTGCCTGTAAAGAAGTAAAATAAATTATTAAAAAAACATTATTTTAACTGACAAAAACTCCTGCATTTAGAAAATGTCTTTGTGTCGCCTGGACCTTACAAATAATTATAATTTGGTTTTTATACACTTAGATTGGATTTCTATTTTCAAATTGGTTGTAATAACCACTAATATTATTAGTTATATTGTTAGTCTTTTAAAAGACCGAAATCCGTGTTCTAGAATCTATCCAGGCCTAAAGCACACCTTGTACGATGAGAGTACAAGGTGTGTTTCGTTCGGAGCTAGATAGCGTTGATGTTAAATACGTCGGAGAATATTATAATATTACTAGTTGTTGCCCGCGACTTTGATCGCGTGGAAATGTTGGTTAAATCTATCCCACGAGAACCGTACATTTTTTCAGGATAAAAAGTAATCTGTGTGCTATGCCAGACTATAATTTACCTTTGTGTCATATTTCATCAGAATTCAGAAAGCACAATTCGCAGAATGTCCATGAAAATGACCTTAAACTCCGTTTATTACCTACATTTCATCTCATTACTAGTAATATAAACTTTTTCATCATATTAACTAACGACTGTGGACGATATTAATGGCCAGTAAGCCAATCATCGTTTATAGTCACTCTTCTATAGGTACTAAAACTCTTATAAGAGTCATAAAAATTTATGCGCGTGAGTTCAGTTCTAAAACAGCTTACATAAGGGTAGGTTTAATTTTATGCAATAATTTTAAATTGGTAAAGTGCTGGATGACCAGTCTGCCAGTAATTAAATCTAATTACCTAACGTAAGTGATTATTTACCAACATCAAATTTTAAAGTGAAATTTCTTTAGGCACGTTGGGCACTTTTGGTATGGGGGAAAGCACTGAACTCACGTAACCGTCACGCTCAGATGGATGTATAGATGTGTGTGTTTGTATATGTAAGTTTTTTTTTGGTGAGTACGTGGTAAGTAAGCTTGTATTTTTAAAGACAAAGATTACGATATCTGTATTCAGACACACGTAAGAAGTTGGTGTCCAAAACTGATAATGATATGATAATGTATATCACATGTCATGGTGGAGCTTTCTTCTAGTCAATGTTTCTTTGTTGTTGATGCGATTCGGCTATTTTTCATAACATATTACACGAATTTATCCCCAATTTGTTGTGTACAATAGGCCGTGAAAAATACGTGAAAGCGGCATCTGTGGGAACTTTATGGAACTTTATGGTCCTGACTTTGAGCCGGCAATAATTTGCGTAGGTGTCTCTGCAGAGCTTTCCATGTAATTTGGTTTACGTTCTGTAGATGGCGCAGTATCCTAAATTTAATAATTAAATACACATTTCCTACACATTTAGGTACCATTGATGTGAGTCGTATATGATTTACAAATGGGTTTATATGAGTTAGAATGATTTCTAACCATTTCGATAATAAAAAATTATACCTAATATAGAAGTTCAAAATTTGTGTAAACTATAACTGTGTAAGTAAAAAAATTGACTTGTTTTATTCTTGTGTGGAATTGTGGGAAGTACGAAACGACGCTTACGGAACGTAAGGAATTTTGTATCTCTATACCTAAAATGTCTAGTAATGATTTCTATTGAGAACCATAGATAATATAAAAAAAAACATCATGCACACATTAATTGTTTGGTTGTGGTATTTTTTAATCCTGTCTTGGCCGACTCTGGCATCACTTTCAGTCTTTCATTATGGGTTCGCAGGTCATACGTGACAGTGTATTTTCGTATGTCGCGCGTGATAAATGAAAAACAAATTGCTCAATACCTGCTGGAAGACCGTATCTTCAGGAATTTGCGAAGTTATGAGCATATTCGATCACTCAACTTCTATTTATCACAGTTTATAAGAAATATTATATGCTTTCAAACCTTTCAGACTTACCACGACACGAGAGCTTAATGTTATCTTTGTTCTGAACTTATAAAAAAATGTCAATGTAATAATTAATTAGGTACTGGTCTTCAGTCCCAGATTTGCATGTTAGTTATGTTTCAAGGTTCATGAGTTCAACAGGTTCAGTTAGCTTTTGAATGACATGCACATCAATGACCATAGTATAATACCTCATGAAATTGGCCTACCACAATAAGAAAATTCAAATGCCAAAAGTATTAAAAACTCTTGATTAATCCCAAAAAATAAAAATTGAAAATACCATACATCAAATTAGACTAGATGTTAATTCCTTCTTCTACAAAGATTTTTAATTGCTATCTGTTTTTACAGCGATTTACATTCGCAAAAGAATTTCGGGAACAGCGTGAGTGTCATTATTGTTCAGTCATTAATGTATAATTGTAATAGCTGAAAGGAACAAATTAGATTACAGAATCTTTTCCGTCGACCTTTGCGATTGCCGATTCAACAAAAATAACACGGCAGGCTTTGGTCTTTTATTAGGTCAACACACCGAAATAACATCTATCTTTATATATATTTCTTCTGAGCGTGTGTATGTCACTGGACTACGCCTAAGCGGCTGGACCAATTTTAATGAAATTTTTTGTGTGTCTTCAGGTGGATTCGAGAATGGTTTAGATTTACAATTGGCGCTGCAATAGGGTTCCAGGAATATCTTTATTCTATATTCTAATTCTATTCTATATTCTAGTGTATCAATAAGTACGTCAAGAGTATTCTTTATACACCTTTTTAATCAAATTTCACGGACGAATGTGATAATTGGAATATTTAACGTTTGTATGAGCTAAAATTTTTAAACAATTATGCGTTATAAATTTAAAAATTATGCGAAAACGGCTACGAAAATATAATAATACCAGCTGACCCTTGTAAATTTTCCCCATTTTTGCAACATTTTACGTTGATGCTCCGCTCCTATGGGTTGTAGATTGATTGATGTTATATAGTCTATAGCCTTCCTCGATAAATGAGCTATTCAACACTATAAGAATATTTAAATTCGAACCATTAGTTCCTGAGATTAGCGCGTTCAACCAAACAAACTCTTCAGCGTTATAATGTTAGTCGATTCCCACCCAGGACAAATATTTGTGTGATGAGCACTATTATTTGTTCTGTGTCTGGGTGTAATTTATCTATAATATGTATGTATTTAGAAATATATAAGAACGTTTATTAGCAGTCTGGTTACATTAGTACAGGCTCTGTCTAGTTTGGGATCAGACGGCCGTGTGTGAGATGTGTCAAATTATTATTATTGTTATTAATATTAAGCGATAAAAACCCCAATGAATTACAGATTAACATTAAACTTTAAGATGGAATTTTCATAATATCTGCTAACTACTGCATGCCTGAACCTCAGGAGGTTGAATTTGTTGAGTTGAACCACAAATTCATTCTTATCGCGCCGGTGAGCCGTTCTGTGCATAGTTGAGTTTATTTTGATTATTCCCATAGACGGCTAAGGCTACGGAGGCATGTTAGTGAACAATTTTAATTAACATGAACCTTTCGCAGGTAATGTTACGAAATGTTTGCGGCTACATTTATATTTTAAAAAGACAAGGGCTGATAATAGCCGCTATGCCACCGCTATGGGATAGGGAACGTACCCATACTACGTGACCCATTTTTTACATTTTTTTATACCCCTCTCCCTGTCGGTGACCACCCGTAGTATATAGTAGTTTTCACGTAGTATTTTATAAATATGGTTTTAAATAATTTTTTGCCGACAGAAAGTTAAAAAGCGCTAAACGCTGTGCGCCATATTTGAACATAGCTCGAAAAAGCACGAGATTTCCCTAAAGGATAATATATTGACGTACTTAACGTTACGAAAACCTAAGCCCCCCCTCCTCCGCCCCTGTGACAATGCGTAGTGTCCCCTCCCCTAAACAGGTCACGTAGTATAAGTACGTTCCCTTATAGCCATGGTGTATTTATATTAAATGAAATCCCTCCACTTCACCTTTCCAGCTTTGTTTTGCCCTGACGTTTTCATTTGGTTAATGCATTTAATCGTTTAGGTATGTTCTCTGGTCGTCTCGTTGAGCACGTACATACCTACTGTAAAATTTATTTATTCGTTTGTGAACCCTTTCATTCGTGTAGAGATTAATGTGCTATCGTTATCAAATTAAGGGATTAACCCTTTATTTTGCCTCTCTTAATACGCGAAGAGAAAACTTTGTACACCTTTTTAAACGTATTGCGCGCGTGTAGGAATTTGATATATGGCATACATTATACGGGCTTTTACAGTAACATACATAAATCTGTAAAACTGTAATCGATTAGTAAATACAAATAAATAATATCGATATCTCTTAAGAATCGAATATTGTAGTAATCGATTTCTTTAACCCCATTCCTATTCTTTAATCTGTCAGAACTGTGAAACAGTACTACTTAGATTTGATGGACTATAAGTAATATACTTATTAAGTTTAAAAAAAAAAAATATCCATGAAAAGGTGGCCAACCATAAGCATAATTAAAGTTAACGTGGAAAGAAGGAAGAGAATGAATAAAAAATATATTTAAGAAATACATTTATTAACAAATAGCCCACACCGTTGTGGCAAGAAGCATAAAATGTTGCACAGGAGTCATATAGCCATTGCATATCTTCATGAAGCTATTACATATCATGTAGGTAAGGTAAGTGAACTAGATATGAAATTATTTTCTGTCTTTATTCTACCATTTTAAACAAACTTCAAGACCTGTAATATAAGTTACGGGCATAGAGGTAATACCTAATTTCAATTACTATAATACTAGAGATCGCGTGGTGGTCGAACTTCGACCATAATTCATTATGTTTTATTTTTGTTAGTTTATTTCATTGACCAGAAACTTAAATCGTTATTGTATAGACTTACGTACAGGTCAACATATATAATGGACGAATATAACCGTTTTTACGTAAATATTTAATTGGATTTGATTTGGAATTGGATATTTCTTCGCATTATAAACATTAAGTATTTGAAATTTCACTTTTCTCCATCTCGAAATTTTCTTAAAAATGCGTACAAAAAATTCTCTTCACGTATTAATTAATATATAGATTATAAAAGCGAAAGTAAATCTGTCTGTCTGTCGATCGGTCTGTCTGTCTGTCTGTCCGCTTGTCTGTCTGTTACGTTTTCACGTTTAAACCGCTGAACCAAATTTCATGAATTTTGGACCTTGGAGAAGGACATAGGCTACTTCTTGGAAAATAAAACGTGAAACTTTGTATGGAGGAGATTCTATGGCAATGAAATCGCGGGCACCAGCTAGTACCAGAATATTTCAGCCAAAAAGTTAAAAAGTACAATGGTAAGCGTATTCCGTTTTCAAACAGAAAATTCTTATTGCATTACACAAATGCAATTTATAACAAACCTTTATTAAAACAGCACTGCTGGCTCGTACCGCACCAGCCACTGCTGCGATCTGTTTAAAATGGCTGCTCATGAATTTTCTGGCTTAGTTATTTATAAGACACACAAAGAACCAATTATCTCATAATAAGTCCCTGGCTTATTTTTCCATAGGACTTATAAAAAGCAATTATGTATATCATTTTATTTCTTGAATGAGTTATTTTCAGACCTTACAAAGACCCAGTATGAGATAAATATCTTTGTCCTATAAAACTTGACGATTTTAATACTGGCTTGAGTGAAAGTTGATATCATCATCATCATTTCAGCCATAGGACGTCCACTGTTGAACATAGTCTCCCTTAAGGTCGATATGTCTTATCTTATTTACAATCCTAAATTTAAATTAACTGGCGGTTGCCTGTTGGTCGATATTCGACCATAATTTATTAAGTTTTAGTGTTTTGTTATATTTCATTGACCAGTATAACTTGTACTGTCATTGTATAAACTTTCTGTACATGAAAGATCAACATACATTCTGTCAAAAAAGTATCGGGAATTCATAATTTAATTCTAATTCCAAATTCAATTCAAATACTTCTTTTTGTGGTTAAGTTGGCACAACTGTTTTCTATATTGGCTCGAAGTTTCAGCAATATCTGCCATTTAGTTTGTTTTCAGTACTCGATTTTGTAAGCTCATCTCAAAAATGCTTTGCGATTTTTATAATGGATAAAAACATTGAACAAAGAGTTTGTCTCAAATTTTGCATTGCAAATGGAATTTCATGTTCAAAGTCGCTAAAAATGTTACAGAAAGCATAAGGTAAATCGACTTTATCAAAAACTCGTGCACATGAGTGGTACAGTGTATTCAAAAGCGGTCGAGATTTGTTGGAAGATTAACGTCTTCAACTGAAGTTAACATCACTAAGGTGAAGGAAATTGTGACTGAAAATCCTCATTCCATTTTTAGAGAGATAGCCGCTGAACTTTCTGTATTTCACGAATCGATTCGTACCATTTTAAACGGTCGCTTGGGCATGTTAGAACGAGTCAATTCCGACCCTACATTCATAAAACGCATTGTTACTGGTCATGAGACATGGGTTTGCGAGTTTGACATGCAAACTAGTCAACAAGCTTCGGAATGGCAGCTTCCAACTGAACCGAAACCGAAAAAACCACGACAAAGTCGATCAAAAGTCAAGGTCATGTTGACTGTTTTCTTTGAGTATCGAGGTGTTGTGCACTCGGAATTCTTGCCAGAAGGTCAGACTGTATATAAATAATATTATTTGAGTGTTATGCGATGTTTAAGAGAGCAAAGTCGTCAAAAAGGCCAAATTTGTGGAACGAAAATTCTTGGATATTACACCACGACAACGCACCATCGCACAAGGCCATCATTGTGAACGAATGTTTATCAAAAACTTAACAAATACCATCGAACAACCACTGTATTTACCGGATATGGCTCCGGCCGACTTTTTTCTCTTTCCAAAACATATTACCACTTCAAAGAAAATTTGCGGCGAGATCTGAAGTCGATTCCGGAAAATGCATTTAAAAAATATTTTGATAACTGGATTATTCGTTGGCGTATGTTTTTTTAAAGGGTACTACTTTGTAGGCGGTACAATAAATTTGGAAGAATAGTTAACATTTTGTATTTTATTGATCTTTTCCCGGTACTTTCTGACAAAGTATATACTGCTGGTTTTACATAATTTAAGTAGAAAAAAATATCCAATTCATTGTTTTTTATTGATATCATTAAAACTCGTCAACCCGGTTAAACCAAACATAGGAGGAATGGTCCTTATAATTTTGACTTACCTATTCATATATAGATTTTATATTACACTGGCTGCGCCCCGCGGTTTCACCCGCGTAAGTGCCGATGCTATGGGAATATCGGAATAAAATGTAGCCTATGTGTTAATCCAGGTCGCCAGCTATCTACGTACCGTAGTAAGTTTCGTCGCAATCGGTTTAGTAGTTATTCCGTGAAAGAGTAACAAATATCCATACATCCATACATTCACACATCCTCACAAACTTCCACGTTTATAATATTAATAGGATTATAATATTAATTCAAATTTAGAATTTAGCACGGTTTAATTTTTCTGTCATATAAATAAAAATTTCAGCTGGCCGGTTTTATTTTCGAGTTCCGTCGCAGCACAGACAGCACACAATATCAACGCTAGGCCGAGGGGCGGGGGGGGGGGGGTGTCGGTACCGCAAGTAAGCCCCTGGTGCGTTTTTGGTTTGATCGCTTCTGTTTTGGATGGGAATTTTGATCTCAATAAGGAGCCCGTGGCTGACCGAATACAAAAGTTGATAGCGATGAGAGCCATAGTGGAAGCAGATTCAACTTAAATTGCATCGGAATAAGCAGCCTCCAATTCAAGTAATATAACGATACTGATTGATTTACTGAAACTGAAAAGATAAAAATCTCGTTTGAACTCACTAAACAACGACAACAAAATACTTTAACTTGTAAATAGGCACACAAATGAGGGGATTCTGAATGGACTTGCAATGAAAATTTAAAAGATCTACAATTACTGCAGAGTTGTTAAGAATTCCAAAAGTGTCCTTTTGGAATTCTTACTGTCACATAACCGAGACCTTGTTATTTGTCCTAGTCCCTTATGTGACCTAGTCGGCTAAAAAGAGTTCTGATGGCAGTACAATAGGAAACCCCAAGGATTTTATTGATTTTGATGTGTAAACCTATAGGGCTAAGTCCACATATCATTCAAAGAGAAAGGAGCTTAGGGTTGATGTTCTATTCCTGAAGAATTTGACACAAAGTGAAAGAGCTGTAAAGGTTACTTGGCACATACTTAATTCTTCTTTTCACAAATAACGTTATGCTATTGTTAAGATATGGGCTGATTTATCCCGTACAGACACTTGTTCTTCTATCGTGGCTAAGGATTGTTATTTTTGTATGTAGTTGTAGCACGGAAGCGGTCTTAAGTTTCTCCTGTGTAATCAATGTAATCATAGACATGAGAATAGTGATTTACGGAATCCGCCACCGTTGTTTATTTGACTAGACTAGACTTTATTCTTTTTTTATAACAATAATTATTGTTTTCACTAAATTTTATTTTATTTAAACTTTATCTAGGACTTTGATATTGTGTCGATTTTAAGGTTAAAATTATAATTCACATTTCTATTCTTTTCTTATATTTTTAATTATTTTTGTAATATTCTGTATTACTTTTGCATGCTATGGTTTTCTATAACTGAGAAAACACATGAAATACCATGTTAAGTTTAGTTTTTTAAGAAAGATCTGTGTATATCTGGTTGAAGACCCTAAAATAAATAAATATGTTAATTTAAAAATTGAAAATATATTAATATTCGTGCAGCCTACAAGTGACACGTCTGACAATGTCTTGATTATGATTCATCTAATTAGGTAGACTATACGTCTACCTAATTAGATGAATCATAATCAAGACATTCGCGCATCGCTTTCATTTTTATTGCATCAATTAAAAAATAGAGCAAATATATAGATGTACCATAAGATAAAGCCAATACAATATTATTAGACCAATAACGTTTGTGTAAACTCGTATACAATCTAGATAATAATTTTGACATACAATGAATTTGTACTAATAAAATTCTAACGTTCTAATTTTAACGTTTGTATAACGTCAGATTCAGCGGTTGGACACGACGAGCTACGAAATTAAAATACGGCCTCGTAAAGCGATGCATATCGATTTGTTTCCCCATTCAACAACAGCCTTTGGGCATTTCTGTTGCCTGCGGGAACCACCATACACGCGGTATTTAATTGAAACGAATGTTTATCTTTGTGGAATAGAGCATGTAATGGATTTTAAATTCTGAATTTATATCGTTGAAGTCTAACGTTTTGAATCGATAAGTTCGCATTGTATCGACTTCCGAGAAAACCGTGACGGTAAAGCAATATTTTCTTTTGTTTATGTACTTTTATTGTTCTTAAATACTCGAATACAACGAGACAAATGTTTCAAAAAGATGAAATATTCCCTGAAGATTCACATTCTGCTCACCGAAATAACAAGTATAAAAAAATAATATTTGATTGATTATACATAAATATGTGTCTATAGTAAACATACAAATATAAATTTAATGTCATCAATAATATAATTTATTGTAGCTTAGGCCAAGCCAGAATTCTATTGAGAAATAATCAAGATATGTTTTTACAATTTGAGGCAAAGAGAAATCTATAGTCTCTGGTATTGTTGAGAAAATAAAACGTGTATATTTTATTTTCATCTCCAAATTCAAAGATTTTAGAATTTACAAACATTAAAAAAAATAGAAAATATTTGGTAAATGACATCTTAAAAGTACCATATTCTGAGAAATAAATATATTAGGTATTACTATTATATAAAGCAACCGTATAGGCTGGTTATTACAGTACTCGTATGTGGAGGGGGAAGGCGGCTTGGGTTCAAATGGAGATCTTACTCACAGGCTGGCTTACACTTTTTCCTGCTGATAATAACTTAGCAAAGATGTGCGATGACCAATAATAAGGGATAATCAGCTAGGTCACCGACTCTGTGTCTACCAAGCGAATCGCATTTAAGTATTTAGCGCGTATTTATTATTGTGTTCCGCAAATCTAAGTGACTTTTTTTTCAACGACTTTACTACTTTATACGACTTTATACGATTAGCTTTAAACATATTTCATATGAAATAAATGTATCACCTACGTACTTACCATACCTCACTCGATTAAATATTGGTTGAATATATTTAACTTTTCGTTTCGTTTAAACGATTTTGGCTGTGGAGAGCTAAAAACCGGGGACTGTTCTCGACGGATAGTGAATTGATTGTCAAAATCTATATGAATACGAGCCAAGCCAGTGGCCAAATTGTTCTTATATTTTAACCGACTTCAAAAAGGACGAGATTTTAAATTCGGCTGTATATATATAACGTTACCTATTATTATAAAAGTTTCACATGTATGTAGTCTTTTCAATTAAGTTTCAAATCAATTATTTTTCACTTTTCAGTGCCCTGCTTAGTGCATTCTGAAGTCGGCTTAATTTTTTTTAAAGTGTTTATAGTTATAAATTATTCTTATATGCATCCACTCGTTTGAAATAAAGGGCAAAATGGTCTGAATATGCAGCATGAATGTATAATTGTTAAAACATTGTAAGATATTATTTGAAGGGTTAACATTATCAAGATAAAGGGGGTACGTATTTACCTTTCATTACGTTTCTCTCTTTTCTTTTAATTTGCTTCGTTCTTAGCGTTATCTCGCCTGCAAGGCAAAGCAGCTCTTCTGCAAGGCAGCTGGCCTTATGTATATGTATAGCATGATAACATTAATTATATTTAATGAAGTTCATTTTATTCAATAATGAAGTTTTGAATTGATGACATTTTAACGGAACATTTTATTGATTTTTTTTATTTAATTCATATATAATTCTTTCTAACCAATGCTGGGCTGCTGTATGGTGACCCGATGCTGTTTTATCAGGTATTCATTGCAGAATGTGCTTTACAACGCAGGCAACCATGTGCTTTATTAAATTATTTATTTGACAACGAGTACATATTAAGTAAATTGTGTCTTTGAACAAATTGACTTTTACAAATAATGTAATCAGATGGGCATCTTTTAATATGTTACAGTGTGCATTAAGTTGAAGATGTTGGTAACATAAATATATAAATGAAATCCAGTTTTCAAAAATTAAAAGACAAAATTAGCAATAAAGAACGATATAATTCTTTGGTTATAGTTTTTAATGTACGTGTAAGAAGTTGATTATGTTTGTGTACATACATGTTATGAAGAAAAGGAACCAAAGCGGACGACATTTCTGTTTTTAATAAAAGTAATTTCATTGATTTTCAATATTTGTAAATGAAATGTATTTGAAAAAAGTAAAATAAACTTTACACTGTATTAACAAAAAAAAAAACATGTAATCCCATTAAGTCTTCATTGTTAACTTTCTTGTACGAGAAACCGTATATAAGCACATACTTATCTTGAAGGTGTGCCCGGTATTTCATCAGGTTCATATAAAGTTGAGTTTGAATAATGGTAAATCCTACAACACAATTATGCTTAGGTTAATTTCCCAAGTGAGGTGGCTGATTGAGACAAAGGAAACCGTGGAACTGATCCGTCGACGGTAGAACAACTGCTCTGCAAGCAATTTATTTTAAGTCGGTCTTAGCTTTCAGCTTAGAGGGGAGATTTATGTCTTAACTAGTGACCCTCCTGGGAAAGCGCCCGTGGAGGTTAATACCCTGTGGCAAATCTGGATATTGTAGGCTATTGGATGATTAGGTGAAAGGTAATAACCTGCATAATTATGGACGTACTTTAGAGCCTGAAGCTTTTAGGTTCTATAACCTTCTTAATCATTTCATGAATACGTTTAAAATGTTGCAAATAATAGAAAGAAAGCAAGAAAAATTAATAATTTACTTCGTCACGACGAGACAATCTTAAATACAACAATAGAAGGAAAAATAAACTAATATATATTTTTTTACAGTTTCTATATTATATTTAGTACATTATTAGGGGGGACTGGAGCCTAAACTAAGGAAACCCTGTATTTCAGGCCTTCAGGACACTCACCCGCAATTAGTTTCAATTAGACTTATCTCTGTTTAATACTGGTACAGATAGAATAAGAAATAATAAAATAAACTAAACGTGTGCGTGTGTGTGTGGTGTGTGTGTGCGTGCGTGCGTGTGTTTATGTGCGTGCGTGCGTGTGTTTATGTGCGTGCGTGTGTGTGTGATGTATGCTTCTTTACGATAGTTAAAAGAGATTCTGTATCGTGATAGATTAGATTCACTGAATATTTTTTAATGCTATCGTTTGCTTCAAGTGAATTTTTAGGAAAAATGTTTAGCAATTCATTAATTTTATTAAAAACATATATGTAATGTGCAAGAAAACATGATTGTTGTCTAAAGAATGCGGTGTAGTAGATTTTTCTACGAGAAGAATACGTGGTCGTTGGGTCATATGTAAGCTCTTAGTGTTTACGAAGTGTAGTAGGTGCGCACAACAAATAATTGTCTTACTGTTAAAACATTGCACTCTTTGTAAAGATTAGATGCAGGGTATCGAAAGGGTTTTCTTAGCATTACCTTAAGCAATGACCTTTGTGCGCTTTCAACAATATATAAAAATCATACGTTGAATACGTTTTGCAAATGTTCCGCGGGCGACGGATCAAATATATTTACACGAGGGAAGCCGCCGGCAAAAGCTAGTATGCAATAAAAATACACAGTACAAGTAAAAAACATACGAAACACATTAAGACAGAATGTCTCGCGACGTCACCGAAAGGAAGAGATCAACAGATAGATTGTAATCTGAATACTATTAGAGCTGTGAGGTACTCAGGTTTAACTCAGTACGCACTGGTATACCTAAACATGTTTAAGCATGTTACATTTATTTATTATACAGGAGACTCTGTACCTACTGATACGTCATGAGCGAAATGAAATGTCAATCAAAAGGCGAAAGAAGAAAAACTGAAAAAATAAATTCGTTAGCCTAACTTTGAGTCGGCCCCAAACATACATACGAGAACGGACATATTGACCTGGCACCAAGCGATTTCTTTATTTTCACAAAAATTGAAATTTGATGAGAGGAAATTTACGGGGCCGGAAGAGGCCGTGGTCCTCATGTTTTCAAAAATGGTTTGACCGAATGAAAAAGTGTTTGAAATGTAATGGAGATTCGAAAAGCAGTTAATATATTACTTTACATGTAAACTATTTAATTAATGAGTTACGCAAACTTTCAGTGTACCCCACGTATATACGTTCCCACGGTTATACGGGTGCTGGTGCGAATTAAATTAAAAAAAAAAAATTATAAACATATTATTATAACAAAAGCTACAAAAAAATATGGACACGGAACATTTATAGATAATCAACAGATTGCATTTTAAATTGGAATACGGTATTAGACCGACAATACAAATAAGTGCCTCTTTATTAGACCTCAAAACGGCATATGTAGTAAGTATACTGTAGAAACTTGTATGACATAATGAGTTATGACGTCATACCTAACTATTGCCAAATCATTCACTTTCAATATTTGTTTTAACAATTGTAATAAAAATAAAATCATTTTATTGATTGACAGATTATAATAATTTGACTAATTTAATTCAGAAATTAAATAAGTGGTTTGTACTGGCGGCTCCCGGAAGGGGTTCGCAAGCCACTCTCTGTTGTGATAATAGTTATCGCACTTATTGCCATGAAAGTAAAATTAGATAATTATAAAAATAAAACAATTTATATGTTCAGAAATTAACTGAGCAACAACTAAAAAGTAACAAGAAACTTGAAAACAGTAACAGATATAGTTTTTCATAGTCTTATTTCAAACTTTATTTTATGAGGAGTGGTTAACAAATTATTTTACCATAATAAACTATCCTATTACACAATTAAAAAATTAATATAAAAAGCATTAAAAAATGCTCAGCAGGAATTTTATTACTGCCAGGTATATTATTAAATGACTTAGTTGGTATTCTCTTACGTTTTCGACAGTTTATGTCAATTTATGTACGCATGGGCTGACGTAAAAAAATGGTTTACTAGGTGTTGATACATCTCGATTAACGTAACTTACAACAAATCATCCGGCTCGAAGGGCCAATGTTGTGGTATTTGGAGGAAAATGAACAAAGCAGTAGAAAAAACGTATAATATTTAAACGGTTACAACAATTAAAATATAGATGTCATTCAGAACGGATCAATCGGGGAGTATCCCACTGCGATGGGCGATGCAATTCACCGTTCCCCCACCCACCGTATCTGTTGTATTTTTACCAAAGATAGTTCACATATTAATACAGCAAAAAATAATTTCAGTGCATGTTCTTCCCCATTGCAGCGATTTGGATATTTCCTTTGTAATAAATTAATTAGAAACCACTCAGTTACTTCAGCGACCTACGTGTAAAAGAGTTACACTAAAATTGAGGACAGTTAATTATGCACAAGGACCTCCAAATAATTCAAATGTCTGACAGAGGACGATTCCCTTTACATAATTCATGAGGTTTTTGGGTTATGTCACAGCTGCCACTACGAGTTTCTGATGTACAAACTTTAAGTGGAAGAAACGAAGACGGCCTTTGATTCATTTAATTCGTTTGGCCGGACATGCTTCTTCATCTGATAATTTGTCATAGGATTTGTCGCAGCAGAGCTCCGTTTTCAAGCTTACTCTTGTTGTAGTTTGCATGTGCAAAAAGACTTGGATAAAAAGATGGTTTTGTAGTTTAACTAGCAGCGCCTCGCGATTTCACCCGCGTAAGTCACGATCCCGTGGAAATATCGGGATAAAAAGTAGCCTATATATTAATCCAAGTCTTCAGCTATCTACATACCAAGTTTCATCGCAATTGGTTCAGTAGTTTTTACGTGAAAGAGTAACAAACATCCATCCATACATCCATACTTACAAACTTTTGCGTTTATAATATTAGTAGGACCTTATAAGATCAAATATCTGTATGACCTTAAGATTATATTATGACGTTAAATTAAATCATGGCATGTATAATGGGTGCTTTTAAATTAATTTTATTACTAATCTTATTAGATTTATTTTTATTAATGACTATGATATTCTTAATATTTTTTCCACGATCAATATTTATATCGAAAACTCATAATACTTTGTACCGTATACATAGCATAAATAAAAAATATACATAAAATTAGGAGCAAAAACCACATGCTCTACAAAATAAATTGACTGAAACTAAATATTTCGTAACTGTTTACTTTCTGGACAGGCTAGATTGAACAGTCAAATTAAAAAGTAAATCGGTTGAAAAATATTAATGAGTAACTTTTGCATCCATTACTATCCAATAAAAAAGATACATTTCTCGTCTAACAAAATTGTTCATTCAGATAAATTTGAGTAAATTTTTGTTCGGAACTGAAGTTCCTTGGAGTAGTTGTTACAAAGATTAAGATAGGTAAAAGTGAGGTAGACGTTTTACGAGTCTAAGAGTGCGTAGATATATTCTCCTTGGGACTACATTCGCACATGGTTGGGTGATAAAATCAGCATAAATTGTGTCTCACGCTGTTCCACTCTCCCGAAGTGGAGTGTACATTGGTAGTAAGTAGTAGGTAGGTACATATAGGGTAATGCGTGTGTAAGTAATGCGTTCTAGTTATGTTAATACACATTACGTCAGCCCTTCTCTTCATTATCGTACACGTGAGATTTATTTAGTTTTCCTTCACAGTGTTTGTATTAAAATCCAGTGCAGACGTTAGTTAGTTAAGTTCAGTAACTTATAACTTTTCAAAGGAGTTTATTAGTTATACCACACAAGGAACCTATTTAATTTAAAAAAAGTAATATTACGTTAAAACCGAACTCTGCTGAAAAGTAAGAATGGGCAATTTGGCACAATCTCGCCTTGCCAACCCTATTCCACCTTGATTGGAGCTCTGATAACTCACGATCAGAAAGAATAATATTATGCTAGAAGTATTGTGTAACCTTCAATGTCTTATCTATTTTTATAATAAATTAACGCGTTCCAGGGAATATTTAAAACGGCCACAAAACTACTGACTTCTTTTTCTCTGTTGCAACCATCGAGTAGTGTTTCTACTTCACGTGGTACTAAAGCGGTAAATTATTCTGACAATACTGAAACCTAATCCTAACTAATATTATAAATGTAGAAGTGAGTTTGTTTGTCTATTTGTTTACGCTTTCAGGCCTTAACTACTGACCCAACTACCTTTCATCCTAAAAAAATACTGTTTCTGAGAGAGACACGCAAGCGAAGCCCGGTTAAAAGCTAGTCTATTACGAGAAAGTAACATATAAAATAGTATAATACAAAAAGATCGACAATTTGGAAGTACACGTCCAGTCCAGCCTATATAACACTATTCAACAGCAAGATTGGAATCCCAAATCCGGGGCATGCCCACGGCTTGATTGTCCGTTTGTCACCTCTATTCAATGTTAGAGCTTGAGCCACCGTACCGTGATACAAATGTATAGCTAGAGACACCTATATAACCAGATTTACGATTCAACGTATTTATTTTGGTTTCGCTTAGAGAATTGTTATAGTATAAATTTAGTTCATATTGTCACGTTTTGCTTATAATGTTTTCTTTAACTTGGATATGTACTTGATTTTCTTAAAGAAATGTACCGGCTATGAAGAACTAAAAGTATGTCAGGCCGCAGAAAAAACATACGAAAAATCCTGACGTCGGCAATTCTGTCCTGTATTAATGGAGCGGTCATTACGGATATAGGACAGTTATTTATGTGATTTACAGATATTTTTTTAGCAAATAAGTATTCTTTGTGTCCATTAACATAACAATATGTTACCTGTAATTTCATATCAATGTAGTCCATCTTAATGTAATATTAATGATGTTAATCTGTCAATAAGTATAACCTATAACAGCATGTGTGGGCTTAATCCCTTATTTTAGTTTCTAAAATTATACTACTACCTATTTCAGACGTTCATTTTATTTTCTAGGCAAGTTCGATCTCAAACAAAGTATAAAATATACTATACATATGATACAGTAATTTAGTCACTGCGTGTACTATTAGTAGCAAAATCATCCAATTAATACGATTGCTACTGGCTTCACTTAGTGACCTAGAAGTCGGTATCGTGCCTCCGTTTGTTCAGGCGTTTTCAGGTAATTTAGAATTCCAGCCTTCCTGTCACTGTAACCTTGTTCAATTGTACTCAATTGCTCCCGAATTTCCACTAACAGTATTGAATTGCGGATCGCTGTTATGTCGGATATACGTAGGTATATCCGACATAATAGCGATCTGCAATTCAATACTACAACATACCTGTTGTGTAACTGCTTACCAACAGTTCTTAGCAAACAGATTGTCAAATAAAAAAATAGGTTAAACTAACTCGGGGAGCGGTACTGGGACAACGACAAAGAAAAGTAATGCAAAACACACCTCGTATTAGTCCTGTATAGAAATAGCATCTTATATTGGCTTGCTACCTCCTGAGATGGCATTTAAATGGAATCATAGAAAAACTTATTGACTTGAGAACACACTGGGCTGAAACTGTTGCAGTATTTCACTCAAAGTTGACATTTTTTATCGTAAGTTATATTTAATCGTGTGTATTATAGCATTACGCCTAAATGTGTACCTACTGTAATGCAGGTAACGCAGTTCGGTAGAGGGCTAAACTGATTTGTATTATACAGGCAGTTTGTATAACTTTGCCCAAGTAAATCTGGTTCTTGAGCGATTTTTTTTTTGTTGGAAGCCATTTCTGAACTGAATATTTACTTCTATGATTTGGTAGAAGTTAAAGTTAACTTAGTGCAATAGTCATTTGTTATATTTGCATGCAAAAAATTTTTCTCTAGCTCGATAATCATAGTGGTACCAGTTCGAGAGTTGGCAACACTGAGATAAAGTTCGTAAGCCGTTTTCAAAATGTAAATTTTAGGCTTGAGTAGTGTTTTATTGAAAAATTAACATTTCTGCCATAGTTGCAGTGTCTGCAAATTATAGAGAAGGCCACAAGATGAATGTTTTATATTTCTTAATCATTAAAAAGCGTCTTGTCATTTTGCCAATCGGCTAGGCAAAGGAATAATACTTGTAAGACGGGGCATGCTGTAACACTAATACCAGATTTGGTCAAGTATCATGTATTTATTCTTCTCTTGCATTTATATATTTCTTGTCGACTTCAAGTCTAAATTTGGACAATAGAATCTTCTATAGCTACAATTTCAGCAAACATTTTGATTAGTATTTATTTAATATGGTAATACAGCACGAATATTTTTTCATTACATGTTTTAATTAATTTAAATAAAGTGTTGAAGAGACCGTATATCATGAGAGTTGGTGACGTAACAGGCGACACAGGGATTATGTCTATAGAATATGCAATAGCCTCCGCATGTGTTCTGAATAATAACAGAGCTTATAATACGAGTAAGTAGGCTTTCATTACGTGAAAATAGAACGCACTACTGTATATAGAACTAGGTAAGGAAATCTGAACGTTAATTTTGATTTATTTTGGATAAGAAGACGATCTTTGTAATTAATACGTTATAAAATTATACATAATAGATTGCGATAAATATAAATCACAGTGGAACAAAAGTATTTTTTTTCTGCGGTATAAGTTTATGGTGTCAATTTAAATACACATGATTATGAAGTACTCGGCCTATAAATTATTTTGTTTGAATTGACTCTGGTTCTCATGATAAACCGTTCTATGAAAAATAGACTCTTTTACTAGTTTACCATCATTAACGTGACTGTTTCGAAGTATAACGTGACAAATACCGTCGTCTAAATATTTGTCTGTCTATTATATACGTGTCAAATTTACTGAGTGCTATTTTTATAAAAAGTATATGTTCTTCACGCAAGTCCCGTGTTAACAACTCCGACTATTTTTGCTACATTTTTAAAAAAAAATTGACAAGAAAAGCAACGAAGGAATGTAAACGATTTTTTAAAACAAAGTTATCGGGTGTATTTTAGAAACGACAACAAGGCAAATCTTGGGCCCCACACAAAGTTTGTAAAACTTGCGTGGAGCCACTTCGGTATTGGAGTCAAGGAGGACGAAAAGGTTGCGTTTAGAATACTAAAGACATGGACAGAGCCAAGAAACCACCTCAATGGTTCAAATTTCTAATTGAGATAAATAGATATCAAATTAATTTGTAGTTTTAGATAAAATTCCTTAAAACCTCGGTGACTATAGCATAAGAACGAGGGGAACGGTTCCATCAGAACATCATGACCGTTGGAATCGCCATATGATGGTAGACTACTTCTGGAATTTGCAAAGAGACTGTCTGGATCAAAAAACGCTATGTAAAAACCCCTTACAAAACGCTTTTTCTGACTTATGAATTTATTTTTGTTTTTTATGATTAATTTTATATTTTATAATTTTTTGTATCATTTATAGCAATTTGTTTCTTTGAAATCATTTGATAATTTTAAAATAAAAGTTTAAAAAAATATTCTACTCTTTTAAAATTTAACTTAAAGTAT
Source organism: Euplagia quadripunctaria (assembly GCA_963859945.1). Lineage (NCBI taxonomy): Eukaryota > Metazoa > Arthropoda > Insecta > Lepidoptera > Erebidae > Euplagia > Euplagia quadripunctaria. Next base: position 13,562,891 of record OY982570.1, read on the forward strand.
TATAAATAATAGATGGCCTTTATCTCAAAAAGTAGAGTTAATTTAACAGAAAAATTATTATTTTCAAATTCAGCAGAATAAAATTACCTAAAATTAACTATTAAAAGTGATGAAAATTGCAAATGATTCATTCTTTGTATCGAATAGTATTAAAATGTACTAACTCTTCAACAACATAATTTACTTTAAAAGTTTCAGTTATATTGCGATTAAGTTCTCGAATGTTAATGAATCCGATCAATTATTCATTTTTATGTAATCGGATGTTTCACACATATGTGGATATGAAGCTTCCGACTTAATGCAAATTAAATAACTCTCATAACGCGACACTTTTAATACAATTTGTATTGTATATCTGTTTATTACTAAAACACTGGTTTATAATGTAAGTAAAGAATATTATGTTAAGATCATTAAATATAAATCATCCATGATAATATTTTTTTACAAAATCTGTAATCCCAAATACAAATTTTATCATTGTCTTGCGGGTTCTGTGATCTAGTATGTTACGTTACGTTTCACGGCTTAAATTACATGTAATGATTAGGTTAGCATTCTCAATCTAGTATTTTATGAAATACTTACTTTATTATATAATAAATAATATGTTAGCAGTGACTACTAAGTCAAGCAACATAATCTAAGAAACCTATGCTATCAGACCGAGATTATATTCCAATGGGCATTTAATTTTCCAAATTAAGTCAAAGCTATAGAGGCTTTTCCGTCCTTTGTACTTTACATCTAAACCTCCGAGTTTATACTCGGAAATTGATTCAGGAAAAGAGATCCGGTCCATGGAGACTCCTTTGTCATTGCAATCTGATTAGATATATTGTGATAAAAGTAAGAGAAGTGGATTTTTTTCTTTCAGAACCATGTTTATTTTCTGCGTCAAATATCGTTAAAGGATAGCAAATTTTGTTAGATGAGATAAACGAGCTATTACAATAGTCTTGAATTTAAATGCTGATTGTATTGTTTATTGCGGACTCGAACTGACTAAAATTACATTGTGCTTTCACGTGGTCCTAATGCCAGGGACTCAGGTATATCCTAGAAAGGAAATCTCTGTGAACCATGTCAGACTAAGCCGCCTCCACCATTTCGTTCGAAATCCTTGCCACCTCCGATTTAGAGAGACGCACACGAAATACGTCGCGCCACCATCTCCGGTCCACTTTTACTAGGGTGCTTGGTAACCCTGCCCTGTTCCCTTGCCGCTACCTATTTGGTATACATCACTTCCTTGCAGAACGAGGCTACCACCACCAACCAGGCTACTACCATACACCAATGGCCACCGCGAGGTCGAAGCGCTGCCGCGTTTACTCTGTGTATTTTGCCAGGGTGTGAAGTGCAGTATTCTTGCTGCAGCCTTCGCAGTGGTGGCACACAGACGTTGGTTCCTATGCTACACATGTATTTTCCGAAGCAGCCGTGTCCGATAAATACCTGCGTCATCCCGTAGGTCGCCTCTCCAGCCAATCTTCCGTGACGGGTCTTACGGCCACAATCGATTTATTTAGGGCACCTAAATGATCTCCACCTGGTATAGATATAGAATCAATTCGAAGGCTTCTTCTAGCTCTCAAATTTATGACCACAAGAATAATAATTTAATGTCTTCATTAGTGAAAAAATTCTAAGTATGTAAGTATGCATGTATTTAATGAGGAACTGAAGCACCTATGCTATTTTTCCTTCTTGGTAAATTAAAATCTTTTTCAGGGAGGAAAAATTTACTTTTGTATGTACTTATTTACATTAAATACGTTCTTACACTGAAAACGATGGGTGTAACGATTCCATCTCTTTCATGTCTATTTGTAATAGCATTTATAAAACATTAAAACCTGTTTGTTTTGCCAGTTCTAAAAGGCAGAACCCGCAGGTAGCCATGGAACATTAATGAGAATAAATCACCTCCATCGTTTTGCTTTTTCTTTTGATTTTTTTTAACTTGTTTTTCAAGTTTGTGGATGTGTGATAAGGAAACTTATTTCGCTTGTTACATCTGAGCAATCTTTTATTTTATGTAAATTTTAATATTTGAAATCCCTATTTTGAGCTTATAATTACTTCAAAGATCTATTCCTATTCATTAAGTTTAATGACTTCACGGAGTGTGACTTCTGTATATACCACTCCTTTGATCTAAGTTAAGATAACATACCTATATGTAGCCAGAAAATAACTATGTGAAATAGCACAATTATGGATTTTACATTATATCAAATTATTCATACTTTACGGTTTAGGCAATAAGATTTCATCAGTGATGTATCAAAAATGCTACACCTTTTCTGTCTTGGTAATCCTTGCTGTCACTATCAGCCTATCGTAGTATTTTACATACCTATGACCTCCTCGCCTGATCCTAGTCAGGGTTAAAGAAAAAGTGGGATAATCTCACTTCTCGAACTGAAGCAGCAATGTCAACCCAAGACCAAAGAAAAAGTTTAAGAAACCTTAAAAATAACTAAAATAAATATATTCGACATTGCGTTATCGGACTACCCCGTTTAAAACATTGCTGTGAGTTCGTCGCGCGTGCACCCTATTCGCACTTGAGATCCCGTGACGACTTGTTGTCTCGCAGCTAGCAGCCCTGATAAACGTATTTATCTATATCATCATTATTCTACAATTCCAATATTTGGAACCCGCTGGGATTCCAGTTACAAGTTTCCAAGTTCCTGTTACAAGTTTCCAGTGTACGGAATAGTTTCAACCTACCGTCTCGACCACCGCTTAGAAACCGAAGCTACTACCGGCTCTCAGTGACGGCGGTTCTACCAGCCGCGTGCCCAAATTCACTGCGGGCTACGACTGTCCTACGCCTTGGTGCATGAAGACTGCCTACTGAGGATACTTTTACTAGCTAAGGCCAGTGTTCCCTATTTGTATTGAGACGTGAGGCCGTCACGAGAATATTGGCTACAGAAATTAAAAGAAGCTATCCTTGTTTACCGGTTTTCAGCTCCCCTCGCCGCAATATGTATAAAATTATTATAGAATTTAATTCGCCTAGTATGTGATATATGATTTATTAAAATCCTAACTCCTTATATTGTCTGTAAAACCCTGGTGTACGTATGAACCATTATCTATCTATCCATCATTATTTCATTTAATTGTAGTAATTCCTTAATAAATGATATAATAAGATTTTACCAAAACAATGTTAGCATGAAAGCATTTACATGGCTTACATACAATTTCTGACAATACATCTAATTTAGCTGCTCGAAACGGATATTCCGATGCGAAATAATTAATTCAGTATTACGAGGAATGCATTCGCTGTGGAGGCTTATATCAAAACATGGCGGCATACAATGTCAGCGATGATGGGCATGTTGCGGGAGGAATCGAGGTCACTTCTCCGTGCCACGTTCGGTGTTCCAGATTGCAACCCATCGTGGCCATTGTTATTGTGTACGTTCCTAGACTCCTAAATGTTTTCATATTTCTCTCAATTTATATCTTCTAATGATATTTTACCAGTATCGATTTCGTTTTTATAGAATCTTCGGCTTCGGTTCTTAGAATTAGGTATATTTAGCTTTTTTTTTTTTCAATTCAATTCAATTGCCTGGTGGTCGAAATTGGACCATAATTAGTTAAATTTTGAATGTTTTGTATTATTTCATTAACTTATTTGGAACATAAATCAAACTATGCATTTCCAGTATAAGTTAAACTGAGATTGTATAGACCTTCCTACGATGACAGGTCAATATGTATCCTGGACCCCGGGATGTAGCCGTTTGCACATAATTTTTAAAATTCGATCCCATATTGTTTAAAAATCTCTCTCTACACTTATCAATATAAATATGTAAAATTGAAGTGCATGTTTGCAATGTCAAAATAATAGTTTTTTTAAGTTATCTGCACGATACCTATGCAGCAGCAGCAAACTGATTTATAACCAATTCTTAAAATTTTTGACTGTCTGTCTGTCTGTTTGTTCCGGCTAATCTTCGGAACGGGTGGACCGAATTCCACGGGACTTCCAGTGGCAGATTGCTGGTGTTATAAGGAGTAACGTGTAAAATGTTCTGTTTGCTCATTGTGATATTACTTTTAAGCATAAAATTAAAAAAAAAAATGAATTTTCCGGCAGAAAATTCCAATGATTTTGTACTCAAAATGATAGTCTGAATACTACTACTATACTATTTCAATATTCAGTACGTTGTTTCTTACACCCTGTATATGTTGATTAGGATTTTTTTTATTTTCTTTTCGATTTCTATTTTTAATCACTAGTTTATTATAAAAACCAAAGTATTCCAATTGTCATACCTTAAACCTTTTGATAAAACAGATTTTTAAATTATGAAATAGGTCAGCCTGTCCCAAACTAAAAAGTGTACCTATGAAATCAGAGGGCTGTGAAATTTAACTTATTATATCAAAGTTGCCAAAAACAATGCGTAAATGAAACTCAAAACTTTAACCGATGATTAATTCAACTTTTTTTTATAGAACCTTTCTTGGTTCCAATTTCCTTTGAATTTTCTCATCTTGTTGGAGCATAAGTTTGGCAATAAGTGGTGACCGGAAGCTCCCGAGAGTCTGAAGCTTTGCGGTGAGGAAGGCTGTTTTCGCCTAATTCTAATTAGTTCCAGGTCGGCGGTACATCAAAGTTGGGGATAAGTTCTTTCGTTTAATTGACCGTAAACTTTCACCGAACATAAACTCACCTGGAAGCGCTTTATTTTAGTTCGTTTAGTTTAGTTCTCTGCTTTTACGTGTTTATTATTCTCGTTAATCAGGTTTAGTTAAGTTTATATATGATAAAAGAGTTATTATTTTTATATTTGTGACATGGCCATCTGGGTAAGTGCTTTCTGGAGCCAATAAAGTTTTGCAACATCAAAGATGTCGCTCGTGCATCTAAAACTCACAATATAACCACGTATAAATTTCCACAAAGTTGTTGGATTTTGATGATTCTTATTTTTGGATAGGGTTTAAATCCGGCCTTAAAACGAAGTCCTTAAAACTTTTTATTATTCTTTAAGTGCTGGCTGGATCGAATCAGTAAATTAAAAATAAATGTAAACTAGTCCAACGCTTAGCTTTTTATCAATGTTGCTTGATTTATTAAGTCAACGAATGTCAGCCTGGATTGACTATGAAAATGTTTATTGGCAAGTTTGTAAATTTCAAAATAGAAACGCAAAGTTCATCTAGAGGATTCATTCCCTTTGTACGATCTTGGTCGGCATGAACGGAATTGTTCCATGGAAGCAGTTGAACCCTTAGCGAATAGTTAAACTTAATGAGGCCGGGAGAATGTTGCCTACTTTTCTACTTAGATTGTTTCCGGCAAGAGAGAAACATATTCTACAAATGACAATGAAACTCAGATTTGGCTTAGATTTAATGAGCAAATGTTACAATCTTAAGATAATTAGGTCAACTCTTTTAATACAAAAGTTTTGTGTATCAATTTAAGCTGGTGTAAAGACACCAAATTAAAGAATTAGAAGAAAATGGGAACATTGTTGTAGGTAAAAGGTTCATTTTAAAGATAAAGAAGAACGTTCTGCTACTCTTGAAAAGAAGAATAATAGTAATCAACACTGTTGTGTTGATGTTGATGATGTGACAACATTGATATCATTATAGCCGTCATGATAGAACATTCTAGAAGAGAAACCGTAATTACAATGTTTTTAGTAAGCTCTGAATATCTGGCTAGTAAGCATTATACAATTATCATTATACATATTTATCATTTGCTAGAGATCGCCTAGTTGTCGAATTTCGACTATAATCCATTTTTCGTATATTTCGAGACCATTGTAACTTGAACTGTCATTGTATAGACTTAGGTACTATGACAGGTCAACGTATATTAAGGCTACTACGGCCACAAAGGGCTATAGACGTCCGTCTGTAGCTTTTTGTTTTTTTTTATAGCATAGGGTGCAAACGAGCAGACGGGTCATCTGATGGTAAATGACTACCGCCGCCCATGGGCACCTATAACTCGAGAGTCACAAGTGCGTTACCACCCTTTAAGGTGGGAGTAGGAGAAGAGGAGGAGGGGGGGAAGAGTGGGCAGAGGGGAGAGGGGGGAGAGAACGGAAGGACGGGAATAAGGGAGAGGGAAGGGTTGGGGCCTCCGGTAACCTCACTCACGCGGCGAAATGCAATGCAAACATTGCTTCATTGCTGGTTTTCTGTGAGGCTGTGGTATCGGGCGGAGTCGAGCCGGCCCATACGTGCCGAAGCATGGCCCTCCCACGTTTTGTAGCCATTTTAGCTTAATTTTAAAATTTATGTCACCTATTGATTAAAATTTTTAGCTTTCTGCACTTCTTATACAAATAAACTTTAAGTATTCATATGCCTCCGTCCGTGGAATTTGCTTAAAAAGGGGTACAAATAATTCTCTTCATGTATTAATATATAGATGAACTTAACAATCTAGCACGTCTTCGTAATGACTACATACATTTGGTTAGATTTAATCATTGATATGAACTTTATCAATGGATTTAATCTTCACAAATACGATCGTGTGTCTGCATTAACCGCCCGACTTAACTCGACCTAAAATGGCTACCCATTGGTCAGCAACGCCAACTTTGTGCACCTCGGCTCTCTGTATTCATTCACATTCTTTACTCAGGTAGGTGTAATAGATACTAAGCACTTTTCTGTGCGTTCCTGTACGATCTATATATGAACTGTTCTTATCGTCTGTTAAGTCCGATTTTCGATTTTCTTCGGCTCGAAATCAAGATAATATCCAAACCTTATCCAAACTTATGTCGAAAACTCACATTCACTTTGTTTTAATGAGGTGTCAAAATAGTCTTAACATAGTAGTGTATAATGTTGACGACTTCGTTGGCGCGGTGGTAGTGTTTGCGTTTCGTTGTTGCCTTTTCTGGCGTTGCACAGGGCACTTTAATTAGGTACTACGGTTATATTTCTGTTTTTATTTTTATTCTAATAATTGTTTGCGGTCCTGTGAATGTCAGAATAAATGTTTCTCTTTCTTTCTCTTCTTTCTTTCCATGTCTCACGCTCAGTGCCAATATTTGTTTGCATGAATATGTCAATTTGCATTGGTCTGGTTGTTTCTCTGTAAAAATTTATGTGTATTTTCAAAAAAACATATATCTTTGAATGTGTATCCCTGTTCTAAAACCCACAGTAAAATGTTTATTTAGTTTCGGTTTAGATAGCGATGTTTAATATGTCCCATTATATTATTATTCTCTTTATTTATATAAATATACATATAAATTGCATTTTTAAATACGAAGATATAAAAAAAAAAATACATTTATCGGGTACAGGGACCAAGGTACCAGTGGTTAGGGTTCCAGTGACGGAAACCTCTTCAGTATGCGTGTCGTATCGAGGAGGACTGCCTTCTGCATCAGGCCTTTAATTCAGCCGCCTAAATATTGTTATTTTGTTTATCTCCAAAGGGAGATAAACAAAATGTATGTATTTATAAAGATAAAAGGGGCAATGACAGTCTAACTACACGGGCCATAGCCAAGTGCAATCAGGATTCAAGTGATGGTGTATGTGGAAGAAATTGATGATGTGGTGTGGTATTTAGTAAAACTGCTTTCTGAATTACGTGAAGGATGTCTTTCGGTATTTTCAAGATGTCCAAGCTGCGTTGAAGACTTTTAGGTATGATCCCGGTTGAAGAAATGACTATTTTGTATAATGATATACATTCTTTTCGTATTTTAGAACTCGAATCGCGTAACATATGATTCCTCACTTTATTAAAACGTAGTGTCATCGTAGTTTTATATTCTTGGCGTATAAATTATGGCGAGGAGCAGCAGTACGAGACAGGCCGCCACAAATCCGGGTCAAACGGATCGTTCTAAGGCGAAAATGGTTTGGAAAATCTCTCTAATAATTCAAATTCGACTATTGCACCGTTTTGGTTGCCCATCGAAAGAATTTCTCAAGATGCAATGCAATGTGTGCAAAATTTTTCGTTCAACTGTGCCCTCATTTTGCATGATTTTAATTCATATTAGTATCAAATATACAATATTAATCCCGCGACACATTAATCACTGGGTATCATACCTAAAAAGGAAACTCATTTCAAGACATTTTCGTATAGAGATAGATAATTTTTTCAAGTTGAAACTAACATTTATTACAAGGCCTGTAAAAAAATCGGTTATCAGATATTTTGTACATTGATAAAGTCACCCATCATAAGCACTTATCAATTTCATCCACCTATGTATTAAAAAAACATAAAAAGACCACGTTACACTTAAAATGCCTTGACGAATTAAATTATATATTATGTATTAATTTTAGATTTTTTGATAAATATTGCAGCTACCTTTTGGTATATCTGGATCATCCCAAGGTTGCCTGGGTGAGAAATAGGCATGAACTTTTAAACAAATAAATATTTTATAATAATGTAAAATATATTTTTTCCTATCTCAAACTTACAATTACAGTATAAGCGTCGCCGATGTGTGTGCAGTGTAAGTATGTACCTACTTCATTATTTACAATATCTACTTAAATAATAAAATACCATTAAGCTTGTGTGCTTAATATGTGGTAGGATATACGTAGATACATATGTATATTATTGATGATACATCAGATACCATTTTTTTAACAAAGTCCAACGCTAGCCATCTCAAATGTTAGCCGTCTGAAATATTTATATTGGTTTCAATGTTGCTCACATTTGGCTGATCGAATTACTGCTTTACATCCTAAAAGATTAGGTTTAAAACAATTTTTTTAAAAGTAATTTCGAATACATACATGTACCTACATATCTTGGCTATTATACTCTTGACATTTAATATTGACTCAACATCACAGAATGATAAGCAGCTTACATACGACTTATTTTAACCCTCGGCATGCCTGGTAGGGTCTCACAGACCCATACCTACACAGACTATGTTGTAGTTCATTCAAATTAAAATTTTGGGCGCAACCGCATTCAATAGCTGACCGTTATGTTTCGTTCTACACGCGGCGCCCGCCACCTTGGTGTCGGACGTCCTATCTTAGCAGAAAAACGTCCATAAAGCGTTCACGGGTCTCACAGACCCGACCAGGCATACGATGTGACATTTTTTGTGTAAGTATTCATCAAATTGTTTTTGTGTCATTTATAGGTACTACGTCGAGTAATTATTTTTTTTCACAATTAGGCCGTAATGTCACGATCGACAACTGGTTTACAACGTAGACAAGCTAATTCGGTGTTATGACGTCACGAGAAATTCGAGGAGATGGCCATTTACTTTGATTTTTTGGATACTGCTAAACACTGCTGAAATAATTGCAACAAATATTAAGATGTTAAACAGTCCTGAAAACAAAGTTTTTTTTTTAAACTTGGGCTTTGCACTGATTGAACCGCATCTACAGTCAAGAAAAAATAATACTCATCTTCCTCTAAATCTTCACAAACGAATAGCAAGTCATATGGATGTTGAAGTAGACATACCAGTAAAAAAAAATCCTGGTATAAGACGTAGATGTTTCCGATGCCAAGTGAAGAAAGAACGTAAAACACAGTATTTCTGTGAGACATGTAAGAGTCACTTACGTTTGGAGCATGCAATTTTTCTATGTTCTGTATGCTACCAAATCAAAGGCCATAAATATTGATGAAGGATAAGTAGACTGTGTGTTTTGTTATTAATTACAAGTTTATGAAAATGCCTTAAATTCCCAAGTCTGATTATGATTTTTTAGTGTTATAATTAATAATTGTGATACCAGAAACAGAGTTCTCATTTTTTTGTTGTTTAAAACGTTGGTTGAGTTTGGTTGATTGTTATTTATATTTAGTTTTTTCCTCTAATATACACCCGAATATACTAATTATTTTATTTTTATTCATATTGAACAAAATGTTACATACAACATAGAGAATAGATAATACGGGTCTCACAGACCCTACCAGGCATACCGTGTAACATTTTACCACCAGGCATACCGAGGGTTAATATATGAGATTTTATAATAAAATTATCAATATTGTTACCGTACCTTCTACGCGTCTGTGTCTTGCGTCTTTATTGATTTTGTATTACTTACCTTTGAGTATTCATATTTATTCTTAAATAAAACATGACAATATGTATGTTCAACTCTTGAAATGAGGCTGAAATAAATTACTTTACCTTTAATTTAAATGCTCACAAAGTGGTCGTAAGAAATCGCTTATTGACACGTAATATCTACACTTCACGATGTGATCGATTAAGCTGAACTAGGCTGTTAGGTCTGGCTAAGGTTTAGTGTACTGCTTTTATTTCGTGTTATCTAATTGTTTGTGTTATTCTCGCGTCTATCTAATCTGATTTGTAAAAATCTTACACTGGCGGCAGATTAATATAAGCCTAATTTCAGCATGTTTCAAACAGTTTACAGACGCTTTTGTGAGAAACGGAGGTGATAATACCTAGAAATTCAAATAGTCATAACTTTTAAACGGGTAGTTATTCTTTTGAAATTCTTTTTGTAACTGCATAAGTAAGTGTTCCATTCACAGATACACCCTGTATATATACCTACTCGTAAATCTTAAAAGTACTTTAAATCTTAATCTTAAAATACACTATAGTGTATTTCAATATTCATGGGGTGACGTGATGCGTTATTGTGTGTCTAAATGTTTCTTCTTTCAACGTATTACTTGAAATACATACAATTATTATAAACTTTGAACAGAAATGACATTGTAAACATAAATTAAAAGACAATTAAAACGTACCTGATATCTGTATGTCGTAAGTACTACTTCAATAAAAATCTGTTTAACATTGTTAGTACTACTACAACTACTTTACTAGTTACATTGATCTGGCATCTTATTGTATCTTGAACAGCAAAAAACTTTGTAATTAAACAACAGGAAATTACAAAAAAATCCATCTGTGCTTAGTTTATTCAAACTGAAATGGCTGCTTATTTATAAAAGTTTACTCGTTCAGACATAATCAAATTATAAAGTGAAGAGAAAGCTGGGTGCAGTAGTTACTATGCGAATGGTACGGCACGCAGGTACAAATTAAACGACTAACACCTGGCTTTCGCTAACTTTATTACCCCCACGTCTGGGTGCGGATGTCTGAGGACCACGTAAAATATTTTTCTCTGACGCTCTCCCTTGGCAGCGCGTCGTAAACCGAGACATTTATTGCTTTTGATATGGCCGGCGCGCGCCACATCTTTACTACGGGTTTTAGTCTTACTGTTGGCGAATATTTACTCGTTGGTTGGACGTGGCAACAAGTTGCTGTAAAATTACAGAGTAAGGTTATTGAATTATGCGTAGGACCATGGGTAGCTTCCGTTTTAAGCACGTGATAATAATCAAGAGATAATGCTACTACGCCTAATTTGTACGGGGATGAGTGTCGCCCTAATATATCTGAATATTCCAATACAAAAAAAAAATATGACGTGTTTAGTGTATTTAACGCGCTCTAAAGGTCAGGTACATATACCGCAGACTACATGTTTGGATCTCCGTTCATTGTGACACACACAACCCAATCCCATAAAATGTTTTCTTGCATTCATTGCTCTGTGGTTGCATATTTGTCTCTATACAAAATGTTCTTTTGTGTTGTGTTGGTTTTTGAGTCAGCAACATAAATGTTAGTAATACCTTTGAGAGTAACATTTAAAGTTTCAATTCTCGCCTGAGAGTCGTGATTGTCTAATTAATTATTTCAAGAATTCGACCTCTTTGTACTTGAAATTGTATGATTATTTCTCTGTCACGAGTCTCTAATAGAGCATTAACAAAATTAATCTTAACATGCTACTCGAACTTAACTACTATGTTCCGTATTATAATACAAAGATTCTATAGAAACTTACTCAAGAACTGTTTATAATTACTTTCAGACGGAGTTTGACTTTTAAAACAAGGCTTGATTAATATAAAGTCCATTAAAATTCCCCAGATTATTGTCACTGCGTAATGCCGTTTGTTGCTTATTATAGCACACTTATGTGAGTGCAGATTTCATCAAGCTATTTTCTATACTCGTTAAAACATAAGACTTTGATTTGTGACATTGGATTTCAGCTCATAGTGTTTGCTATAGAAGGTTTATAAACCTGCTTTTAGTTTCAATGTTAAATAACTCCCTACTTTAGCTGAGCTGGTACTAGTCTTATTTCTAAAGAAATTAAAAACGATAGGATTTATTATCTGCAATCCATGAAGTCAAGTATTTATTTAAAAGTGATTAAAACTGTTAAACATACAATTTAGACTCATTAATTAATTACAAATGATTCATGCAGATTAATAGCTAATCGGAAATATGAAAGTAAGGTCTGAACGTGGACAATTAAATAGCTTATTTAATTAAATGATATCAATTTAATTGAGCATTCACAAGCGAACACTCTACATCCAATAAACACTTTGGCAGATTAAAATATATGATTGGCAAATCGACGTGAAGATCGAACAAAGACACAGCATTCAGTATCCGTGAAAAGGGAACGTCAAAGTGAGAGGAGGCTTTGAAAGGAGGCTTACACAAAGAAAACAAAATTTCCATCGTCGGATTTTCATGTCAGTCACGTTGTAGATTTTTTCCCAGCACCGAAATGAATTCTGTTCTGACAAACAAATCACCACAGATCCAATCAAAGGCGACGACAGCGACCGCGAATTTCAGAAAAAAAAACTTGTTGATCATATTTTTGGATAAAATATTTTCCTTACTTACAATAATAACTTTTTAGAAAGAAATAGGATTTATTTAGTTTTGCTTAGCCATAATAAAGTTTGAACTTAAGTTCTCATGACATACTATATTATGAAGGCATAAAATAGTGACATGACTAATCCTATTTAGAGTTTAAACTTTTATAACTCTTATTTTTTATAATCTTTTTTCTTAAATTATGTTATATATATAGCTAAGACTTGCGAAACATCTCTTAATAAGATTCTTTCACACAAAGATAAACTGAATGTCTCACAAAACATTGTCTTAATTCCTTTGTAATTGCCAAGTGATTTTGCAAATCCTTGAGCACTTAAGTATGATTGGAATCTTATTGAAGAGCTAAAGGGCGGATCATTTCATCAATACTTTGATTGAGGCTTAGAACCGCTGCGCGCTACGGATTAAGATTCACGTTCCCTGTTAAATAGAGAGGTACAACATTTTTTATTGTTTATACAAGCTTAAAAGATTTTAAACCCAATTAAAACGATTCATACTTTTTAACCGACTTCAAAAAAGGAGGAGATTTTATTTGCCGGTGTTTTTTTTTTTTTTATTAGATATGTTCAATATTTCCGTCATCTATGGACCGATTAAAAAAAAATCTTGTTTTTGTTTGAAAGGGTATGCTCCCATGGTGGTCCCATTCTTACCAAAACCGGATTTGATTATGGTATCTGAGGAAAAACGAGGGAAGCCCTTAGAATTTTATGCAAAATTTATCTTTTTTTATCATACTTATTTATCTATTTGGCTTGACACCGACTTCAAACAGACCAGTAGGTAGTGCCTTTATGATGTTAAATATTATCTATAATATCAAAAGTGTCACATGTATTTTAGAATTTTCAATTAAGTTTGTAAACAATTAATTTGCACTTTTCAGTTTCCTTTGTTAATGCTTTCTGCAGTCGGTTTAACTTTTTAAGTGTTTTTTTTAAAATATAACAAACTAAATATTTATATTTTATTCTCTATTAATAACAATTTTTAGTCTCATCAAAATAAAACGTAAATTGATTTACTCTCACATAGATATCACTGTCTTAAATATTTTAAAATGTTTTCAGTGTCAGAGAAGTGTAGGTTATACTTCTCTGACACTGAAACTGAAACATCTGGCATGAAAACATTTTAGGACTTAAAGCGACTGCAATCCTAGATTTTGAAAATTGGAAAAAAAAATCCATATCGTTCTTGATTCCAACTTGTTACACCTTACCGTGTCTACACGAAAAGAAACTGTAACATGACTCCGTTATGGATACCTGTTTCTAATAACCGTGGATGTCGATTCCTATATTCAATACAATTAAATTTTTATATATGGCAAAAGGGTTGTTATTTTTAAATTTCATCAAAATATGGCAGGAGTCAAATGGCACAATTTGCACTTTCTAATTAAAAAAATTAAAAACAGCATAAAGTGAGATTCTAAATGCTTTCTAGTTTATTAGACCGACGTCTCGAAGAAGGTAGTTTAGGACTGGTACCATTCCGCAGACTACGAGAGGCCTAGGCCGCACACTGGATTGATAATAATTATTTCTCACTGATATAATTGTTATATAATATACTTATATCATCCAAACTACCAGTTAGTTTTGATGGCCGTTTATATGTTAGTTATATTATATGTATACGCTTATGAAATAAAAGCTTACCTTTAGCCATAAAGATACCTATTAATCTACGGCATGGCAAGAGAGCACAAATGAATTTCGCGAACGCCTTTCGCTAACCTCATAACAATTTCTTGTTAAAGCGTGCGTGGCTGACATTTTTGGCAAACAATATCATACGGGAACTATTTCTTAGCTTAGCCGTTGTTGGTTACACAATGTAAGGAGAGATGATACGATACAGCACGTCTTGTGGTCGAAGGTAACCACTCCTACCTACTATAATGCTTAATCAATGTTTACAGCCTCTTAAGAACCTTCCTACTGTTTTTGCGTAAAAGGTGCTGAATTTTTAACAATATAGTCGATTTGAGAAAGTTAATTTGATACTTAGAACTTGTTAGTGTAACTACTTGAGTATCACCGATTCAGTAATATAGTAATGATACAAAGAAAATTGCTTTCAGACAGGCATTTAATTGTTAATCTGAGATACTGTTTTTGTTATCCTTTGGCGAGCTTAGCGAGCGTAGCGAGTTAACTGTGTGATGTTGTGATGTAGCTCCAGTTTATGAGTGAAACTTTCCTTAAATGACTGCAGACAAAGTTTGAAGGTTTTAAATTATCTA
Organism: Euplagia quadripunctaria; assembly: GCA_963859945.1. NCBI lineage: Eukaryota > Metazoa > Arthropoda > Insecta > Lepidoptera > Erebidae > Euplagia > Euplagia quadripunctaria. The sequence continues at coordinate 13,577,909 of OY982570.1, forward strand.
TGTTGGCCCCGAAATAATTTTCTGTGTGAACATATCAAAAAGGTAAAGGTCTAAATGCTCTACTACTTCCGGTATTGGTTTTAAATATGGAAATATATTTATATTTTAACTAGAGAGACTACTTCTAGATTCCTTTTACTTACCTGCTCGCTGTTACGACCAGCAAGAATCAAGTAAAAATTTACATATTTGTATTGTATTGGTTTTAGTTAGATGTCACATCATAACTTGCTAACGAAAATTGCTATCTTCTAATATGTAAATACTGGAAGATAGCATGAATCCTAATACCTAATTGTCAAACTTCGAGGTCAGAGGTGGATTGATCCGTGACGATCGTAACGGCGAGTAAGCAAAAGGAATCGTACCGATTAAGACCGGATATAAACCTGTGAAATTATCGTAATGAAATTTGCCAAAGAAGTAACTTGAGATTTTGGAAATTGAGAAGAAGACCCATGTTTGATTTTCTTCAAGAAAAGAAACCGTCATTCACTGTTATTTGCATATGTGCATTTGTGAATATATGAACTTTTCATCCCGTTACTAAAACAATTTATAAAAATTAGTTAGTTTTTAATTAAAAAGTTAGTTTTTGTTTATTTTCTCAATAACTGTGAATAGTTTCAAAATAACAAAATATTAAAATAAATAAATATTAAAAATCTTGAACTTTACATATTCCACCTGCTTTTAGGAGAAACGGAGGTAAAAATAACTGTAAATTCAAACGGTCATATCCTTTAAACGGATAGTTTTTTTTTAAATTGTTTTTGTAACTTCATGCTAGAGCTGCATGCCCTTTCAGTGATTTAAGTAAGTGTAGAGAGCAGATTCGATTAAATAAATCGTTTGTTGCGAATAATGTGTAAAGTAAAAATAAATTATGTCAGGCCTGTTGGTGTAGTGGTTGGTGCCTGACTGCTGAGCAAGAGCTCGTGGCTACGATTATTTGCCCAGGACAAATTGTGTAAAGAGCACGCTCATTTGTTCAGTGTGTGGATGTAATTTATCTACAAAATCTATGTATTTAATAATATATAAGTATGTTTATCACCAATGTGGTTACCATAGGACAGGTTCTACCTAGTTTGGGATCAAACGCCCTTGTGTGAGGTGTCTCAAGATATAAAAAAGGCTTAATCATATCTCTTAGGTTAGAGTGTACAATCTAGGTTAAGAATAAGATGTTGTTAACTTGTTGAATTTCTTAGAACAATAGATATCGAACGATCCTCAGTTAAGATGCCAATCATGCGGGAGCTACTGTCGCTCCCGTATCGGAATACAGTTATTTAAAGGCCTGCCACAAGGACGCTGCTTGAATAATCTATCTATCTGACTATATACTAGCGGACCCGACAGACGTTGTCCTGCCGGGACGTTAAAAATATTATTCCTGTAACCCTATTGATATTTATTATAATTGTTTCCACTTACTTGCAAGTGTTTTTATTGGTATTTCGGCTGTTTTTGCACTTGCTCTAAGCAAAATTACTTCTCAGCAATATTTATGTTACATTTAATGTTATTATATAGTTGTTTCTTAAACACATTGAGAGTCCCAAGAGTGTCTCACCGCATCGTGCCTGTGGCGCGCCAACACAAGCGGTTGACTTTATTGCTTGTATACATGCAGTAGCGCCGGAGTGCTATTACAGCAACGTGTATACTCCCTGGAAACCCCTCAGTGACTCTCACTTCTTTAAAAAGATTAGTTATACGTACATTATGTTGGTAGTGCTCTTACTTAAATTAAATCATGAGTGTATTGCGAGAGTTTATTTATAAGAACGGGGTACGTTTGTTGTAGGTATAATTTATAGAAATTTATTGAAAGAACGCCTTAGCCAACACAGCGTCAAAGTGAATGTGATTATAAATCGATGAATAAATCGAGTTTCTATTTTTTTTATTAATTTGTAAATATTAATAAAAAAAAACACATACATGAAAATAATCCTTGTTATTCATAAATTATTTTAGTCTTCTCATGACATTCTCATTAGCTATCTTCTTATAAAATGTACTTTTGCAATATTTGCAAAGTTTCATGTTTTTTAAACTATCCAACACTAGTTCGAATTGAAAAATTCTTTTAGTGTTGGATAGCTCATTTATCGAGGAAGGCTATAAGTTATATAACATCACGCTACGACCAATAGGAGTGGAGCAGTGATCATAAACGTAGGTAATACTGCGGGAACGGCTAGTATTAGGTATTATAATACTTTCAGAATGCACAAGCTGTTATGTATGTACTAGTTGTTGATAAGGATAGCCTAAGTGCAATTTCAGACTATAAACCACCTCTCTGCCAAATTTCATCAACAAACATCCATCCATCCATTCAAAGTTTCGCATTTATAATAATACTAAGTCCTTGCGATTTCACACTTCTGATCTATAAAATAAGGGTGGCCAGGAAAAGCTTCAATTTTTCGTTAAATAGGCTGAATGATGAAAGAAGAAAGCCAAGTTGGATTTTACTATTAACGATTTAATATGTAGCTAAATCCGTTACATAAACTGTCACCGAGTCTGCAATATTTGACACCTAACTACGCGCTAACCGTAGATTTAGAATTTTAAATAAAACCAAATACTGATGTATAATCAAGAAAATAATAATTTCGCCTAATGAATGATCAAATAAAAAAATATTCCAGTGGCCATTAAGTGACATTAAATTTTAGTAAAAAAAAATGCAAGGTTTTGAATTCCTGACATACTAAAAGCAAAACGATTTAATTAACCTCAAACTTGAGGTAAATACTACGATTTTAAAGTCCCAAGTGATCAGTTCACCAATCAAAGGTTGCACACAAAATATTCGATCTCTATCTGGTGCTGTGCAAATACCTAACCAGTCTATTTGAAGAGCGGTTCCTCTGTAAACAGGTCGAAATTGATTTTGAAGCTTATCGAACTCACTCCACTACCGTTCTACACCGCTACATGATGAAATTTTGTAATCCTAACGCTCTCTCTAAAGCTATTATATACGTCTTTAACAGCTTAATATATTCACTACGTTTTATACAAAGAGTGACGGTGTTTGTTAGCTTCTGTAACGTTTCGGGAGATTTTATACCATTATCTATTTGTTTGTTTATGCTATTTTCATTAGGTTGTCGAAAAGCAGATTTGTTTTTCATGTTGACATTACAACGTTAACTTTGAGCCAACGTATGTTCTAAAGTTTGGGAAAGTATCGTTTCTGGAAGCTGAATTCACGCAGGCATGTGTAATGTGTACACCATACCTAGTTTCAGTATTTAAATTTTGATGGAAGTTTATATTGAGGACACAGTTAGTCTTCACTATAAATAAATGATGTTGGTAAGTGGCATGACTTAATAATAGACCAAGGAAGGTTTCTTTCTAGGGAAAGAAAAATGAAATGGAAAAATTTATATGACGATAATAATATTTGTAAATACTTTTGTCCTGTTTTGTTCGTCATCTTCCTGGAAAAACTTTAAGAAAAGAAGATCAATTACAAAAGAAAAGTGTGGTATATCTGTAAAGTCATTTATAAAACAGAGTTAACTTTAAAAAAAAATATATGCAATTATATACTAAAATCATAATGCGTATTAGGCATTGAATATTGTTTTGCGTATTTAATCAGTAAGTTAAATAGGAGAACCAATATCGTTCAGTCTGGCCATAGCAATGTTTGTCATAATATGATACAAATGAATACACAATTTACTAATTGATAATGTTTAATAGTTGCAATCAAAGGCTTATTGTTCTCTTGCTGATAATGTATATTCAATATCAAATTGATGATTCGGAAAATGAGTCCGTTATTAAATATTGGTCCAATAGTTATAATATGTCTGTTATATTATTCGGTTCACTAAACGATACGAAACGATGGAGGCGAATATGGCTATTTTTGTGCGATTAAAACGTTGATTTTTACACATCGGCTATGGCCCAAAATCGAATTTATTTTGCTGAAAAGTAAAAGCCAATAAAAGGTTACGCACTTTGACTGTGATCTTTACACTTTTTTGATCAGGTGTCACTAAATTTAAATGTTAATACTTTCCATTAATTCCTGAACATATCGACAAAAGTTTCACACATCCTTAAATTAACTTAGTAAAAGAGTTAAAACGTCATAAGCCGAACTTTGTATTTAACTTCGAAGAGAGTTGTAAAGTTCTTGGTTTAAAGGCGCACTGTTAACTCCATAATTACACCTTAGACAATTACCAAACTTATAAACGTTTTAAATTCAAGTGGAGAAGGTAATTCTTGTAAACTTCTAAAGGTGATTTGTCAGGTTTGAAACCAACTTAGCAAAAAGACCCCATCAACGAGCTGAGGGCTTCACGGGCTATTAAACCCCTAGCTAAGTTACAGCTGGGTGGAATAAAAAGTATTGCAATAGTTCCAAGATTGCGATGGTCGGATTGAAACTCAGAAGCAAGCTCTCATGTCGTTAAGCTGTTAGTACATAAGACTGAGAGGAAAAACTTTGTTTTAATATGTTGAAACGAAGTGGGAGATTTTTATATGTACAATGTCAGAAAATTCTTCCTTGATTTTTTGTTATTTGAACGTACTTTTTTTTTTGGTAGTTCGGTTTAGAAGAAATTTCGAGCGTAATAAATACTATCAAAAGTTAAATTTTTCTCTACTTCCTATTTTTCTCTTATATCCTACCTCTTTTTCTATATTCGAAGGGGTGCAGGGAAGGATTGCATGTAATGGTTTTTAGTGAAAAGTATATCAGTAATCTACTATAAAGCAGTTACGAAAATTACTTTCAAAACAAACATATTAAAGCATATAAATTTACGATAAAATCTGAGTAATATCTTTTTGTGTAGTTTTTTACTGCTCCATTTGTGCAATCAGAGTTAAGTCATTTAGTTTTCCAACTACATTTTCAATTAATCCATAAACATTGTGTAGGAGAATTGGCTTTTTATCCACGTTTACAACGATTCAACTTTAAGTTACTTTTTATTTTTAATATAATAATGGCTGTGTCATCGTTTGGATATTGAGACTATTGCCTTTGACAAAATTGAGTGGAGGTTTATTTTATGTTCAAGAGAAAACAATTTTAAGTTACGGTAAATGATTAATTTTGTTCACAATCATTTCCATTTCGAGAATTGTACTGTGACAGTTGTTTACCGTGTTCCAAATAAACCTTTATTAAAGCGTTAATACATACACAACGTGAGCCTTACAGTTATTTTTGGCGCGGCGAGTCGACGCGGCGCTAACTTAATTAAGCACGGTGTGTCCGGCCCCAGGGTAAGATTCGATGCTCATATTTATCGCTGGAATAGGTTCAAAAAAGTACGCATAACGGGTTAACAGTAAAATGTGTATAATAACAACGAGTGGGTTAGAATTTTTTTTTATATTTTATGTTGCCTAGGGATTCTGGGGACACAATCGTTGCGTTTAGATTAAAATGTCAAATAAAGAAAAAAATACTAGACATTTTTTATATTCTTCATGGTTAGCAACTTTTCATAGTACAGCAACTCCAGTTTTTTTTTTTGGTTTCTTATAAGTAGGAACTTATGTCAGTGCCACATTCGCTCATTCGCCACATACGCTCGAGTACCGGAATTTGGTGTTGGTGTCTGTTACACCGGCACCAGCAACGCAGGGAGCCACCCGAGACCTCGTATACGACACACTTCATTACACGAAATAGCTTGCCACTGGCCGCCTTAAGTAGACTGACTTTCTGATTGCAGTCTTTCAAAAATATACATAGATATATGTAAAATAAAATTAAAGACACAGAACACTCCGCCCAATAAGAATAGAATATTCTTTATTGTACATCATATCAAAATAACAATATTATCTTAAATTTATTACTAACTAGCAGCGCTCCGCGGTTTCACCCCCGTAAGTCCCGATCCCGTGAGAATATCGGCATAAAAAGTAGCCTATATGTTAATTCAGGTCTCCAGCTATCTACATACCAAGTTTCATCGCAATCGGTTCAGGTTTTTAGTTTTGGCGTGAAAGAGTAACAAACATCCATCCATCCAAACTTACAAACTTTCGCGTTTGTAATATTAGTAGGAAGCCAGGTACAATGGGTGGTCTTATCGCAATAAGCGATCTCTACCAGACAACCTTTGGATGAATTTAGTGACAGGAACGAATATATAATAATACATATAAGTAAACAAATACATACATATATAGGTAATAATATAAGTAATCATATACAGAGATAATAAATATCAATATTTATTTACCTCGACTTAGCTTTTTGCCTGCGGTCTCGGCAGCGTCAGTTATTTTTATATCCCTGAGGAACAGTACTTTTTTTCGGGATGAAAGGTAATAATTTGAATCATTTTCTTTTTTTTTCACTTTACGAGCATTTCTTGTACAAAAACTAAGTATTGTAACTTGCATGACTGAAAATGATTAGATTTATCATCCATAACTCTCGTGTATAAACTACGAAACTAATCAGTCACCGAAGTAATCTTATCCAATTGTAGTACAAAATTACGACCCTGCGCGAGCAGCGTGTCGAAGTTTGTATCCCGGCCTACCGTAGATACGAGAGCATTTAATCTGATTGTGAACCCGTAAATCCGACCAATGACAGCGGCCAATGCAGTTGCTGACTTTTGATGTGGGAGCCGGTAACTGGGTCGAACGGTCCTGGGCAAGGGAATGACGAAGGTAATGAAATGATCCTGTTATTTGGCGGTTAAACACTACCCTCGTTCTTGGTGCGTAAAAAAATGTGTTTTAGGTGTACAACGTTTCTGTAGTCATATATATGTTAGCCTGTATTCCAAATTTAAAATGTTTTTTTTTTTGTAGATGTTCTTTGTCACTTATAATATAACTAAATATTTTGTGTTGAATCTATATTTGACAAGGAAATAAAGACTGTAATTATTATTGTCTGCAGTTAACTTCTGAGCTGCAAAAAAATCGCTAACGTTAAGCTGTTAGTATTTGCCATTAAACTTCTATGGCTATTGCTTGTTGCAGTGTGGGCAGTTGCTTCAAAGGCCCATTCTTTTACTACTTGTGTGGCATATATAAATGGGGATTACTGATAGCCTAATTGACAGATGCCAAAGTCGTTGTAGTCGCAAAGTACCAAACAAAAATAAACAAAGCAGCTAATCTGCAAAACCTTTTATCAAATAAAACACAACATAACACTAACATTTGTTTTTCTATGTTACGTATTTTACTGTTTAGTACAATATATCTCTTTTCAGTGCCTTTTGTGATCAACTTCTCTAATTTAACTGATAATGCAATCAAACAAGAAGATCAGCCTGGTTTCCTTTTTTATCAAATAATTTCTGTAACTCCTCATTTATCTTTATTTATTTACCTATATTATGTAACATAATTTGATGACGCAATCGTACTCAAAACACTGAACCAAAGTTGTAGTTTGTTCACAAACAACATACAATTTGGTTGTGTACAACGACCAAAGTAAATAGTAGCTAGTTCTGTTGGATTTTATTTGTTACCTAGTTGCGCAACTATAAAGAAGTTTGACGGAAGTTATTCGAGTGTCTATTGATCGAATCCTTTCCTAAAGTCCCTAAGAGATAAGTACAGTAAAGGTAAAGCTTTTAAGGTATTTCCACTGAAAGAGCGCTGCGAAGCGAAGATTCATGTTAGCACTGACCTTTGTATACTAAAGAGATCATTTATGAATCTCCAAAGGACTACAATACTTTTAGGTGCAGTTTTCAGAGAGGCATGTTCGATAAATATACGAGTCTGACTATTGCTAAGATTAGTTCAGTCGTTTGTGTGATTTTCTTTTTTTTATGGTATAGGGGGCAAACGAGTAGACGAGTCGTCTGATGGTAATTGACTACCGCCGTCCATGGGCACCTGTAACTCAAGAGCTACAAGTGCGTTGCCGCCTTTTAAGGTGGGAGTAGGGAAAGGGTGGAAGAAGGGGAGGGGGGGGGGGGAGGGTTAGGGCCACCGGTAACCTCGCATTGCATTAGTGAAGCAATCTTCACTGCGGGTTTTCTGTGAGGCCGTGGTATTACTCCGGTCGAGCCGGCCCATACGTGCTGAAGCATGGCTCTCCCACGATAAATTATATAATTGATTAAAGATTATGTTTAAATATGTGTCAAGCATTTAGATCTTTTAATATCTACAAGCTGTTTTGCTCACAGTGCAAATGTGTAATAAACAGTGCATATTGTGTACCACAAGCAGTGGTACACAATAATTTTTGCTCTTACAAGATTCAATATCGGAACAACAATTTAAAAAACGAACATGTCTTGAAAAGTTAACGAGAACACCCAAAAAGAAAACAATGTTGGTGTTTTAATCTTTGCAAATAATCTTGTTTTATTAAATTAATCAATCGTTTTGCGAGTAAAGCTGATTTAATTCTATGTCTACTTTTTTCGTGTAATAATCATGTTGTATATACACTTTTATATACAAAAGTGTACATTTTTTAATCATGCAAGCTTAGCAGTCATCGCTGAGATGTACTATCTCGACAACGTAGCTATGCTCATGGCGTGACTGCAGCAGGGACCCTAGATATTCTTTATGCTATTCTATGTATGATATGAAAATGATGATGATACTTGTTTATTTCCTATAGATATTATTGTATTAACAGAAGCCGGTATCTCAAATAACATTGCACCGTTATTTAATATACCAACATATAACATGCACACACAATTAAGCGAAAATAAAAGAGGTGGTGGTGTAATAATATACGTAAAAAACTATATTTAAGTTCACGAACTTTGAACACCACACTAAAACATTTGAAAGCATTACGGGTATCTTAAAAATTAACCAAACTCAAGAGGTGGTTGTGTGCGCAGCTTATAGGCCACCAACAACAAACAAGAATGTCTTTGTAAAGGAACTAAGTAATCACGTATCTACATATAATTCTAAACAGAACTTTCTTTTGGTCGGCGATATGAATATAGATCTTAAAAGCATATCATCATACAAAGATTTATATCTAAATACACTCGGCGGGTGTGGATTGGCTTGCGGAGTTTCTCAATACACAAGAATAGAAAATAAATTAAACAAAATCACTAAATCTTGCATCGACCACATTTTTGCGCGATTCCCCGCTAGTCATCCTCACTCGGCGGTGCTCGATGTCGTACTGGCCGATCACCGAGCCCTTATATTCACTTGCATCTATGACGCAGCGCCGGAGCGTATACAGAGTGATAACAAAAAAATAATCGATCATAACATAGTTTACAATGAACTTAAACAGGTTGATTGGTCGAGTACTAATGAAATGCCGTGTCCTAATAAAATATATGACTTTATATGTAGTTCGTTCCAAAACGCATGTAAAACTGCTACTAAAGAAAAAAAAAACGAACGATCTACTCGATTTAATATTCCTTGGATTGATGAAAATATTAACAAATTGTGTGAAAAACGAAACCAATTATTTAAGTCTTGGAAGAACAGTTCAAATGATCCTGAAATAAGGTTAAAATACAATATAATTAGAAATAAAATACATAAAATTTTAGAAAAAAGTAGGAATCAATATTACATTAGTTCTATAAATGAAAATTTTAAAAATATCAAAAAAGTTTACCAAATTCTTAACCAAATGCTTGGACGGGTGACATTATCTATAGATTTGGCTGTACTAAAGGCCTTCGAAGCCCAATGTTTACCAGCCAAACACATAGCGGAGAATTTTGCGACATGTTTTGATAATGCTGTAAAAGATATTGTACCAAATTGCAATATTAAACTATTAGATTAAAGTATATACCAGGTGCAAACGGAGAGGAGTATGTTGTTTAAAAAAGCTTCAAGTGACAGAATACATAAAATAATTAATTCATTAAATGCAAATAAATCACCAGGAATAGACAATATAAAAATGTCACATTTAAAAATAGTAGGTAAAGAAGTTTCTGGTGCACTCGTCGGTCTTATTAACTCTAGTGTTTCAAGTGGTCTCTATCCAGACGAACTAAAAGTAGGATGCGTTCGACCAGTACACAAAAAAGGTTCCAAAAACAACTGTTTCAATTATCGGCCTATAACGCTACTGTCTTCCGTTAACAAAATTGTCGAAAAATACATTAGTCGGGAAATACACCAATATTACAAAACACACGAGGTCATTACCCAGAACCAGTACGGTTTTCAACCAGGTAAAAGTACCACAGAACTGTTATCGAAATTCACTGATGAAGTGAATACGTACCTTGATGATCGAAAACATGTTCTGGTTTTGTTTATTGACTTCTCACGTGCATTCGATACTTTAAACCATAAAGAACTGATAAAAAGATTAGAAAGTACCGGAGTACGTGGACCATTACTTCAATGGTGCGAAAATTACCTGCACAACCGTAAATTCACAGTTAAGATAAAATATACGTACAGTGATTACAAAGCCATCACTGAAGGAACAGCGCAAGGATCAGTACTTGGTCCTCTTCACTTTCTTTCTTACGTCAATGACATGGTGAACTACATAAAACACTGCACATGCTATCAGTTTGCTGACGACACATGTTTAGTCGCTGCAGACAAAGACCCACAAAAAGCTGCTGACTGCCTCCAATCCGACTTCAATATACTCTTGAGATGGTGTCACGACTCTGGGCTAGTATTAAATGCAGATAAGACACAACTACTCCATATCAAATCCCCGTATCTAAAACATTCTCCATTTAACAGTATAATTGCCCATAGTCATAGCTGCTTACATGCGCCGTTGACACAAAAGTGTAGTTGCCCCACCATCAAAAATGTTGATAATCAACGGTATCTTGGTGTAATTATCGATAGCAAATTGAACTGGAGTCTCCATATTGAATATGTTTGTGATAAACTGAGTCAGTTCCTTGCGAACATAGTAATACTAAAAAATCGCATCCCATATAAGATCAAGATGATGTTGTATAACTTCCTAGCTGAATCGTATATCCAATATGGTTTGAGTAGCTACGGTCGCACATATAATACGTACCTGCAAAGCATATTCAATCTTCAACGAAGAATTCTCCGCAATATTGTATCCACAAATATCAAACAGCAATTTAACGATGACGAAAATGGCCTATTCAATTATTGTAAAATCTTGCCAGTACAAACAGAAGTCAAATATACACTGCTTAAAGAAAACTTTTTTAACCAAAAACTTCGGAATAAAATAAAACATTCTGTATACACGCGGGCGGTGGCTCAGAACCAGTTATGTACGTCGAGCGCAGCGAACAATACCCACGGCGAACGAACGACGGTTTACCTAGTTCCTCGACTTATTAACGAACTACCGCCAGAATTACGCAGTATGTAACATACAATAATGTTCAGCCCCATAATGTGAAATACAAATTGAGATCATACTTCTTACAAAAATTGTAATTAACTAAGAACACCTTGACTTTAGAGACATAGACTAAGCATTGATTACAAACCGCATAGGTTTTCTAAATGCTTATGTCCTTATTTAATTCGTCATTCGATTGATGACACAGCGAAACGCCGTTTTGGGAAACTTGGCTTTTTGGTTTCTTGATCAATCACAAAACATATTGTTAATGTATAGTTTATGTAATTATTAATAATAGGTTTACATTAAATACAATAAAATAATTTACAATAAGACATTAAGAAAACCTCGTTGAAATTAACGTATTTTACTTCGGTAAAATGTACTCTGAAACGAGAACGTGCAACATAAAAGAGCCTTTTTTATGGTTTGTTTACATTTAGTTACGTACCTTTCGAACATAGGTACATATGTAAAATGATAATTCAGAAATAACATCATGTTCCCATAGGTCATGAATATTGTAATGGGCAGAATCCACTAGGGTCTTTGTACCTCACGGTGTCCACGACGAAACTGTGCTTTTACTTGAATCTTATGAATATATTATTTAAAATATGGCCAGTGGTCGACGAATTAGGTAACCACGTACGTTTTACATATAAATGGACTTCTTATTGAAGTAATAAATTTAAGAGCGGCCGCATATCATTTACGTTCTTTTTGATGGAATTTAGTGATCACAAAAGCTTTTGAAAAAAGCATATAATTAACACTAGCACCCGCCTCGGCTTCGCACGGGTGCAATGATGATACTAAATATACAACAGAATGTCTTTATATACAACATTTACAGCTTTTTTGTCATTAGAAAATACAAACATGTTTTCTTCAGAGGTTACTCTTGAAAGAGCAACATATAATTGGCCATGTGAAAAACACTCAACGCTCAAATCTAAACCTGCAACCGCCGCAACCGCTATGTCCCTGCATTTTAAATCTGTAATATCTTCGAAAATATTCAATGAAATTACATACTGTTAAGGGCTATTTTGATTTATATTAAATGCACAATGTTTTTAAGCTACTTAATTGGATAAGGATTAATGCTGTATTGCTTAAAATGGCTTCGTAAATAAGCCATTATTTCTCGTAAAAAGTAAAGGATAAAAATGGTTATTGTGGGTTATCCCTAAGAGATAGACATATACCATCGCGGACTTTTTTGTAGAACTTTTTAAGGTGTACAATACTGTGTACAGTACATTATTCTGATCTATCTCGTAGGGTTCAGCCAGCGTTTGCAATGTAAACGCAAAAAAAAATGTCTTTATTTACCACATCACATTAGAAACCTCTAAAGTTATCAGTGTTTTTCTACTATATTATGCATGTATTATACGTACAAACCTTTCTCTTGAATCACTCTATCTATTAATTATTATATATTAATTATATATTAATTATTAAACCGCATCAAATTCCGTTGCGTAGTTTTAAAAATCTAAGCATACATAGGGACAGACGGACAGCAGGAAGCGACTTTGTTTTATACTATGTAGTGATACACGTGTAACTTCCTGAAAATATAGGTACCTACAGCAGATTGTGTGCCATAAATCCAAAATAAAATAAAAAAAATTAATCCCACTAATCCCACTAATATTATAAATGTGAAAGTTTCGATGGGTGGATGGAAAGATGGATGGAAGGAAGTTTGTTGTTGTTGTTGTTACTCTTTCACGCAAAAACCACTGAACCGATTGCGATGAAACTTGGTGTGTAGGTAGCTGGAGACCTGGTTTAACGCATAGGGTACTTTTAATCCCGATATTCCCACGGGATCGGGACTTACGCGGGTGAAACCGCGAGGCGCTGCTAGTATACTATAAACTTCTATCTTCCTTCGGTTTACACCGTTATCCACCGCACTCTGGAACTGCGCACACTCGACCCTTGTGTAATGAAGTCTACCAACATTTTGTAGTACCTACAGAACATCACTACGTATTATAAAACAAAGTCCCCCGCCGCCTGTGTCAGTCTGTTCGAGATAAACTCAATAACTACCGAATGGATTTTAATACGGTTTTCACCAATAGACGGAGTGATTCATGAGGAAGGTTTATATGTATAATTCATTAAAGTTTGTTTGTGTAAAATGGCTGAAATATGACTATGATTGTTGAAGATGTAGGAAAAAATCAGTATGTGCTTTGCTACCCGTGCAAAGCCGGGGCAGTGTGCTAGGATAATATATACAATAGTGTTATTATTTTAAATTATACATTACTTTGATATATAATTTTATAGTAAATGGTTGGTCAATGGCCGTTGGAGCAAACAGGTCTTAGAATGGAGACCGCGAATCGGTAAACGGAAGGTAAGATCTAGTAATAAGGTCTTACCAGGTAAGACCAGGTAAGGTAAGGTCCATGTGCCCCCCAGCCAGATGGACCGACGACCTGAGGAAGGTAGCTGGGAGGGGCTGGATACGGAAGGCGGAGGACCGGGTGCTATTGTGCACATTGGGAGAGGCCAATGTCCAGCAGTGGACTAGAATAGGCTAATTGATTGATAGTAAATGGTTATACCATCAAGCCAGAACCTTTTCTGTTTGAATTCTTAATAGTACTGAAAAAAAAATACACTTTCATCTCATTTATTTTGTTTAAATATGTTAACTTTCTGCATTTCTTCTACATAATATATGAACTTTACGTCTCCCAAATTTCACATTCCTCCATGCGCGTGCTTAAAAAGGGGTACAAATAATTATCTTCGCTTATTCATCATCATCATCATCAATTTGGGATCTAAGAACAACGATAAAGAACTCTTTAGGGTTCCTTAAAAAATATTTAAGAAAATCTAAATAAATCTTTTGCCAAATTCGATGACAAAATTATTAAAATGACGTCCAAAAGTGAGCAAAAAAAGGTAAAACTATCGCCAAAGTCGTCTGTAAAAGTCAAAGGCTTTTGACTATGTAAAAAAAATGCATCATTAATTCTTAAAAGCAATATAAGTGAACAATAAACAAATGCGTCCAATAACCAACTTGAAACTATTATCACATACTGGGTATATGTAGCTACATCACCTACTTGGCTGTACTTGGCTAATAGAATCCCACACACCCTTAACACAAACATTTAGTTTAGCCAAAGGTGTTGATTGAAAGGGACTTGGGATTGATTAGTACACAGTACTGCCTTGCGGTTACACTTTAAATCAAAACATGCTCGATGCGGATATCGGGTGTAAATTCAAAACCTATCTTTAAGCCGTCTAACGTTACTGGAAAAAAATTAATCAAATCTCGTGGTCGCAGAATATGTACGTGAGTGTTTGTCGATGGAGAATTCTGGCGGAATCGAAATGTAACGATTTTACGTGCTCCGCCGATGCGCTGCACACACTGAATGTGGAATAATTGGATTATGTACCTATTTCACATATCTCTGTGAGTTTGCTGTTTACAACTCAATTTGCTTGCTAAATGTTTTACTAGTTTGTCAACTTAAAAATACATTGATCGTTTATTCCTTTTTTAAAACTCTTCGGTATATAAATAATTATACTATACTAGCGGACCCGACAGACGTTGTCCTGCCTGAACTTAAAAAAATATTATTCCTGGAACCATATCGCAACGCCATTTACCGGGTCCAATTGTAAATCTAAACCATTCTCGAACCCATTGAGGACACCAAAAAAAATCATTAAAATCTGTCATTATTACTGGAACCCTATCGCAGCGCCATCTACTTGGTCTAAATGTAAATCTAAACCATTCTCAAATCCACAAGAAGACAAACAAAAAATTTCATTAAAATCAGTCCAGCCGTTTGGGAGCAGTTCAGGAACATACACACGCACAGAAGAAATAAATATATATAAATATTAATAAATCAATTTATAAAAAGTTATCAAGAGAAGTACGTTGTATCAAAACTGAAAAATATACAAACATTGTTAACAATTTCAAGAATAATTTAACCTGGCAGGGACAGAAGCCCCAAGTTTATTTCAATCATTGCTAGTATTAGTATTCCTTAGTAAAGCTTATAAAAACATGTTTAATCAAAGCAAAACAGTTGAAACAAACTTCTGTAAGTTTAAAATTGCCGTCATATTCAAAGGAATAATCTAAGTTGCGAAAAAAGTTTGAAAATCTCTTAGGGCTCGGTTAGACAGGTGAAAGTTTTCTCACAGCCCCCGCGCGGTGTCCACGCAGTGGCCGCTTTTCAGGTTATGTTAATGGCGAATGTGTATTCCTTGTACTAGGCAACAACATTCAAATTCATATAAATCATGTGACCACGCGGAAGCCGCGCGCACTGCGGAACAAGAGCATAAGTGTCGTTTAAAAAATCGGTAACTTTCTTATTATTCATCATAGTAATATGAAATATTGTACACAGCATCTTGAATATATGGGAAATTAAACGCGATGAGGGGATATACATTTTATGGCTATTTAACCGAAATCGTCAATTATTAATAAATTAAATAATTATAAATTAATTTTCATTATTAAGTTAAGTTAGTATGACTATGTATAGTTATACTAACTAAATTTATGGAGTATATTTCGTTTAATGTTTAAACCACAACAAAAAGAACTGACAAACATTTTAATTATAATATTTATCTTAAACACAGTTAAATAGAGTTTTTTATTATTTTAGTAACTAATAATATAAAGTAATATATAAATTATAAAAAAAAAAGTTTCTTTTAACAATATCGCTGCTGATTTCCGTATGCTCGATATGTACGGGTCCGATGTATATAGAAGAGTATTAAACACATATTTACTAGTTACTGATCTGGAGCATTTTGCTAGCATGATTTAATCTGATTTTTCAAAAACCTTGTTTCAAGATTGTTGGGCATTTTCAGATAATATTCCAGTCAGCAAAACAGCAAAATGTCTTATAATACGTATAAGAATCTTATGGAAAGAAGAACGCATGTAGTATCAGCTATAGTTTTCGACAAAAATGGCAGTACCTCGAGTATATTGTCCAAATTTTTCTGGATCTACAGCCAAGCAGATACTAAAGACTGAAGAATTACGTACAGCCTTTTAATGAGAGTTTCATTAGTTTCCGAGGTATAATTTATACTTTTATTTATTTGATTGATACAATTCTTTTTTATTTTTTATAATTTTATAGTATTCCCATTTTTTTAATACAATATTCTAAATCAACCAATCAATGTCTAAATCAAATGGGGGAGAATTGGACATAAACAGAATTGGCACCTTGTTTAATAAATTTGATATACAATGGAACAAAATCTCAATATCACATCGGACATCGGTAGCCGCCAAAGGTCTATTTGTATTTTTAAAAAGAACGAATTTCACTCCCTGTGAAAACAATTTTTTTGTGAATATGTAAATCTTTTTTTCAATGTTATTGTTTTTTGAAAACGGTATTTCATACCATTTCTTATAATACTTAATCCTATGTCATATTAAATTTAATAAAAATTCCAAATACGTAATTATCATTATGTTGAGATTTTTCAATTAGTAACTGTATATATTACATTACAAAATCCCCTTTAAAAAAACGTAGGTATTTTTGAGACGACACTTACGCTCTTGTCATACAGTAGACTCTTCGCTACACTGACGCCATAACGAGAACGTGTTGCAATGTCGCGAATAAATTCATCTCTAAAAAACACGTCCTTAGACAGAACAAATTTTCGATCAACGGATAGGTTACTCTGCCATTGCGATTTATGTAACTAGTGGAACAGATTTGCATTCTGCATGCATCTTTTAATAGCGAATAAGGGTCAAGTCAATAGTCAAACCACTCTAGTCAAAAAGTAAATAAATACTGACCGGATCACTCACAGACAAGCGGCCGCACAGATTTTAAAGAATATTAGCACTTGAAAGACAAAGGTTTTGGTGGAAACCTGGCTTTCAGAAATTTATAAATAAGAGTTAAATATATACTTACCACTAAATCCGGATTTACTTAAAGGAATACAAAATAAGTAAACAACTGTGTTATACTACAAGTTCAATTTATCATTAGCTTGTTTGATTGAGATTCAGAGAGCAGTGTCGTATACATTGCGATGGACAATTGCCACCTCAGTACTGGTTTTCAGTGCCCACCTTAGTTGTCGACTTGTAGACGAGAAGGCAATAGTGATATGTGACGGTGAGAACAACCTATGTACAAGTAATAATTTGATGTTGCAAGTGTTTTTGTCACTCGAAAGCACTATGATGTGTCGTGTCCTTGTTTGCCAACCTGGTTGTCAAAAAATATGTAATTTTCTTTTTCGAAGAATGTTGTATCCGAGTTGTTTTGCCAGTTGCGCGAAATAGTACTTCACTATCAGAATACCATGACTCCCTCTTTTACCCCCTTTATTAACAAAGGAACGTCAATCTAAAAAAACATCGGCCAGGAGCCTCCCATAATCGATATCAGACTCACTTATAAACTATCTCACTATTAAGCATCTCAGTATGAGAGGGCTTAGGTATGGTTCACATTTTCTAAAGTAATTATACAAATTTAAAATTACGTTGTCAATAAATTTTATTACGGATTTTTCAATAAAATGTAACCCACGACAATGAAGTTGGGAAATTTCGTATAAAAAAACAACCAGAACTTTTTTAAATAAAACCTAAACTTCTCTCGCTGTAGGTAAGATAAAGTTAAGTTCAGGAGTAAAATATGCTAATCCATCGTTCCATCATACACAGGTGTTACTTAACAAAGTTACGGACAGAATAATGTTCATTGTTCGTCGACTCGCAACAAGAACTAATAAAGTAGCGAATAGGGAAGCTAATTCACATCGGCTGACAAACCACTTCTTTGAGCTCGCTTCCACAGAAAGCTTAAAAATCAACCAACCGACTTCATTCACTCGGTAGTAGGCGGTAGGTGTTACTGAATGCAGCGTTCGTTCATTGAGTTCATTCTCCACAATTGAAATGGTAATGCGACTTCGCTTCAGTTCTAATTGGCATGCAAATGTCGGAGGGCACTTACTACTCCTAGGTATTGAAGTATTTTTAGCTCGGTAAGGAGGTTGAATACTCTCAAAGAGGTCATCATTGTAGGCGATTGTTCTTTCAGAAGCTGTCGTTAAGGGAAGACTGTGAATGTAATATAGTGCCTACTTTGGTTCTTGCTGAGATTGGAACTAGGATAATAATGTAATTTTACTTGTAACTATGTTAATCTTCGTATTTTAATTCATAAGAATCAAACCGGACTATGTTGTTAACTTTGTTCCTAAGGAATGGGGGTTAAGTGAATTAAATTTTATAAAAAAAATGGAAATTCTAAAGGCTTTGTGATTTTTTTCGCGTTAGGAATGACAACATACTAACAACGGACACAAAGAACACCCAGACTCGGGTGGGAATCGAACCCATGACCTATGGCGTAGCAGTCAGGGTCACTAATAACTAGGCCAACAGGCTAGTATATATCAATACAATATAATATATGGAATAGGTTTTTATATAGTACAGAACTAGAATTAACCCAAGATGTCCTTTTATTTATATGAGTTGACAACTCTAAAAACAATTAGAATCAAGAAATCAAGAAAAGTTACTCACAAATTTCAATCTTAACCTTGTTTTTTTTAATTATTAATTTAAGATGTCGCTTTTCAAAACTTATTATATCTATTTAAATTCATCAGGACTGTTTAATTATGAAGCACGTCTATGTCTAATTATTTTGAAACAATCTAAACCGTGAACAATGAATTAATCAACGCTACTTCTAAACACACTGGTCGGGATAATAAATTAACAACATGAACGAGTAGTTGTTTGTGATAACTATGAAACATGCAAACCGTTGCTTCAGAAACAATAGGGACTTCAACAAATAAACTATTGCAAGCGTTCAACAAAGTTGTCCAGGTTTAAAGCGCAAAATGCAAGTTGCCTAGTTACCCGTCGAACTTTCTAGCACCAGCTTGTGTACAAATAATAAGCTGTTTGATCCGTAGTCTGCTATCGTATGGAATTTGTGTAATAATTTTTGGAGAAGTTTTTGTTCTCACAAGCATGAACACTCCTTTATAGAAACAAATAAATGCAAGTTTGGATTTGAAGTAACTACTGTTTAAATCTGACCACCTTGTTTACTAGCATCGCAACGTGTCGAGTTTTGTGGTTATTGTATTAACACTGGGAAAGTATTGAATTTTATATTTTATGTATTTTAATTCTAAAGTTCTTAGTTTATGTTCTTGATCTGGGTGTTTAATATGTTTATAGCCTTACCTGTGACAGACTATCAGTCATATCAAATTATTTATAAATACTTGCTGCTTATTTTAATATACATTGTTGCTATGGCCGTCATTTATAAAAGGCCCGAAAAAGAGATTAAAGCACGTGCAAACGTCAATACGCTACGTTTATTTCTTACTATTAGGCGGGTCTGTGTGCTTGTTAACCAACTTACTGGTATAAAAAGTTACTGAAAAGCCGACCTTGACTAGTTTATAAGCCAATAGTTTATTTGGATTTTTAGAGCTTGGTGTTAAACAGAAATCAATAAAATTCGCTTGCCTGTTGAAAATTCAATTTTGCATCTAAATCCAGCTTACAGGCTGAAACGTAAAATGTGTAAGTCTCTGATAGTGGACGGGGATTTCATGCAGAGTTGGTGAATATACTACATGCAGTATATTGTATGCTTAGTTTCTGGAATATTCCGACACAAATATGCCTGTACTGTGCATTCTCGTAGTTAGAATGAAAGTTTTCTCGAAGATAGGAGCCGCTCGATTCTCGGCTAAATGTTATACCTATAGTACCTTTGGGACAAGGAAAGTCATTGTTATCTTATTCAAATATCTACATATACGGTATAGGTATAGGCTATTCAATTATTTTCATGTAGGACAAGCCTATAAGCACAGTTCTTTGTTTTTGTAACGTTCTCGAAGGAGTGTCGTGCTAATTGACTTATAATAAGGAAAGTATAAGAATAGCCTGCAATGTGTTGTCTGTTGTTGTGACGTTTTCTAAAAAAATCTAGAATGTAAGTAATACAAGAAAACAAAGTGTTGCGTTGCTAAAGAATGATAATGACGCTGATGAATAGTTGCGTAAGGATTAACCAGAATACCGTAAAGTACATAATACATATAAATCCAAAAAATCGATGAACTATGTGTCTCGGCAGGAGTGAAAGGTCGAACGTTGTCATTCGATTCCTGCTAGGTGCAAAAATTTTGATTAGATTTGCATTGGTCTGAGTGTTTCTATGCATTGTTTGTATATATTCACAAAAAATGAATTTAGATGAATGTTTATCCTTGTTCTAGAACCCATAGTATATATAAGCAATGCTTAGTTTGGTACATAGTTCAGAAATATTCTCATATTTGCGTAAACCAAAATATTTGAACTTCATAATCATCATCATCAGCGTATCGTAGTCCACTGCTGGACGAAGGCCTCCCCCAAGGAGTGCCAACTATCCCGGTCTTGGGCAATCCGCATCCATCCGCTGCCAGCCACCTTCTTCAGGTCGTCAGTCCATCGTGCCGCAGGGCGCCCTACACAAAGTTTGCCTAATCGCGGTCTCCACTCTAGCACGTGTCGGCTCCAGCGACCAAAACCACAGTGTGTAAGTTCCTTGTTACGTAGCTGTTCCCCTCAGTTTCACCTACTTTTATGGTCACTACTCCGCTCCTAAGGTTCGTAGCAATTTTACATAGCAATGAATATTCTATCCAATACAAAAATTATTATTCAAATCTGACAGTTGATAGTTCCAGAGATTAGTGTGTTTAAACAAACTCTTCAGCTGTATTATCCATATTTATAATAATAATATAATATATACATATCAGTATAGATTCGTGTTCATAGAACTCTTGTGATACTGTGCATTAACAAAGTAGTACTGCTAGTATTGCTTTTATTTTATATTATATTAGCTGACCCGACAGACGTTGTCCTGTCTTAACTATGGTATTCGAATTGGTATAATTAATGAAATAAAAAAAATAATCAAAAGAAATAGTTTCGCCCGATGAATCTGTTATAAACGATATTTGCGCGCATTCTCTCAATCGACTGACAGTTATGTCAAAAGCGCTAAGTTTCCATTAGAAAAGTTTATTTGGTCGTTAAGCTTTCTTAAATTTTCAAAATTACCACACAATTTTCTTAATTTTTTCTTTCATAACAACCTTCTCCTGACAATTACAAACATAAAAAAAAAATAATTAGCGAAATCGGTTCAGCCGTTCACGCGTGATACCGTGACCAAGGGAAATAAGGATTATTTTTTTTATATAGAGATGAATTATTAGATGAATTATTTATTATAGATCGCGGTACTTCAATGAATCGAGTCAATTTGATTTACCTATTCAGTCATTGCTCCAGAATCGAAACTTCAACCATTTTCATTAAGGTCAAATATATAAGTGTATTTTCTTTGCAAATTGAACAAGTAGATTTTTATTTATCTGTGTATGTACATATATCCGTGGTTCAACTTCATTTCCAAACCCATAGGAATATTTTTGCATATTTCCTGCTTTCACGAAGCGTCGATTTACTCCAGTTTCTAGGTTGAATTTCCGCTGACAGTATAAAATGCGTGAATGCCATGTCTCGCCCACTCGAGTGCGGCAGCCGAGCTTTCTCAGCGATATTGAAACTTAATCATCCATTTCACAATAGTAATGTAACTGAAGAACATATTTCGCCTCTTCTGACAAAAATTAATGGTACTTAGTTATGATTACAGAAACATATACGAGTGATTATACATTAAATGTTCAATGGCAGGCTTTATCACAAAAAGCAATACCCGTCTATTAATTTCGAGGCAATTAGTATTATATATAATACAATATTCTTTATTGTACACCATAAAAACAAGTTAAAACATAAAAAAAAGTGTAATACTGGTACAATCGGCGGTCTTATCGCTGGTTGCAATTTCTTCCAGACAACTTTACGATGGACAAATGCGATGGATAAGTGCATACGGTAGTTTTCGGGTGTACAAATTCAGCTCCGTTGCTTATTAAATTGTATGAATGTAAGATAAAATAGATACATAATAATTATATATACCTTAAATGCATTTTATAGGTTCATACAAGACTATATTTATATAAAATACCTATATACGCATACACGTACATATATTTTAGTTACCAAAAGTTAGTCACGAAAAATATTTGTGATTGTTTTACCTGAATCTAGAATCAACGTAATATAGATAGTAGAGTTAGTTGTAGGGAATTAAAAATAACAGTTGCTAACTAGTTAACCTGGCTAGTTAATCTAGAGTTGTGGAGTTGGGAGATGGCGAAGCTGAAGCGCGTCGTACCCGCTGAATACGGTAACGACGCCTTGTTGCTGGGAATTTCGTTCGACACTACGGACAACTTCTACTGGCTCATAATAGAAACATCGTAGCTTTGCCTTTAAGTATGTTTATCGTATCTTATTATATTTTATTGTAGTTTTAAAAAACAAACAGTGCAAAGTGAACAGGGATACGTGGAAGAAAGTATATTCGATTTTTAAGAAGTAAAAGTTAAAAGAATTGTTTTTAAAAAAAAAATACACAGTTTATGAATATAGGTATTATGCTCATTTGTTTTTTTTTAGTATTGAATTTAATATTTTTTTATATATTTATTGGTCGGTATTCCTTACAAAAAACTGTTTAACAATATCGAAGGGCTTCGAACGTACAACTGGAAACTTGATCATTTCTAGACTTAAGTCATCTCTGCTGGACTGGGAACAAAGGAAAATTCATCCCGGGTATGTTGTAGAAGGGAACTAAGAAATATGGTTCTCCCTTTCATGACAACTATGGATGATAGAAAGAAATCCAATACCAAATTTTGCAAGTGTATTTGTAACTTGTCCTCATCAATCGCTATTGCAGGCGTCAATGTATGTATGAACTCTTTTTGTATTAAATAAAATAAGTATTAATCAATCAATACAATAGTGTATAGAAATACCCAAGTTTTTAGGCCCTGGCTAGTATACATAATTCAATTATTTCTAGTTAAGTTGTGTATCAGAAATAACGTAAAAGGCGGTCAATTGTAGCGCATTCGCTACACTAGCCCACTAATATTATAAATGTGAAAGTTTGGATGGATGGATGGATGGATGGATGGATGTTTGTTACTTTTTCACGCGAAAACCACTAAACCGATTGCGATGAAACTTGGTATGTAGATAGCTGGAGACCTGGATTAACGCACACTACTTTTTATCCCGATATTCCCACGGGATCGGGACTTATGCAGGTGAAACCGTGGGGCGGTGCTAGTATAAATTAAAGTAAGAAATTAGAATTGCCGTATTCGTCTCTAATTATCTGGGCAATTTTTCATGAACAGCCACTATGTTTTTAGTAAGGAGAGAGTGCCTGCTTATGTATAGTGTTTGATCATTACCATTCGTATCTTTAGCTACTTCACAATATAAAGCTATCAGAATTCTATGTTCTAAATAATTCTATTTCAATGATAGAATGATACTCAGCGACGAGACAGTCGCACGTGAGGCGACTCGTAAGAATGGAAGTCTCGTCAGTCTTATCCCTGATCTATATCATTCCCTCACTGAATACGAACTACAATGATATTTCTATTGTGATGTTTCATTTCAAATTAATGACTTGCCGTGTACTTATTCTATTAAAAAAATACACATCGCACGGAAAGTATGTCCTTGGTACTTAACAAACACACATACATATATTAACCGACACAAATTACATTCGTACGTGTATAACGAAAAAAACAAAAGTTCTACATATTCTGATATAATGTTTAGCCAATTCATTTTAGTTGCATTAAATATTTATTAATCCAGCTTTTAGTTCTCCAGGTATGACTACAGTGGGCATTGCAACATTTGTATTTTTGGAGATTAAATTTTGTCCCGTTGTCTTTTCAACTGCGTTATGATTACTTCACTGTTTACGTATCATTTTAGGTATATTCATTTGACGTTTATGGAAGTCTAGTAATTTACGCACGTGTGTGCCGGATTCAGTCACCTGACTTGTACTTACAAGAATATTCGAAACAACGAGCCTTTAGGATATCTTAGTTATACAGAATTTCCTTATATTATTACCTACCTTTAAGACTGTAAGTAGTACACCATAGATATAAACTGAGACCAGAAGCAGATTTAAGTTATATTATATTAAAACACCGGCCTGTTAGTTTAGTGGTAAGTGTTCCTGACTGACTTTGATTTGATTTTATTTATTTGTTTCATATACAATTTACATTGTGTTTGAAACAGTATATGTAATAGTAACATTAGGAATACAAACATTAATCAATCATTCAAGGCAAGAGAAAAATTATTCATATAAATGAACGCCTGCACACAATTTGTCAGACATACTTAATTTCACAATTGTTGTAATAAAATAAATAAAATGTCAAGCGAATAATTGGATTAGAAATAATCAATTGTTGGACTGCCGAGCCAGTTGGATTCCCACCCAGGAAAATTATTGTGTGATGAGCACGACCATTATTTGTTCTGGTCTGGGAGTCATTTGTTTATAATATTTATGTATTTAAAAAAATATGTATTTATTATTATTATTTTATCGTGGGAGAGCCATGCTTCGGTATGTATGGGCTGGCTCTACCGTAGCGATACCGGCATCACAGTTCACGGTTCACAGGAAGTCAGCGTGAAGCAGTATGACGTTGTGTTCCGCCGAGTGAGTGAGGTTACCGGAGGCCCTAATCCCCTTCCTCCCTTCCTCAATTCCCACGCTTCCCCTACTCCCACCTTAAAGGCTGGCAACGCACTTGTGACTCTTGATTTGCAGGTGTCCATGGGCGGCGGTAGTTACTTACCATCGGGTGACCCGTCTGCTGGTTTGACCCAAATCGCGTAAAAAAAAATATATAAGTATGTTTATCTGCAGTCTGGTTACCACAGTACCAGTACAGGCTCTGTCTACGAGTAGATTTTGATCAGACGGCAGTATGTGAGATGTGTCAAGTCATTATATTATTAATACTCATATCTTACACTTTATAAATTATTTTTGTATATACAACTTATTTGTACAAACAAGTATATGGATACATAAGATATAGGATATTATAAAACACCAGAAAAAATATACCACATTTCTGTGCTGGTTAAACGCAAATTTATATAGAGTGAGGTCCTTTCTAGTCAGGCAGGTACATAGCAGGTGTTAGCAACAATCACACTACTATTGCTATAAACTATCAAATTCACTAAATACGATGTTTTTCGTACCTCGATCAGCCGGACTAATCAGTCATAATATTGTCTATTAACTCATTTTTATTAAATAATTAACTGCTTTATTATCTTTTATAGTTTACCTCTATTTTTAATAAAATAAATACAAGTTTTTGATGAGTCGACAACATTCTCTGCCTTTTTCAAAATTCCAGATTGCACTTACCAATTTTCGCTGGCGCAATTAAGAACTCGATGCTTTCTACGGATGCTATTGTTCTGTTGAAGATATACTTCATACCTCCTCGCGTACGTTCACGTAATTACATTCAGTAGGTGATTCCGGGAACAATTAGCACATAACCTTATTTCAGAGGCACGTTCGCACAATACAACGACGAGTCTAATTCAGTTAGTCGAATTACGTTATCTCGTGTTAGTTGTGTATCGGTTGCAATATTCTAGTGCTTTAATGAACACCCTTATTCTACTAGACTCCGTGTAGTACTTAAACCTATGTACTTCAAAAACATCCTTCGTTTTTCCTCCATGGTTTAGATTTAGACAAAAGGTGTGAACATATAACCACTTACACTAATGTATATCTTATAGACCAAGTGATTAATATAGCATTATTCATAATGTCCAGACCATTCCATAAATGTCCAATACGAGTAGTCAATATAATAAAAGCGATTGAAATAAATAAATTAACCGAGCTGTATGAATAATGTGCTTCACCCATTGGGCAGAGTAATGAAAATATCTGTTTATTTTTAGTCATTATTACTATTAAAATATACCTAAATATTTATTTTGTATGTATTTAAATAAAAATATCACCTCTTTAATGATTAAATTTAACGAAATATAATCATTCTGTGTACAGAAATCTGAGTTGATCCGACCAAATCTTATTAAGACTAAATCAGAGTTGCAGTCTGAATATTGTGTAGTCATTTATTATAAGTGAAGTACTGTTCTCTGTAGAAGTACTGTTTTCTTTATTTATTATGATAATAACTTTAATGCGTTAATCCCTTCGTAGGAATAATAATAATAATATATAATAATAATAACTTCACACATCTCACACACGGCCGTCTAATCCCAAATTAGGCAGAGCCTGTACTATGGAAACCAGACTGCTGATAAACATACTTATATATTTCTAAATACATACATATTATAGATAAATTACACCCAGACACAGAACAAATGATCATGCTCATCACACACAATTGTCCTGGGTGGGAATCGAACCCACGACCTCTGGCTTAGCAGTCAGGGTCACTAACCACTAGACCAACAGGCCAGTCAATAGCAATAGAATAGCAGTAGCTTCCACTATAGGGATTGATAGTAGTTTTGCAAGAGGTCCACTTATTAGAAAAACTGTTGTACCTACTATGGGTTTATAGGAATCTTTCTTATATGTCCCATAACCTTTAATTCGTTTAGGTTTGTATGTGTTTTAATCAATTTGGTTTTACGTAAACAACGTTTTCCAGTTACTTACACGATGCTTTCAGGAACTATAACCATATTAGTAATTAACAAAATCAAGCTAGTACCTTGTAAATATCATCGTGATTAATTCCCGATTTACAAATTTAAAATAATAAATGAGAGGAATGTTAAAGCGGGTAATGTTTTAAGCTATCATAAATAAAAAGAAATGTTTTGGAAACAGTGTACTATAATTTAAGGAAAAATAATAATTCGATCTCTGACTTCTGACTGGGAATATAGATCGGCAATCCTGTTTAACTGACTTCTTTCGTCACATTCGAACTTTCCTTTTATTTATCCAGATTTGGAGCTAACCTATTTTGCTCATTTATTTTATACTGGTGTGATAGTCATTTCGGCATGCCTTAGCTTCGTATCACCTACAATTGATTTAAGGAGTTTCTTTTATACTACCGAAAGCCCTTAGATCTCCTTAATACGGCTCTGTCAAAATCTGTTCCTACCTAATGTCTTCTACTCATAAACTACCTTCCTGCCAATTTTCAGGTATTCAGTAGAAAAACTAGGGTCTTTCATATAAACTTGCAGAAGCCCTTGGACCTCCTTATCTGGGCCCTGTTGTAAAATCCATTCTTGGTTGACGTGAGCTATATACTACCTCTCTGCAATATTTCTGGTTTCAAGTATAAGAAAACCCAGGAGTTTAATATAAATTTGCGAGAGCCCTTAGACCTCCTAAATCCCGCCATGACGCGAAATCCATTCTTAGCTGATGCCTCTTACTTATAAGCTATTTCATTGATAAATTTCTGGTGTATAAAACAAAAACCGACTTTCTTGTAAGTTTCCAAAAACCCTTAGACCTCGGTAATCAGGTCCTCTCGCAAAATCAGTTCTTAGCTGACTTCTCCTACCTATTTAAAAGCTACTTCCCTGCCAAATTTAAAGGACTATTATTATCAGTCTGTCTGACTGTCATTATCTATCACTCACTATATATGAGAGCGGTTTGCACTCGTGTAGCTTTTCATTCATTTATTTATTTATGGAACACGGGTTAGTATACAGATCTTAATAAATAATTGAATGAATGAATGATTGACTTAGACAGGTTTTTCCTGAGGTTTTAAACTGTCAAAACAATTACGTTAAATTTTAAAGTATTCATTACAATGCTGAGGAGAAGACGAACTGAAATAAGTAGTCGAAAATGCATTTTCTCGGAAAATTATTAATAATTTTTGATGATATTTTTTGTAGCTTTAGGGTTACACCAGACATATGTTTACTAATCTTCAAGGAACCACGAATGTTTTTGACAGATTAAAAAATTATTGAAATTATTTACAACAATTTTAATGTTTAAGGCAGCAAATTGATCGTCTTCATATTGCCTACGAAAGGTTTATCTTTGAATTCTGTTATTGTAAATCGGCTTAAAACTACGTTTCAAAAATCAGATTTTTCATGACTTTTATCAGAAAAACTTAAAATGGGAGGAAATTTACAGATATGTTCTTATTCTATAAATACATACCCTGAACTATGTGGCTACCTGTAAGGAATTACATCCACATTCAGCTCTCCAATGAGCTAATTTTACTGGTCTAAGACGACACGTCGCATAACACAAGAGATGTACGAAATAACCTCAAAAACAAGACGTTTTAGATAGCGAAGCAAATTGAAGACTTTAGCGAGATGAACGAACAGCAAATGATGTTTATAAAATATAGACTACTGTTATGACTTAGCTCCTTACTATTATCTGTAAGAATTACTAAGCAAAATATATTGACCCATATACTCAATGTTATCATAACAAAAAATGGTTAAGTATCAAAAAAACGTTTGACCCGTAAGAACTTTATATATAAACACACGAAAAACCCATACGTCTCATCACGTCAGAAGCGAATGGCTGTAACGAACTTTTCTTGACTGAAAGCGGACAACGTTTATAAATAATTGAACAGTTCACTCCAATAGCAATGGCGACTTTAGACGATAGCTCTTGCACTGTATTATCGGAGAGAGGACTCATTTAAGTGTTCCTGAATATTTTCCGCCATTAACTTCATCTGTAATATAAATTTCTATGTTTTACGAGCGTATAAATTACACAAACTGCATCTGCATAATGATCCTCTTTCAGATAACGAGAAGTTTCGTTGGTTCGTATATAATAATTTCGTCGAATCGGTCCCGTTTGCCTACGTAACAAACTTAGTAATCTATTTACAAATCGATTCGATAGCTAACACTTCCGGAAACATGTAGATTTTACACTATTATGTTTTTTCTTACCCACAAGAGTATTTTCGATCGGTTTACGAATATAAGGAAGACTAAAATTATTTATCCATGTACGACCTAAACAACTAAAATATTTACGCCTAGAGAGTATCAAAAGGCAACCCTGCGCGTTTTCGACATTGGTATTCCCGAAAACTTGAACAGTTTCTTTTATCAGCCTCTTTTGTAGATCCTTTGAAATGAGCTATTAAATAAATAGCTAGTGGTCCTTACCGCACCGAATAAAAGAACACGCCTTTCCGCCTACAGCAAACAATGTTCGCAATTGAAAAATAAGTCGGGTTGCCTTGGAATATTTGTAAAGATATTTTGACTGAGACTTTCATCACATCCTTTGTTTTATACATAAACCTATTTGATTGCTCATAAAAAGCGTAAGAGACAAGTGCATGAAAAAAAAAACAACTTTTATTTCACATACGTATTCTTTATTTTAAAAGTTTACGAATTCTAACTAAGTGGTAACTGAAATATCACAAAAAGTAAATCACAGGAAAATACAAAATAAATATTTCAAAAACAATAAAAAATAACAAAAATATTAAAATACACATTAATATCAAAAGTATAGGTATTCAAGCTCGATTGGAATGTACTTCGTATGGGTTTATGTACTTGTATAAATTGTATAATACCTTGTTTATAAGATATCGAAGTGAGAAGCTCCTGGTTTATTAAATGCGTGGGAGTATTTAGTTATCACAGTGTTCGGCAAGTAAATACAGCGTGGCTTAGTTAGTGAACTACAACATTGAAACCATTTCGCGTATAAACATTTTTATTAAATGTTCAAGAAGCTGTTTCTTTTATTTTATCTTCATATTTTAATTGTTAAAAATGTAAATTATTGTATTAAGTCAGCGATTCTTTACAGTATTGTGAAAGTGAATTTATGGGTTTACCGTTAAGGTACAACTTTTGATGGAAAAGTTTTATACTGTTAATTTTTGCCAAAGTTATTTAATAAAATACAGTGAGTCCTAATAACGATTTTGAAGCAGTCGATTACCGATCGCAAAGATTTCATCGTAGGAATCGACAACACATAAATATTAACATATAAAAGAGTCGATTTGCATATTCATGTGCTAAATTAATACGTCATGATATCGGTAAACCAAGAACCACATTATTTTTTCGTAAAAATGTTTATAAGTGAAACAGCCTAAGTGAAAACATCCAAAATTACACATACTACAGTTCTGTTTAATGTAGGTAATACAGATTATATTATCATAAGACATATGTTTAACTATATTTAAACTCAGTCTATTCTGCTTTCACGAATTTATTTCGAAGTTATGATATGCGACTTTGTACAAAATTATATTTGCGCTTGCGCAAACTTTGGTTTAAAGTGTTCTTTGGCTATTAATGTTTCTGTATAAACATTATAACACCCATTTTTAACTCGTGTAACATTTCTTTGCCACTGTCGATTGCTATGTTTTAGTTTACGGAAAGTTCACATTATTGAATCAACCGCAAGAAACGAAAGTCCAACAATAACTCTCTAATTGTAAGCAGAGAACAAAATTTTCGCATTAAAAATCTTCTATAGAGAAGATTAATTTGTGAAGGTAGTAAATTCTTCATTTGGTTTAGTTCACCAGTGCTTTACAAATTTAGATGTCTATTGAACTTTAGTCTATTTAATTCATAACTAAAATATGTCTTTTGACACATTTCGAATTATTAATTTATTCCGAACTTAACTAAAATATTTTTTTTCTACATCGACCTCCATATTTTCTATTCATATGTTTGGTTGTATACATACTAATGACACTAATTAGTTTAAAACAACAATTACATACATTTTCACTAATAAAATTGATTCCGGTATGGAATGGGTGTAGTTTTATCTCAATTTTAATAGTGTACCCACGATAATTTGGTGTCGGCTTTCCTGTTGCTTGGAACAACTAAGTTTGAGTACGTACATTGCAGGGTTGCTTATCGTATTCTAAAGGACTAGTTTACATAAGTTTGCTAAACTGTATTTAGAATATATGAAAACAGGTATTGTTAGAGATTTTTTTTTTAAATATTCATTAAAAACTCACGAGTTATTTGTTGATAGGATATCTCAAAATACCTGCTCAAATTTTACCTGATCAGCTTTGACTTGTATCGGTATTCAGTTATAAGGTCTGAAGAGGACTTAAGTGTCCAGCCTTTAACTTTATGACGCTTATTTACTTTTTTATTTTATGTTCTAAAACATTATTTATATCATTTAGTTCTATGTCATACTAAAAATAAAACTGTGCGAATCTATAGGTTTCCCAGTCGACATTATTCAGTTAATCAGACATTAAATTAGGGTTGATATGTACAGGAACAATTTGTAATTTCACTACCTACCAAAAGGAGGTAAGTAGGAAAACGTGAAATGCCATATGATTTAATTTTAAGGACTAATCAAGTTACGTTGAATACCAAAGTTTGGACTTATTAAGATAGTTCCTAAACAGGCGCCTTAGTACACGCGTTAATATCGCCGATGCTTTTTACTCGGCGGTGCCGTTTCTGTTTAACTACGTCATCTGTGGTCTTGGCTGGTAGAGGGGAGCTCACACGATGAGCATGGTCTGCTTTTGATCCATACCTGAGAAATAATGTTTTGATTAGTTATTGGGAACTACTTCTAATCTAGTCTGCTGCTACTACTTAATATGCATTTCTAGATGTCTACTGATAACTGCTTACTATTTACTTATTAGTCTGTTAAAACCTTAGTTTAGCTCTAAACGTAAGACTTTTTATCGAATTTTAAAAACGAAAAGATATTGTCAAAACATTGACGCAATGGTCGTCAATATTTTGACAATATCTTAGTTTTTATCCCTAGGGTGTAGTACCTAACTTTGGCTCAAACCATTACAAAGTTTGTGCCCCGCCTCTACAGCGAGAGTTATCGAGCTATTATCGACAAACAGCTTTATATACTTCTATCGCTAAAGTACTTTCACAGTTGTCAGGGTATCAATTGTAGAAACGAAGTTTAAAAGAGTCATCATTTTAGCCAAAGTAACACCCAGGACCAGGATGTAAAAGAATTTACGGTACATCGAGCCTTGCCGCTTTAACAATATTTAACAATAAGCTACCTAAGCGACTTTATCGAGAGTACGCTTACCTACTTTGGTAATCATTTACAATAATTAGTGTTTGCCCGTGTAATAATGACGTTATTACCCTGTTTTTCTATTAATTTTAACTATTAGACGTTTATTACTAAACATCATAATATGTGAAGTATTATTTTATCGTCAAACTATTCAGTTAATACAATTCAAAAGTTTGTTTCTGAAACTGAAAGTAACCCTAAATATGAATATTGACTGTTGTAAGTCACTTACCTATGAGTAATACTTGAGTTCTCATTAATATCGTTGAGTCGCTGCAAGCTGTCTCTGGTAGACACACTGGAATGTGAGTAGAGGCTGAGCGGAGTATATATCGGTTCGTACTCCTGCAGTGTGGGTGGTGGCGCGTACGTCATGCTCAACTGTGATAACGTACGCACCGCTATCGGAGGTGAGTATGACGCGTACGGTTGCGTCAGACTCAACACGCTTGAACTCTCACTCGAACTGGATGGCGAAGTCCGGTCATGCTTTGGCTTGAGAACGCCGAGAGCTCGAGTTATTGAGCCCTGTTGAAATAATTATCTTTTAAAAACCTAGGTACAACTAGTTAAAATTTAAATCATGCCACTTGAAACTTTTACCTAGTTGCTACTGTGGGTATTTTTTATTTGACCACGATAGAAATACAATCTATTGGCAAGGTTTTATGAAACATACAAAAAATATAGTCAAATCCAGAACCTCCCCTTTTAAGTTGATTAAAAAACTAGGCTTCTAATGAAAATACATTATAGACCACACACTTAAAAGATTGAAATTTAATTTCACTTTGAACATTGATTAACATGAATCTTTCTCTAAGGTTTTCTCTCTTATCATTTCCGCCGTCACCATTCATAAAAATATATAATTTTTTAAGAATCCAAACCCAGTAATTGTATAAAATTGAACCATTTTTGCGCGTGTCCCTTTACTGCGGAATGTACATGGGCAGGTCAGCTACAATTTTTATAATTAAATTAATTATCCATCTATAGGAGACAATACTCTAAAATCGATTTCCAATTAAAACCGAGAAAAGAACTGATAGTAAAAAAACTTGTATCATTATTATTATAATTTGTCCATACGAACCTATCAAAATTATAAAATGTTTATTAGTAAGCAATTTACTAATAACGATATATTTGAAAAGTTGAAAATGAATTCACTGAACAGTGAATTCCCGAGCGTACAAGAACCTAATGCGGCTTTGAACGTATCGACACTTGAAACCTCGCAATGTAAAGGTAAGTTGAACAGAGAAAATCGATAATGATTAGCAAGTAATAAGTAGCTTACCCTCAAACTATGCCTTCGGGAATCGCCGCTAAGATCGATCCCCGGTAATCCAGTCGCAACGGACCTTGAGAACGGTCTACCCAACATCCTGATTTGGTGACCAAACAAGTTTCTGAAAACCAATTATAATTTGATTTCACTACACAAAGCTATTCGTACAAATTTGAGATCACATTTAAGCCAGGCAGAGCGTTATTTGCTTTTAGTTGTAGTCGCTTTATACTCTCAAATTTGCACTTAATATTGTGTTTATTATTTGCTAACACAAAAAGCCGTCATGCAAATTTTCTTTTTGTTGCATTTAAGGACGTCGTTTGTTAATTTTTATTCCTATTAGTACGAAACGATTAATTTGTTCATATTCACAGACGTATATTTATTGTTAACTACAAAAAGACATTAAAAAGTGAATGGTAATTTAATATTTTGCATAGACATCAAAAGCATGATGCACTTTGCTGAAAATCATACGAATCATGCTGTTGTGTACGAATATGATTATAAATGAAAAGGAATACACGAGTAAACATTTATGGGCTTAAGGGCAGAAAAAAGTACTGGACACCACATATGTATATTGACACCAGCGAACATCCAAAGAGTTGTTTGAAGTCGGCAGTACTCTTCTCTACACGCACGAATCAAATAATAAAATAATATAATTAAAATACTAAAAGTAAATCCATCAAGCACGAGATGTCAACGTGTTGAAAATGATTGATAACAAAACGGAATGTTACATGGAAGGAGAAAAGTGGACAGAGTCTGATAATATGTAGTGCGATCTAATAATGATGATGACAGAGAGGCATTCATGATGTATCGATAAAATGATCGTTACCGTTCTGTCTCGATGCAAGGATCGCCAAGTTAAGGGTTGATAGATAGTAAAAGAAACTGACTCGATGTCCCTTAGGTTCATCTTTTTCATCAGGATTTATTCACATTTATATTTTAATCGATATCGTTACAGGTGAGCCTAATATACAATGTTATTAACTTTACAGTATGAATGTATACAAGTCAAAAACATAGTTATCTTACAGTAATAGTAAACGCTATTATTGTTATAATCCTAAAGCTATAGTGAATGGTTCCGTTTTATACCTATGAATATTGTTAATTGTTTTGAAATGAGTTTTTTAGATTATTACAATTACTTCAAAAATCGACAGTAAATCGAAACGGATCCTTAATAGTTGGTGAAGGTATTGAGATGAAATACATCCCCTATTAATAATAGAAAGCATTTCATGCTTATCTTTATAATATCAACTAAGTTGTATACATTTACTAGATTTACCAAATTGATCAATCTCGAATAAACATTAACGTGAATCTAATCTACGGCAAGATCGGGACTCTAGGGGGTCACAATGTCCAACATTGAATCTAACACTGACGAAGGCGAGGGTACAAAAAATATTATTGTGAATGTGTCCGATCGCTCCAACTTGTCGATATTCTTGTGTTTACAAACCACGATCCCTACGATAACTTATCAGTCTTCACCGCTCGTAAAGGTTTCCATCAAAAAGTTTCACACTCGAGCTAGCTTTGACGGTAGATAGGTCCAAATTTTCTTTTGCAAAGAAAACATTTTGTGTAAAAATAGCTTTACAAACATTTGATACAGGAAATTTTACATAAATACAGGTTTGGGCACCGAAGCGATAATTTTATTTTTTAAATGAAAGTTTTTTTATTTTTGTGGGTTTATCTTTGTTTTGTGGACAACATGGATGCTCGGGCAGCCTCCACTTGCAGTTCTTCCACCTGGCAAAATATCGTATACCTGCAGGATTGCACCTTACATTATAATCAACTACAGCTTGCTCACCTACGGGATGTGTGACCCACTCACTAGTACTTGTGACATCTACGAGAACTCAAACAGCTGGGTACATGCATTGTGCTGATCATAGTTTCGATAACCTTGCAGCGCAAGTGCCGCCACTTACATACGATCTCATATATCTTATTGGGGAAACGTTATGCAATAAGGGACATAATAATAACCGTGTAAGTGATTTAATATGCTCATTGTCACCAAACACACTGTTCACTATTCGAGGACATATTATATTATAAAAAAC
Source organism: Euplagia quadripunctaria (assembly GCA_963859945.1). Classification (NCBI taxonomy): domain Eukaryota; kingdom Metazoa; phylum Arthropoda; class Insecta; order Lepidoptera; family Erebidae; genus Euplagia; species Euplagia quadripunctaria. The sequence goes on from OY982570.1 coordinate 13,613,816, forward strand.
TCATAGAATAAGAAAACATAACATTTACATAGATACAATGCAATCAGTTGAAACATATTGACTCTGATTTGATTGATGCGGTGGAATTTGTATAAATCAATAAATATTCAGAAAATTGCGGTGTCTGTGGTAAATATTATATTTTCAGCGATTGGTATGTAAATTAATGTTTGTGTTGACTTACCTGGCGGGTATGACGAGTGCATCGAATTCAGCAACCAAATGCCGCCGAATAATGCTTTTTGAAGGTGGAATACCAAGTGCTGTTGCCATCGTCTCGCCAGTGAATGACGGCTCTAGTACAACTAGGCCTCCATGCACTCCACTATCTAAATTGATCAAAAATAACGTCACAACCACAACGGCTTAAAACTTTGTGTTTATCAATAATGTTCCTTTATCATTCACCAAAATTAGCGTATATTTATTTAAACATAAGAGTTTTTTTTCTTTAAATTTACTGATCTAATGCATTTTTATAGTCTTATCTCACAAGTACCTCGAAACAGTCTAAGAGACTTCAAGTTCGATTGTAATTATAAGTTTTATACTTCAATTCTATCACGAATAGAACAACATACCTTTGAGATTTTCTGCAAATTCCCCTAAATCAATATTGTGGGCCCATCGCATAAATCTCTGATTGGTCCATACTAGAGGATCAGCATCTACGTTCTCGCACTGATGCCGTCGCACGGCCAAAGCCTACAAACAAACAAATCAAATATCAATCGACAAACATGTTGTTTGTATTTATTATTCACTATTAGTTATAACACAATGAAATCACGTTTCAGAATTTTATAGGAAGAACAAAATATACTTTTATAACAGTAAGGTGGCAAACAGATTTATGGTCCGTAGGTTATTGTAATTTTTTATAGAAACCGAATTAGATATTAAAAAAAGACTCAGAAAAAAAATATAACACACTTTTAAGTGAGCTTTCAGAATATTTCCTGACAGCTCATCTTTTAAATTTTTATTAAGATTGAAATGTTTTTTATTCCTTATTTACAGTAGTTTTTTTAATTTCGAAGATGTGTTCAACATTTCAACGAAATATTTATCTTGGAAAGTAAACGTCATTGTCATCTGCATTCTGTTTTGTTCGTAATTTATTGTTATTCGTACAGACGACAAAACATTTTAACAATTAATGATACTATCAGTGATTTATTCAACGTAAAGCAAATAATGAAAAGTGACATAACATGTTTGCAGAAGACTTGAACCAAGAAAAATTCGTACACAATGATTAATGAGTGTACATTACGGGCACGAGACGGAACATTTTGTTCCAGCTCATTGGATAATCGCTCATTTGCTTAGTCGTTATCTCACGCCACTTATCGAAGGGGACGTAGAAAGGTTTTTCCGTTACGAGGCGTTGGTAAATAAGATTTTATTTTCCAGTTAGGATTGTCATCCGTATTGCTATGTTCAGATTGAAAATACTGCAGATTACTTAGTATTTATTTGTATATAGATATATATATATATAATAGTATAAATGTGAAAGTTTGGAGGGATGGATGGATGTATGGAGGGATGGATGTTAGTGACTCTTTCACGCCAAAACTACTGAACCGATTGCGATGAAACTTGGTATGTAGATAGCTGGAGACCTGGATTAACATATAGACTTTTTATGCCGATATTCCCCACGGTATCGGGGACTTACGCGGGTGAAACCGCAACAAACCGCGGGGCGCTGCTAGTATATATATATATATATATATATATATATATATATATATATATATATATATATATATATATATATATATATATATATATATATATATAAGATAGTTACCAACTTAAACAGTTGCAGAAGTTATTTTACTCTCTGCTCACTTTGCATATTAAAGCCTTTCGTTACCAGGCTAAAGTTCAATTTCATACAAAGGTACCAATAAATGTTAAATTACAAAAGCCAGAATTCTTTTATTATTTGATTGTTACATTCTTTTATTACAATACAAAAGGGATCAATTCGTAGCCCAGGTAAATATTTTAGTTCCTGGTACAGTAACTGTACTACGTAGGTACAGTACAGTAAACCAGTAAGATAGCACATTTTATTGGTGTTAAAAAAGAAATTGATAAGATACAAACCTGTCTATCATACTTCATAATCCTCAGCAAGTGTATACCATGCACAATAGATGCCTGGTGGAATTTCCTCGTCACGCCCAGATACTTCTCCAACTCTTTCTTGCTAATCGTGTCCAGCATGCGCGCATCCACCAAATTTGCCAAGAACGATTCAGTATACTGTTGGATAAAACTTTAGGTCACAAAATTTTTAACCATGACCTTCAGTGAATAAGAAATTAGGACGGTTGTGCTATTGTCATCCAGAAAGTTAGAAGAAGTCCCAGCGAAACATAAATATGCTACCTGTGGTTCCCAAATGATGAGTAAAACTTTATTTAATATTTTTTTTCATATAGTGGGACTAATCGACAATTATTGCGTGCTGGTATGACGTATACATATAATATCCTTGATTCACTGGATGGTTCCGACTATTGTAAGAAAAAGTTTTCTGGTAGCACGGCAGCCTTTCATCGGTCACGAATTAACATGCATATGCGGCCAGCCTAACGCATTAATAAGGTACTCCCGAATTTAAGTTACCGAAACATAATATTTACGGGTTTTTTAAATAGTAAGTTACGATTTAGAATAGTAAAGAAATAAACGTTATTTTAGAAATCACAAAAAAACTACAAAGGACTTTTCTTTGTAACAGGCACTTGCATAAAGTTATCATATTTTCAAAAAAATATTGCTGTAAATACCTGTGATAATCCCAAATCAGGTAGCCATTCAGCAGCAACCCAAGCATGAGTCAGTTGTCCTATAGTGGGGTTTCGCACGAGGTCCGGTCTCCTACGCTCCTCAATCGCCAGTCGCAGCTTCTTGCGGTGCATCGGCTGCGAGATGCCTAGTCCCACCTCCAGATCCGCGTCTGACAACTCGAGCAGAACCTGCCCATTCAAAGCACGGATCTAGAACCAACCAGAACACAATATTTGACGCTTAATGCGCGTCTCTCGCTCTACTATTTCATGTATTTCCTAAATATTTTAGTATTCATAGCTTGTATAGCCTCATACTGATAGCGATACTAATAATTTTCATATTCATTTCAAGTTATTTTGAAACTTGAATGTTCTCAAAAATCTGATATGGAATGCAAATACGAAATAAACATATTCTGCTACCAATTTATCTGGAGTTCTGTATTAGGCTGATTTACATATAAATCTAATAAAATGAGCGCATTCTGAATAATGAATGGATTCGGGGGTAATGAAAATGATTTTTTTTATTCCATTTGTTATATACGAAAAAATAATCCACGTCGTTTTGGCCGAGAGTTACGAGCGGCCGATATGTAAATATTGAATTTTGGGTTTACTTTAACAATTGATACTGAAAATAAATTTCCATTATGACCCACCTGGCTATGTTATCTTTATGTATGGCTTAACATGTACCTACGCATGTACCTATTTTCAAATAGCTGTTCTGTTTTAATGAAGCTTTAAATAGTTGATGAAATTCTTATTTAACTTGGAGGAAGCATTAGAAAATGCACATGGCAAACTGGAACGGTAAAATAAATAGCTCATGGTAACCGCCTAGAATGATCAATACATAATTACCTCATATACTTAAATGTACGAGATGTTTATGAAACACATTTCATTCGAGATGAAATATAAATTGAAACCGAACCTCGTTAATTTGTTAGTATTTTATTTAAGTAAACCATATTAAAAATGAAATCATCTTAAGTATTGGTTATGTAAGTTTTGTATTAGGTAATTATATTGTTAGGTGTACCTAGGTATTCAAAAATATTATGTGTAGTTTGATGTCCAAAAGACATAGCTATATATATGTTAATAAAACATGTGGCGTTGTAAATAAGCTTGAATATATTCGAGATATTTCTGTACTTTTAACCGGCGAAAAAACGTAGGAGGTTCTCAAGTCAACCCGTATTTTTTTTTCAGAAATATATCTACAGTGTCAAAATATACATTGTGTTGTTATTTATTCTTTTGTTTTCAATCGTCTATAGTACATGTTACTCTAATCAAAATAAAGATAATACAAAATGTTAATGTACAAATACAAGTGTAGAACAAGCAGTTTTAGTAGTTAGTTATAAATGGTTTTCAACCCAAAATATTCAAGATTAATTGTGAAATAAAACATAATTAGTAGCTTAAGCTATAGTATTTCAAAAACATAAACAATGACGCTTTTTGATTAGTAAATACAGTTGAAAAAAATTGAGGATAAAATCGTATGCGATGTTTGATATTGCGATAGCATAAATGTATTTATTCATAGATAAAAGGTAGGAGGTAAAGTTATTTATAGAAATGTAAATAATCTAGTGTTAATACTAGTACGTATTTAAAATGAATGACACTGGTCCACTTTCTAACCGAATAAGACCTCAACAATTCACAAGAAGGCAACAAATTAATTAAATTCAGTAGATAAAGATCACCTTCTAACTGTAAGTGATCCTTAGTTCCTTGTAGATAATCACTGGTTGGAAAATAGAAAGTATCAAGACGATATATATAGTATTTTTATGTACACGGGTACTTACCTTGCCACTCTTGACATTATCAGCGACTGCAGCAGCATACTGAGGCATGCCTAGCGCCAGCTCGAGCCAGGCAATGATGGCAGGTGCCCGCCATCTCGCAAGAGGCAGCGAAGCTGCTTCGCGTAATGCTGCCTCGCTGCCGAGCGGTGACCAAGCTCTGGTCCCGCTGCCTGAGTAGATTGGTTCTGGACAGGAGTGTTCTATTAGATGTTTGAGGATGTCGTCTTCATTTATTTTAAGATTGATTGTGGAAAGTTTTAACAGTAATCGACACACGACATGATCAAAAAATACCTCAAGTCCGTTAGATAGATTTTAAAGTAATTCTTTGATGAAGTTGTGTGCTGTTTTTCTATCTAGATTTGTAAATATTCCTCTATAATATTCAAAAAGAATAAAATTTATCTTCTTATAAAATGTAGTCGAGGAAATAGGTCGGTAATTAATCCGTAAATATCAAGGTACTAGGTATGATAGCTTAAGCTATTAATTTACGCTAGAGACTATTTAGTAGATATTTTATTTTACAGTTACGGAAAACTTAGTACTATCTAGTATTGAAAATATAGCAGATGGTTAATACGAGAAGGCCCCTTAAAAGTTTACGCTTATAAAGAAAAAGAATTATAATAACAAAATAACAGTATGTGCGTCTTTTATAATATAAATTTAGGCTTTAGTTTTTGGAATTTTCTAGTCTTTCTCCCATCAAATCAAAATCATAACATGTTAAAATTTAATTAGTGACCTTCCTAACAACATTTTATATCTATCAATATAAGACATATTTATTTCTTTAACAGATCTATCTATATAATATTTAGGTAGTGTAAGTAACGAAAAATTTTATGAACTGCAAAAGTAACTTTGTAATCGCACATCACTTATATAGGATTGCAAAGTTAGTTATGCAATTTGCATACCTAGAAACTAGACTGAAGTTGCAATATGCTTAAGTTTTTCCTTGCTTTATTCGTCTAAACACTCTTGTGGTCACCAATGTGATGTGATTATTTACTCAAAATTTTAAGTTTGTATGTCTGCTAGAAGAACCTTAGAATTTCGATGGTCGGTGAGTGAGTCAGAGACAACTTAAGGAACTTCACTTGACACAGATTCAAATTGGATGTTATTTGGGAATATACATAGTTAGATTATATTCTCTTGGTCACTGAAAATTCAGACTTCTGCCTTTATTCATAACCAAGTTGGGGGTCAAAAATGTCCTGAACGGCCTCGAGAAAATAATGGGAAGCTCTGCCTTTTATTTTTTTTTACTAGACTTGACGGGGGGCATTACCGTACATATAATATTATCCTTCTCACCTTTTGAGGCTTAGAAGGTCCAATGCTGAACACAATTATCGTCATGAAAGTTAAAAAAGTAGAAAGAAAAGAAAATTAAGAACATTGTGTTTGTGTTGAAAAATAAAAATACTTTTAATAAATATTTCCTAGGACCAGAGAGATGGACCGACGACCTAAGGAAGGCTGCAGGAATTCACTGGATGCGCGAGGCTGAGGACCAGGTATTATGGCGCACATTGGAAAAGGGCTATATCCACCAGTTGACCACAATAGGCTAATTGAATTGAAATATTTCTTATAATCTTTAAGCATATTTAATACATTTAGAAATATTTAGGAAGATATAAACAATAAGAAACAATGCGTACCTTTATTTCTCGATATATCTAAAGCTTTTTATTGTGTGAATTATGAAATTTTATACAAACAACTTCACAATATTGGAGTTAGAGGCTTTACCCTAAAATTAATACAATCGTATTTAACTCAAGCAACGGTCATTGAAGTCTATGATAACGATACAAAAATGGTGAACTTAGTTCAGTCATCATTTTTGATAAATGCTTTTAGGTGTACCGCAAGGCAGCATATTAGGCCCCGAGCTATTTTTAATTTACATCAACGAGCTTCCAGATATAATTAGCCACAAATGTGTGATGTTTGCTGATGATGCAACGATATTTATTTCCAACAATGGTTTAAACGAGAGAGATTTCGAGACCGAAATAAATAAAACACTAAGCACCGTAAGCAATTAGTTAAAAAGAATAAATTTCAAAGTAAATTTTGACAAAACAAAACTCATGCAGTTTAGAAACTACAAATGTAAGCCGTTGAATTTAAATATAAAAGAGGATTACTTCAAAATTGAATCAGTTAATCAGATGATTTTTTAGGTGTGACCACTGACGCATATTTAAACTGTAATGCATCCATTGAAAAAATAAACAAAAAGATCGCAAGTTATTGCCAGCTCTGTCACTTCTTGCCGAAATTTCATCCATTACTCAGGTCGGCTTACTTTGGCTATGTTTATCCGTTGCTAACCTATAGTCGATGCCGACTTTTGTACTTCAGAAAAGGTGTCTGAGAACTATGTATAATTTACATGTTTCGGATTCCTTGATAAATGTTTTCTCACCATTGCAGGTATTTATATACTCGAATTGTGTTTGTTTGTAAGAAATAATTTAGAATACTTTGAATTAAAATGTGAATCAAAAGACAATATTCGTAGGAAATACAAATATGATCTATGTCTTCGTCGTATCAACAATATTATGCTACTATACAATATTACTACAGGAGTACCTACGTAACAGTAATCTGCGTTTACAATTATTTACCATTAGACATTAAAAAAAAAATAGAAAGGCTTTTAAAGTAGTGCTTAAAAAATGGCTAATGCAAAATGTATTTTATAATATGAATGATTTTTTTGAATATAAATGACAATAATTTTAATAAGTAATCAAAATTATAATTTGAATAATTTTTGGCAATTTTTTTATTATAATTTTAATTGTGATGGTAATGTATATAATATGCATCAATTTATAACTGTTATTAATTTTAATTTGTACTCTTGTGCTACAATTTTTAGTTAATTACTTACTCTATGTTTTATCAACAATCAACGCAACAATAATGTACCCATGCATGTCAAATTTATAAATTATGTAAAAGAATATTGCACATCCAACATGGATGAATTGTTGATACTCAAACAAATAATGTAATAACTTTTGTAAAGATTATATTTATTCTATTCTATTTATTCAAACTTAATTCTACTAAATACTCACCGCTCTCATGTCCACTAGCATTTGCACTGCCAGACTTGGTACGATGTCTAGATCGGGCGAAAACTCGCGAAATAGAGCCCCAGGCTGAGCCCCGACCACGTGAGCCTTTGCTTCCAGGACCTCCAGCGCGACCACGTACTCCACCAAGAAGAGCAGCTTCGCACTCACCTGGACTTGACAGTTGTTCTACAGACCTGTGGGGCGATCGTTTTGTTCAAAGTTTATCGTATTTTTTTCAAACTCAAAGTAATTGAACTATATAGCATATCATTATACACTGTAGCACGGTAATATTATCTATACAGTATTCGATCTTCATACAAACGGTCAGAAAGCGAGTCACACCTACGCGTGTCAAGTTCGGTATGCACACGGTACACAACCAGTCGCGAATCGCCGCAGTGACGAACGAACGGTGTGTTGCTTTTGTAAGCTCTAAGCGTGCGATTTGTGTATTTGATTGAAATAAGTACAAGTACTTACTTAATATAGCAATGTATTTTTATACTTACTTTTAAATTTAATAATAAAGTTTTTCGTACGTCTCATTCGAGGCGCAAATATTTTTCAGTCTTAAAATTAGGGTGTTTTTTTATTAAATCTACTAATCAAAAAACACGACATGTATTTGTATTGAACGCTTGCTATTTCATTCGCAACATATTTCAATTTTTAAAATAAAATTATACTTATTATAACATTTATAATCACAAAACTAAACTACTAATAAAAAAACCACACGGCTGTAGGTAGGAGTTACAATACTGGATAGATAATATTACCGTGACTGTAGGATTTACTGACTTGTTTGTTATTTACTCTCATTTTAACCTAACGAATTTCCTCGTGATAATGATGAAATAGTCTAGAATAATTATCCTCCGCTTATGGAATATCATGGTGGCTACAGTATGGGAGGGGGAGAGGGGGGGGGGGGGGCATTGCACGAGGTGCGCTTGATAAAATATGGTGATTATGTCAATGAAATTAACCCCGACTTAGCCGAGGTTGAAGAGTCTATAATATGTCATTAAAAAGTACAAGCTTGTAAGAAAGAAAGAGTGCGCATTTTGTAAAATACACACTCTTTCTTTCTATATAAAATAAAAATATTTACTTCTTAAAACCCTGAATAAAGATAGAAGTGCCGCACAAATGGTACGACCGTAGAGAGGCCTAGACCCACCGGCTGAAGTCGGGATGCGGGTAATCATGATCATGTTTAGGTCAGATACGTAAAATTGGTTTATTGGAAACGGTTCTGTCGAGTTGAGACAGTTCATCAGTCGAGGCGGTTAAACCAAGTTTCCAAGCCACTGATATTAGTTTTATTAATTGACTATATTCAGTTGTTAAAATGCACGTTTGTTTTCAGGTTTTTTCGTTCAACAACGTTAAATATCTTGAGTTACTATATTTTGTGAAAGGGCTATATGTTGATGAGACAGAACACATACAACGATTTAAATAATTATTGATAAATCAAATTCTGATTTAACTAAAAAATATTTACTTGCACCTGTTACGTTTATTAAAAAAAATATCATAACAAACTCTAATCGCTCAATGCATCGGGATTGATTACTTAATCTACATAATCGGCAGAACCTTTCTACGTCGCCTATAAAATATTGCGAGATGAGAGATACTGTAGGTAGCGAGCGAACAGTAATGGAGTATGAAAAAATTAAACTGGAAAAATGAAATTTGGCATTTTCTATTGCTGAATCGCGGGCCGGATCTCATAATACGCGATAAATTTTGCTGTCAAAATTCGATAATATCGCAAACGGTAATAAAGTAGCCCCCGTAAAAGTAATAGGATGTCTCAGATCTTATTGGCTTTTGAATTTACGCTGCCTCATCTAATAAACCTTTCCGCCATTTCTTAGAATGCGCTTATACCAACAACTGTTTGCTAATATTTGGTAAAACATAACTGGTATATTGAATTATACTAAGTAAATTGCAATTCTACGTAATTCTCAATAAGAAAGCGTTTTAATTAAAAAAGTTTAAGTGGCCCTTATGAGAATCAGTACTCTTTTTCCGAGATTAGTAGTTATTATGGAGGCAGTAACAAGATCATTAGGATATTATGTGAGGTGATTATTAGGCCCTTTGTGTTGAAGAAGCTGTGGTCGAATTATCGTGTTGCTTGTGTACGGAAAGTATATACCGTGACAGTTCAACTTATACTGATAATTAATAGCTCGATTTATGTTACAAATAGATTTTGAATTTAATGAATTATGGTCGAAATTTTACCACAGGCGACCTCTAGCATTAATAATTTTATAAAACACTAATCGTTGGTCTTTTATATCGGCTTTTGACCCGGGTGATTCTGTGCTGATCATGTATTCGCCAACCTACAGTCGGTTCTAACATCTAGTAGCGAGTTACAAAATATGATCGCATAAAAATCTAATAAAAAAAATGAAATCCATTTCGAGTCCGATCGGCCGTTCTCACATACCGATTTGCTTAATTTTTGTTTTAATTGAAAGGTATTGATGCACAGATTGGCCACAAAGCACTGTAAGTCACTTAACCTTCACCCTTTTCAAGTTATACTCAAACGTGATTTCCTCCTATACATATCTTATGTTTTCATAGCTTTATTTCTCTAAAACTCGTGTTGGCGCGTAAGGTACGCGGTTCGTTTTGGTCTAAGAACACCAGCTGAAACGAGCTCTTCCGTTTGAGCTTTCGTCCTCTTAAATTGGTTGAGTTGGAGAAAAGCTAGGTGTGAAAATTCAACTTGACTTTCAATATGCGTTTCAAATTAGAAGAAAATTGTCAATCCTATCATGATCATATTTTTTAATCCCCAGTATTCAACTTAGGTAAGGTTTATTAGAGATTATACGGTTTTACTCACGTTTGTATTTCGGGAATGCCCGACTAGCATCACACAACGCAACGGAAACGCAACCGTCTACATCCACACGTTCCGAAAGACAAAGGAACCGGTGGCGGCGTAGTAATCCCAGTGTGACGCCTGACAGCGTCGCGGCAGGACGCTTCACTCCTTGAAAAAGGGCCCCCGTCGGGTCCGAAACTAGTCGGGCATCCCCGAAATACAAACGTGAGTAAAACCGTATAATCTCTAATAAACATGAATATCACTCACGAAAGTTTTTATTGTAACTTAGGTAAGGTTGCAATTACTCTCGTATAAAAACTTTATTTTTATTAATATTATCAACACAACGGTGAGGCTTTCGCACGGGTCATCTTGTTTAAATTAAAAAGAAATCGGTTCAACTCTCAGTCAGTCAAACGGCCGATCTATACATAGGAACTCATTTTTAAATATTGGTATTTTTTTGTGTAATTTTACCAAGCATTACATACAATTTTACTTACAGGTAGATATGTCACGATTTGCTAGTTTTATAATTTGTCATATGTAAAATATTTTTTTTTTTTTAAATGATTACTCCAAGGCGTTGAAATGCTAACCAAAATCAAATAATTCTTTGACCATAGTTATGTAACATTCTGATCAAATGTTACATCCCACTAATATTATAAATGTGAAAGTTTGGATGGATGGATGGATGGATGGATGGATAGCAAAAACCACTGAACCGATTGCGATGAAACTTGGTATGTAGATAGCTGGAGACCTGGATTAAGGCATAGGCTACTTTTTATCCTGATATTCCCACGGGATCGGGACTTACGCGGGTGAAACCGCGGGGCACTGCTAGTAAGTAATAAGTGTGAATGTCATATACCTTGAAAGCGATCCAGCATCAATGGAGCGTGTGAAAGGTGATGCGCTGTTGTGTGGCGACAAAGTAGGGCTGCAGTCCCGTGGTGTGCTCACTAAGAAAATAACAGAACAAAATGACATTATTAATATTCAGTACAATAATGATGAGTTTACAAGTTTTTAAGAAATAACTTGCTTCGAATGGCACAATCAAAAGAGTTTTAATAATAAAGTTCCACATATTTCCTTTAACCTACCCGCCTACTTCGATTTTGCCACATACCAGTTTGGTTAAAATTTCATAAAATTAAGTGTTTATTGACACTGAAAACTTGATATTCGTTATTATTTTTAATTTTGTTATTAAGTAATGACTACTTAACATTAAAAGCAAATAATTAATTTAATTTTTTTTTACATCGTAAGTTGTAATTTCATCCAAGTTTCGACGGAACGTACTACGAAAAGTAAATTATTAATTGTTTACAATCCAGTATTAGTATGGTAAAAAACCTATTTAAAAAAAAATTAATTATAAAGTAATACAACTGGAATATACTGAAATCGATTCGAGAAATATAGGTGTTGGAATAATTATTTTTGGCTATTGTAATATGAACAACTACCTTCATTATGTACCTGATGTTAAATTTTTCATGCACATGTACATTGTACAGAGCGACTTACCATATTTAAAATACGCTGTAAGCATAACATAATGTGCCTTAATGTGCATAATTACAGGTACATTTATAGGCGTACTCAACTTTTGGATGGGGGAGGGGGGCAAAAATCTCTTAGGCGATCTCCCGGTTGTTTTACAAAGTTGGGGAACAATCTAACAAATTTAATTATAGGTTACTTTAATAAACTTAACAGGTACGTTAAGCGTAAGTGTACAAACACTCATGCTTGTAACCCCGAAGGGTAGGCAGATATAATTTGGTCCCAATCACGTATTCCGTTAACCGGGCATTTTGAGAGTATAGAAAATTGGAAGTATATTGAAAGGGGAAAAGGATATAGAGTCTTATACGGATGGACTGAGGAGTGTGAGCAATAGGTCATGAAGGTCAGGGTTCCATGCCTGTAACTCGAACAGTGCACAGGTACGTAAAGGTGAGTATCTTTACTTAGCTGCCGAGAGGGGCCCCTGGCTTTAGCAAGCTTACGTAGTACTATGGTAATGTGGAGTTAAATTTTTGATTTAACCCCCCCCCTGGACCGACAATATCAAATTTTGCCCCTTTCATGGGATGACAAAAAAAACAAATATTGCCCCTTCCCTTGGGCCAGAAGCTGTGTATGCTCATACCCATGGGTACATTGTAATGGCTAATTAATCAAGTTATTGCACGAAACAATCTGATTTGATTCCCAAGAAACTTTCCTCTTTAATGAAAAAAAAAACTTTGTTCGAGCGGAAACTTTACTCTTTCAGTTTTTCACGCTGAAATGCTCCACGGGTAAAAGCAGTCGACGAACTTTGTAATAATGAAATAAATGAGCTCTTTTTTTTTAAATATTCGTCTAAGAGAAGTCCTTGGTAACAAAATTTTCTTTAATAAAATTTTCAGAGACGTGAGTTACGACCAAAAGTTTAATTTCTGCATACGATGCATTTAGGTACTACTTACACATCGTGTGCATAACTATAAAATGGAATGACATAAAGCACTGTTTAATTTTGAACTGAGGTAAGGTTAGGTTAGGCTGCCATCCGTCCGGGTTTCCCCGGATTAGTCCTAGTTTAGAGGGCGTCCGGGGAGCGTCCGGGCGGGGTTTTCAAAAAGTGTCCGGGTAAAACCCGGACACTCTCTGCCAGGGGCAATTTATAATTATAGATGAACAAGCTGTTTAATTTAATAATAAAATGGAATCGGCGTTTTTTTAAGGTGTCCGGGAAAGAATCTTGATATCACAGATGTGTCCGGGATTTTTGCAAAGCTTGTCCGTTGTCGGCAATTTAAGTGATGGCTGGGAATTTAACTGAGGTACATACAAGGGGTTTCTTCCCCGTCTCTATTTAAAAAATGTAGTAAGATAAAGTTTTAGAAATACGATCACTGAATTAAATAATTTGAGTCAAATAAATGCCATTAAAGTCAAAAATACACAGTTTTTTATAATAATAACTTTTAAATTTCATTGAATTGAATTTTATTTGGACTGTAATTATTTATAGCGGAGATACATTTAATTACACAGTAGAAACAGTTTGAAAATAGTCTTTCCTTATTACAAAAAGTACAAGTTAACACATAGGTATAGTGTAAAGAACATCAGTTATCGTATTTTTATAATGTCTAAACTGCTATGAGCTTTATATCCACGCTGCAATGAAAATCACATTTCACTTTTTAAAAACAACGTAGATAGATAGATAGATGAACTCTTTATTGTACACAAACAAATAGGTTACAATATTTTACTTATATCTACTTACTAGCTAATGTTATGTACAATTGGCGACCTTATCGCAATTTGCGATCTCGTCCAGGCAACCATTGGATGGATAGAGAAAACATAGGTGAAAAGAGGGGCTGCAGTGTACAATATATTTAAGAAGCCTTTAGAAAAAGTAAATAATTATAAATAAGTGCTATTTAGAGATACTTAGCATAATTTTGCATATAAATATTAGGATGGTAGGTATATAGACCTAGGTACACAAATACAAATAACACTTGAGCTTACAGGTAACCACTTGAGCTTAATCCGATATTCAGAGACATGGTCATATATGCGTAATCCAAAAATGAACCTGATACAGAAATTTTGAAGTCGCTCAAGTTTATCAAGTTGGTCCTCGGTGAGATCTGGATAGCTGGCATCTGCATAATCAAGGATAGGAAGAAGGAGTGATTCTGCCAGCGCAATTTTAGTGGCAACCGGAAGAAAGTTACGCAGTCTTCTAAGGCACCCTGCAGATGCAAAAAGTTTCCTATTGACTTCTTGCAGTTGTGGACCAGGATATGTCTTTGTCAATGATTATTCCCAGGTTCTTTAGTGTGTCTTGAATGGGAATGAGAGCACCATCGCAGCTAATCTGGGGTTGACTTGACCAATCTATTTTCGATCTCATCCTGGAACTACCAATAACAATAACTTGCGTTTTTGCAGGATTCATTTTTAAGCCATGCTGCTTGCTCCAAACACAGATCTGTTCTAAGTTCTAAGTAGATGCAAGATGTAACAATGTTTCGTTTACATTAAATTACGGACAACTCGTTCGAATCACTTTTGACGTTCAGAGGGTCATACCACATTCTTTGTTAAATGTTTGCACGTGTTGAGCTTCGTGTTTTGTTTTTTTTTTTTTATGGTATAGGGGGCAAACGAGCAGACGGATCACCTGATGGTAAATGACTACCGCCGCCCATGGGCACCTACCACTCGAGAGACACAAGTGCGTTGCCGCCTTTTAAGGTGGGAGAAAAGGGGGAGGGGGAAGAGGGGGTAGAGGGGAAGGACGGGAATAAGGGAGAGGGAAGGGTTAGGGCCTCCGGTAACCTCACTCACGCGGCGAAATTCAATGCAAGCATTGCTTCACGGCCGGTTTTCTGTGAGGCCGTGGTAACGAGCGGAGTCGAGCCGGCCCCTACGTGCCGAAGCATGGCTCTCCCACATAAATGTTACTGACAAATGAGCATTTTCGCGTAAATAAAATAGTTATAGTTATATGTTAGTACAAATAATCCCGAGTTCATGCCTGTTACTTCTTTTTACCCGATATCGTTTTATTTTATAAGTAGTACTTAGCAATCTTACCCATTATCAACCAAAAGAGTCGTTCATGGAAGATAAATATTTTTAAAGTATACAATGTACCTTCAGGTATTATAATATATACATTTGAATTTAAATTCATTACTAAAGATAGTAACAGCTTATGATGCCAAAATCATAAGAGAAGCTCAGTCAGTGGAAGTGATCGTTAATGCGCATATGTGCCTCCTTAATTAAACCTTGCCTGGGTTATTAAACATGTATTCCTTCCAATATGTCGTTTTGTGACAATTATTATTTTGATTTAGTATCGATACTTCGAGTAGATCTTTGAAACAGTCTATATAGAATCTAAATAAAATATATACTTCATATTTTCTGCTTTTAAATTATATTTATTCGATATCCATACTGAACTTTCAGGCCTTTGCGTATACTCAGTTGGGTCTAAATACTGTTTCTTACTGGCTACGGAGCAACGTACTGGCGCTCAATGCAGAAAAGACGAATTATGTCACCTTTTCCATAAAAAACACCGCTCTAATCACTTCAGTTCCACCGTACACTGTTGTAGCTCACACTTGCAATCCTAACGATAACATATGTAACTGTACTGAACAATCACTTCAATCATTCAATTACTTAGGAGTAACATTAGACAGTACCTTAATTTCAGGAGCACATACACAATCTCAATAATAGATTACGAAAGCTAATGTATGTCTTTAAGACCTTAATGCAAGTGGCAGATGAAAAACTGAAGAAAACAGTATATTTCGCTCTCGTTCAACCTCTGCTAACTTACTGCGTGACCTCCTGGGGTGGCACTCCAAAATCTACTATGATAGAACTGGAAAGGACGCAAAGAGCCACCCTGAAGGTGTCCTCATACCTACCTTTTCGATATCCCACTGCGCTCTTTTACGAAGAATCGAAAGTACTAACAGTGGGTCAGTTGTTTATACTACACACAGTATTACCACAACATACACTCTTAACTTTCACCCCTCAGAGTCCCTTAGTAGAAGACGATTTGACCCAGTATCGCCCCAGTACTCAGTACTCGACGATGTTCTCAAAGAGATTCTTCTACCATTCGGGTGGTTTTCTGTATAATAAAGTCAATAAGATGTTATCTATATAGTCTCATTAAAAACATGTGTAAAAAGAAAACAACCACTTGGCTCCTATAATTAAACTACGATGATCCTATAGCCTTCTCGCCATTCCAGTTTAATAAACAAACAAATACAATCACATATAGATAAACCAACCTTTTTTTTTTTGTGCCTGTGGAAACCCCCTCGGGCAGTCACCCCACGGGGGTTTTCGGTGGGGCGGTGTGTCGGAATCGAACCGACTAAAATCACACGGTGTGCCGTACTGCGCCTTAAGTAGGAGGGATCCGGGAACAGCTTTTATTAAGACATCCGGACCCCCCCTAGCGCCTGCCCGCAAAAGCGCGGGCACCACCTCCGGGTAAAAACTTAGAACCTCTCAATTAGGCGACGTCCAGGCACACGCGGACGCCGCCTCCTCACGGGGGCCACTGTAGCGGGTGGAGGGGAAAACCCGTCCCGTCCACCCGCGGCCACACTCAGGGCGGCATGAGGCGCTGGTAAGCGCGCCTCCGCCGCCCGGTTCGCCGGCGGCGAATTAAGTCCGAGTGGAGGTCATCCTCCCGGACCCTTTCCGCCGCCTCCTTCTGTGAGATGACTTCCTCACAGAAAGTCGCGACCGCGGCAAAATTCCTGTCGCTACCGGCCATGGAGCGTATGACGGCCGGTAGCCAGAGATCCTCTCCGATGACTGCAGTGAGGGCCCGGCGCTGCGTTGCCCAAGCAGAGCAGACCGCCAGCGTGTGCTGAGCCGAGTCCTCACTGCAGTCGCAGATAGAAGATAAACCAACCTTCACCAACCAACCTCCCGCATGCATACATAGACATACCTCATACTATACACACAACCCCAGCCCCCACACACCTGCAAATAAGGGCATGGGCACACACATACCCATACAAACACACATACCCATACAAACACACATACAACACACACACACATTACTAACCATACTAGCAAAAGCTTATACATTACCCTTAACCTAAATATGGATTGTTATAATCTTACCGCGCTGTCAAGTGTACAAGTACCTAACAAAACAATTGTAATATTTCCGAAGTTGTGTCCTGAAATACAGGCTACAGCCTAGTTTAGGCACCAGTCTCCCACAATATTTTTAGATGTTTTATATAACTCCATTGTAATGTAAATTGTGGTGAGAAAAAAATGATAATATGTGTAGGTAATATATCACATATGTTCACATATGTTATTATACGTAATATAGCCAAAATATGTAATTGTGTATTTCAGTGTATTTAAATTATTTTCCAGAATTACGATTTAAAAAATACAAATGTTTTAAAAGTAAATGAACGTCGAGATAAAAACCAAAAATGGATTTACAATATCTTAATATTCTCTAACGGGTCGCGTTTGTGCTCTATGCAGTTCAGAGCAATTCCTAAACACCTGGTGTTCCAGTTGCTACGACGTTTAACTCCGTAATGTACGAACATTTGAATGCGGTGTGCATTAAGTACACAATATATTAATGTATGTATATTTTAGTAAGTGTAATGGATGTCTGGGCGTACAGCATTCGGGAGACTACGAAATTTAGTTCTGTGGTACATTGCTGTAGAATTTATGTATGTACATGGGTAACAGAATAAAATATAAATACGACAAAAGTAGTAAGCGACAGAGCGAATGTATTTAAACTAAGATATGAAAGTACCTAGCTCAGAATATTCACTTACCAACAAAAAGGTTCTTCACATTCTTTGCAACCCCAAAAAATATATGGGTACAAAAATTTAAGCATCTTACGGACTGTTTTAACAAGGAACGTGACCCATGATGACTACTGTTAAATTTATTTATCTTTCATAGAAGAGAAGAGAAAAGTCATTTTATCTTAAATTTCTTTTAAGTTTTAAAAAGATCAACAACATTGACAAACATAATCCGGAGCCTTTGTACCGGTATATTATGTTCTATTTAGTTAAAGTAAGTAAAAATTCTAAAAGACGAATAATTAAGTAATTATTCTTAGCTTTTAGACATACGTATGTAGGAAGTGTTGTGCTGTTGTACGTTTAAAAAAAAACACTATTTTTATTTTTCACCTACACGTGTGCACATATCAAACGGTGATGTATTTTCAAATTGTTAAATTCAGCCTGAATGTAACAATTGGCATATACATCACCATTTTATATACTTACATTGATAGATATGATGAGCAGATGACACTAATGAAATAGCATCAGTGTCGTAAGCATCGATGGTTGGCGGGGCCCCTTCAGCCGTGGAATCAGACAAGTTGCCGCCGCAAACTGATGTCGCTCCGCCATCGCTGCTGCCTGTTACCAACACAGTTTTTTAGGATTCTTTACGTCCGACTGTAAAAATGGAACCCTTATAGGATAACTCGTGCGTCTGTCTGTCACAACCAATGTGCTCCGAATTTACTAGACCGATTAAGTTGAAATTTGGTACATATATCAATTCCTGTGACCCAAATACATGTGTAACGTAAATAGATGAATTTTAAATATGGGTGTCAAATTAGAAAAAACAATTGCAATGTACCGTGTAACATAAAATATCAAAAATGTTCAAAGGGCTTATTATGAGGGTCTGAAATATAGATTTTTTTTATATTTTTAAAATTAATAGTTTTAAAGATATTTAAGAAAATATCTCCAAAACTAAAAAGCCTAAAATTTTTTAAAAGTACAGATTCTTTACTTATAGATTACAGGAATAAGTCTTAAAATAATATAATATGCGTGCGTACAAACATATATTTGCAATTCATCGTACGAAACCATCACCATCTCTTTATATCATGTATATGGAGCTAGAGGCAGGAGGTTGATAATGGAACTCTTCAGTGAGTACTAGTAGACAAACTCCTTGAGTTTGGGCTGTGTAGTGTCTGATTATGATGCCAGGAGATGGTAAGTGGAAAGCTTGTTTTTTTGTTTTATTAAACTATGATTATTGCATTCACAGAAACTTTTTTCAACTGCTAATCACTATTTGGGGGACCGTTTTCAGTCACTAGTATCGATGAAATATAAGTTTTTTTTTTATTTTATTTATATTCTTTCTTTGAATCTCGCTGAAACTGGAAACTTGGAAAAACGCTTAATCCGCACCATCTCCATAAAGTCACGAATAAATTAAACCGTTAGTTATATAGTTTGGGTTTTAGGTTCCACACACCCAAATCCATCTATTCAAACCACGTGATCTGTCAGATTCGTTTATGTTATAGGAGAAACAAAGTAATTAAATTGAGTCCTCATTGAAGCCATACAGTCCTATAAAACCCAAAGTATTACAATTTAGAAATTAAATTTAGAGTGAGTACTGCGTTTGAGCTGTAAACAAAACTAAAAAGAAATGTTTGCTGAAAATGTTTAAATGGTGGAGGTTGACGAAGTTCTATGAATAGCTCTGGACGAATAAAATAAAATGCAAAGCTTTAGTTAAATTTACTCTACGTTTTCCAAGAATCAATTAGATTTCGAGTTACGTTTGTTCGTTTTTTGAGTCACAATTTAACACTTTTATTAATATAAATAGCATTTCACGTTATATTTTCTTTTAGTGGACTGAATTAGTACCTAATGGATTTATCTCGAAATACAATATACTCGAAGCCTGTGCTTGAGCCCTGAAATACTAGAATGCTACGTGAATATAAATCTTTTTGTATGATTATAAGACTAGATGACCCGCGCAACTTCGTCTCGTACTAAAGATAGAAATTTATGCCATCGCGGACTTTTTTTTAGAACTTTTTAAGAGTAAGGATTCAGTCGTACATGATTGTTGCGTAACTTTAATCGTTTCCGCAGCGCACGCAACGGAAGCTCTCAAAAGGAATAAATTTTCATAGTTTTTGCAACATTTTTCATTGATGATTCGCTCCTATTGGTCGTAGCGTGATGTTATTGCCTATAGTCTTCCTCGATAAATAGGTTATCCAACACTAAGAGATTTTTCAAATTAAAAACCGTAGTTCCTGAGATTAGCGCGTTCACCCAAACAAATAAACTCTTCAGCTTTATAATATTCGTATAGAGAGCCTGTGGGAGGCTTCGCTCGGTAGCTTTTTGTAAAATTGTAATTTTTTTAAATATTCTTTTTGTAAAATTGCGATTTTACAGAAAATACGACTATGCAGATGAACTTAATCAAAATCCTTAAAGCCGCTTCTGAGATACCCGAAATATAATTACATACATAAATAAATACATATATACAAGAATTGCTCGTTTAAAATAAAAATATTAAATACTTATTTTTTTTAATTCAACCAGCTTGACAAGCAAGTGGTATGTTCTACTTTTTTCTATTATCTTGTTAGGTCATCTTCTTTTCTTATGGACTGTGGTGTGCCTTCTCACCAGTAAAAGTTGCACTACGCTTGTGCTGTTTAGTCAGGGAGATTACATTTGTAGATGAAATCTGCTACGACCTATATGTTCTTCTAAAATGTTTGGTCTTGGAGTTTCTTGCCCGTTCTTCCCCAAGGCATTGGAACAGGCAACTAGCTTCATGACTGACTTTTGAAAATCCAAAAATACCTATATTGGGTCGTTGAAAAAAAAATCGTTTATGACGTCACACGCGTTAGAATTTGTTCGGGAATTGTCGGCGTGTGTTCGGTAATTGGTTCAAAGCTTGTTTAAACATTTATTTTTAATTTGATATAACTTTTTAATTATAGCGAAATTAAATAATCTTAAAATATTTTTTCTGTAAAACTTATAATTTTCTTTCCATTTATTACAAAAAATGATTTTTAATTTAACTTTTTAATTATAACGAAATAAAATAATCGAAAAATAGTTTTTCTATAAAACTTATAATTATCTTTCCATTTATTACAAAAAAAAAAGATTTTTGAAACGCCCAATTGGTTTTATTGAAATAAATGATTTTGATTAGAGTTGAGATTTTCCGACGATGTGCCGCGATTTTATGGAATTCTGTGTCGATTTATATAAATCCTTTAAAAATACAATATATGTCTTATATACACTTACCTCTGACTCCTGAATCGGCGCTACAGCTGCCTCTATCGCCAATTAACCCTGACGGTCCTCCAAGCATCATAGGCGGCCCCATTCCAAGTGACGCAACACTCTCACCTTCTGACAAGCACCCTGCTGCTTGCAGTTGCCTCCTTGCCTAATTACAAAACATGATAAATTATTTTACCCCCTGATTGTTAATTTTTATTGTGATTTGTTTGGACATTCGAGTTCTAGGTGGACTCAGCAAGGCATCGTCCTATAACATTACTTTCCACACGTTCTCGAATGTCCATGTGTGTTGTGAGGAAATGCACATTCAATTTAAATCTATATTCATAGTTGTTTTTGACTAAGAGCTAATGATAAATTTGAAATTACAATCGTTTTAGTAATCAAAGTAAAGAAATCATGGTGAATCAATTTCAAAGTTATAATATGATGCGGAACTACATAATGTTATAAAAGTGATGGTTTTAATCAGGATTATATGTATACTATACACCTTAATTTATAGTATTCACTGTAGCAGAACTATAAATAACTAAAAAAACTTATCTGGTAATAAGAATCTCTTTTACAGGTAAAGTACAATTTACTCACGCCGTTTCAATATCAATACCGCAGACACAACCTTTACGGTAGGCTATTTGGGACCATTTTAGGAAACTGATAATTTTATTCTTGTATAATTTCCACGCCGGTTTAATGCTCGAATTAATTTCGATTGGGGGTTCAATTTGAACAGGATTTGGCCGGTGGAATGGGACATCCCATTTCGAGCCCATATCAATGTAATGACATCGAACATTCTGCGGGTACAGGTTAATACGGATTATACACGAAAATGGCTTTGGAGATTTTACAGTAAACTAATTTAATGTTTAAAGGCTTGTAATATTTTAGTTAATTTATACTTTGTTGAATGCATGTGAAATTAAATCTTTTCTGTGCTGACGAGCACGTGTATGTACGAAATAAGCGAAGAGTGCTATTTGTCATGAGTACTTAAAAAGTTCAAATTAGCCATAAGCTATGGCGCAAAGGCGTTTATGAAAATACGTACTAAATCGGTGAAGATTATAAAAAAAGGCTAGTCATAGGAAATGCCGGCACCGTCTAGTAAGCATATAAAAGTGAAGTAAAGATCTTTCAATAAGCAGTTGCCGTAACTTGCATACGGGGAGCACGGGGTATGCTCCTCCGTTACTAGAGCTCAGTAATCAGTTGCCGTACCAACGCTTGTAACACTTTCTCATTTTAAAACTCAAATCAGGGTGTTTGACTATAAAACCCCCCACGCATTGTATTCGTGGCCATACTCAACGCCTCTTCTTTTCTTTAGGTAGGCATAAGGTCTGTCGAGGTAGGAGGAGCCCATGTTTCGGGGAAATGTAGCTGAATTAGCAAGAGAGACGTCTTGAGAGCTGACTATTCCAAATATTCAGAAGTTTTGCTTACGGGCGGTAAAATTTCGATGAATTTTCAACAAACATTTTACCGTCCGTAAGCAAAACGAATCGTTTCTTGATTATAGGAACGCGGCATTGGTAAACTTTAAAAGTTAAGCTTCCAACAGTAAGTTATCCATAAGCATAGCATGAGAAGGTATTCGATAGTACGAGTATTTATTTCAGTAACATCTACCCACATTAGAATAAAGAAAGAAGAGATGAAGAACTAGAAGAATTAAGAAGGAAGGGTTAGGGCCTCCGGCAACCTCACTCACTCGGCGAAAACCAATGTAAACATTGCTTCACTGCCGATTTTCTGTGAGGCCGTGGTATCACTCCGGTCGAGCCGCCCCGTACGTGCCGAAGCATGGCTCTCCCACTGTAACGTTCTTCCTTTGTCCCGTCTACAAACGACTACATTCCTGAGGGTTGGCGTCAAGCAAGCGGCCGGCCATAAAAGAAACAAGCCTTTGATATGTTGAAAAAAAACAATTAATTACTAAAAAGAAAACTATATTACCTACACATTACGCCGACCCCAAATAAAATTGAGAAAAGGGCAAGAAGATGATGATGAGCAACGCGTTTAAAGAAACGATAGCTTAAGTAGTCTGGGTGTTGTTTATGACCGTTGTTTGTATGTTTGTAAAGTGTGTGGTTGTCTTAAAAAAAACAAGGACAATTACATTAAAGGCAATTTTAAAAAGAGATGTTCTACTTATCATGACTTCTTACATCGACTTAAATGTAAACTATATTTCAACATACCACAAATTGCCAACATACTGTTGATTATGCGCTTTTGCAAGTTTGAATCCCGTTCTGAGAGTTAATAATGTTGTTTTCTAAATATTGAAAATTATAGAAACCCTATTACAGAACTCTACAAATCACCTCAGAGTGATCTATTACAGCAGTAGCGTCGTTCCACAATCTATGCGTTCACAGAAACCTATTTTTTTAAGAACCCATGTCTTGGTGTGTCTTAATAATGCCTTAATGTTGTAGGTTATCTATGAACTTGTCAGTATTACAACTACTAGTTCTGGGTTTGCTGGCGAATATCAGGTAATCCTTTGAGAATTACGTAGTGCAATTCCATCAATATTCACCAACACAGAGTTCTTGTAGTTCTGTAAATCAATTTCTTAATTCTATAAGTATATTTTCTATATGTACATACTGACTACACATTGAATATCCGAACCGAGAGGCCGTACATTTTCAGTATTGACGACGAATTTATCGGACATAGGTATTGTAATTTCCCCTTTCAGAAAATGAATTAATCCTCATATTTTTGTAGAAATACTTCGTGAAGAAAGAACAAGTAAGCTTGTAATAAATTATAATAGTAAGTGAAGTAAACGGTTGTGTTTAATTTTCCAAGCAATTTAGATCAGAGGAAGCAATTTGAAATGGTAATTAACACGGCACGGAACAGCGGTGATGGATGGTCGGCGAGTGCCCATCACGCCATCTATTGGTCGTAATACCGCCTGTCGATACACATTTTATTTATTATTTGTGTAACCTCTTCATAACTCTTCTATAAAGTTTTGCAAGATGTCAAAGTTCCTGGCAATTCAATTTTAAATATTTTCATTGGTTAAGAAAACCTGTAAGGTAAATCTTACAGTTGTGTAAAATAAATGTATGGTATGTAGGTATCTAATAAGCTTCGGCACATGTTACATTTTGCTAAATCAAACCAACGGGTCAATCATCTTCGGTTGCACCAGCGTTAAAGATGAAATAATGCGTCAAAATTTTAAGGGCAACGACTGAATTTACAGGGTGAATTTAGGTTAAATTCTGATCATTACATACATTTTATCATCATTAGTTTTTTACAAGTGGGGTTACCCCAGTAGACAAAGTGAGAAACGAGTACGTCAAGGATTTCGTTCAAGGTAGTTAGGATTACAGAAAAATTAGAAGCGCTGATACGGTCACTTTTGAGATGTGAGGATAACCAACCTACTAAAATGGGCTTAAATATCTATAATAAAATAATAATGTTATAGAAATGCATTCCTTATTTAAAAGTAAATTAACTGTAAACCTAATTATAATCTGAATATTGAGAAAGGTTAAAAATAAAATTCTAAGTTAGTAATATTTTCGTGGTGAATATCTTTCACAAAAACATACAAGATTACGTACCTCAAACAATTGTTCCCTGGCGTGTCTAAGTTGAGTATCTCTTGCGCTCAAGGCAGCAGCTAGCTGTAGCGAGCGTTCAGCTTCATCGCGTGCATGCCGCAATAAAGCAGCTCGCTCACGTTCTCGCTCAGCTCGCTCAGCTCCGAGAGCTGATGAAGCGCCACCCCGGGATCGCATCTATGTTGTAAAAAAAAAGTAATATAGTTATCAAAGTATGATAGTGTGTATATTTCTAGAGTTTCGCCATGTCCGTCACTCTCTATGCGGTTTAGCTCATAGAATCTTAGTATTAGAAAGGTGTAATTTAGCATGGGTATACATATTTATTACGCAAATAAAATGTTAAATTAAAAACTCCCCAACACGCGAACTGGGAAGGTAGTTCAAAAATATTGTGGGTGTATAAAAACCATTTTTTGATGCAGGAAACCGTTTGCGAAATATTAAGCCAATTGCTAATTTGGTTGCAGTAGGGCGTCCCTCCCTCCCCCTGACAACTAAATGCAACCATTATCCGCGCAGGGGTGTGGGACGTTTTGGACAATGTTAAAATATTCACGACCGTAGTATTTATAACGCAGTTCAAAGAAAAACTAGCACAGCTACTTCCACACTTATACATTGTAATTGAAAAAGTAAAAGGGAAAATTTCGAACAAATCCACAGCGAATTACTTACATGAATTAAAATTATATAATGATATCCTTAATAATAATCGTTTCAAATAGTTCTAATGAAGTTGAATTGTAAAGTTGACTGAGGCACGGGCGTCGGCATCGGACCGCGATGCCGACTCCTGTCCCTCAGTCAACTTTGCGATGCCTAACATCCTATTTACACATATAAAAAACATATTAGGTACGTGTTGCAAAGTTGACAAACGTAAACGTCAAAAAATATTCATAACACATCCATACAGCGTTACTAAAAAGTAAAAGTTGAGGAGTATTATAGATGTTTCTGGAATAACTTGTTAAGAAAGTCCGTGAAGTTTTGTACTCGTATTTGCGAAATTATGTTTGTCACTTTCCGAAGTTTGTGTGAACTAAATATTTAATGCGATACATAATGTTCATGTGTTCTTTGTCGCTACAGACGAAAAGGTATGTAAAACATATTTAAATAAAATAGATCACAGCGGCTTGCTATACTTGGATTCATTTGGGACCAATATGGCAGTAGCTGGGTCGGCAGATATTCAGTGTCTGTAGTGATAATACTGTTATATTATTTTAATAATATTTCCATATCTTATTAAAGTCGCTTACCCGACATCACATGCAGACGATATACTGTCACACTCGTCAATTTAAAGCGGACATTATAAGTTAACGATTGACGGGTTATAAAATTATACTGCACGTTGGGAGTCTATTTATATTTTGTGACTGTACCTTTATCTCTAAGACTAGAATGAAAGGACTAGAAACAATTTTACAATACAAAAATACTGCAAAAATCTGTTTCAAATGTCTTTTAACGATTTTTTTTAATTTGGATTTTTATTGGATCATAACGATAGAAAAAATTACATGTTTGAATTTTTATTACTCGATGTGCCCATATTGGAGGATTAAGACAATGATCGAGTGATGAGGATTTATTTAGAGCCGTTGAAATTTTGTGACTGCATTGCGATTATATAGACTTTTAGCGACTGTTTCAAATATTGTACCAAATTCGTGTGATTTATATAGTCCATAGTTTGCTTCCAACTAACTGCCGGCAGTTTCTTCTACATAATATGTGGGTATGTATGTAGTAGTAACGGCCAAATGTGAAGTGATCGGTAGCTGCACAGGCATCTAAATCATAGTTGCTGCTGCCAACTGTATCGTGTGTACTGTATTTTACAGAAAGAAAAGTTTTCCGTACCGTTATAATATAAGGTTAGTATAGTGTAAAAATCAAGTTTTACCTGTTCGTAGTTTCTTATGAAATCTCGAAGCTCTTTCTCTTTATCCTCGAGCGTGGCGTAGAGTTGTTTCATTTGGTTTAGTAAATCAAATTTCTCTGCCTTCAACCTCTTTTTGTCAGCTTTCAAAGCTAAAACAAATAAATGTTTAAACAAGTTAATTTCAAAGTTAATACATGTTGTTGTTATTAGGTAGAACTTGTTTATTATAGTGGCTGTTTTGACGATTTTATTCGAAGTTCGAAAGGATACATAATAAATTTCAAGTTCGAAGTGATAAAAATATAAACGAGTTAAAGTGTAATGGATGCAGTAGCGAGATCCACACATCAATCCCGAGCGAAAATTTTTTGAGCGTTAGCTATTTTCTTTTAATAGACTGTTTCTGTCACCACTTTACTGTTTATGCATGTTATCTCACTTCGCATATTTCTATGTCACAAATAAAATAAAGTGGGATAATAAAACGCACGAAGGATTGACCTACATTTTACGATTCTCTGCTAGATCATTTGATGATTGGTTTGACGATTGTCGTTACTTTGACAGTTTGAAAATTGGATTGCGGTTCCGGGCTCAGATTCTATTGGCAATCATAAACAACATGAATTTAGTACTTTTAGACCGTCAGAAGCATTGCGCGATGAAAGTTTTGTTTGTTCAAGTTACGTAATATGTACAGTCCTAGTCATATATATGGTTTATGATCGATTTCAATTTGTGTGGTTTGTGGGTGAGCAAGCAAGACCCTTGATGGTGGTTACATGATTTAGGTGTATATAAGATATACATACGATGCACGTAATATTACAAAGCTGAAGCCGTTCACTTTCCATGTGTGTGGACGTTTACGCGAGTGAACGTTAAAGTTCTGGTATATTACGTGTGTTTTACTAAGAATGAATGGTTGCAGAATTATTAATACCAATTCCTTGAAATAGAAAAATTATTTCTTGACCATGTAACTTAAGTTTAGCTGTGAATGCACCTTGTTGGGTTTGTTTTGTGACGTTGGAATGAATATCCGTTTTCCACTGACATCATTTGCTCTGAAAGCATTTGATGGTATTTTTAGAGCAACGACTTTCTGACTTTCTTGTATACAGGGTGAGTTCCTGTTCAAAGCGCTGCATGGCTCATCAACCATATATATCTTTACAATCTCATGTAATAAGGGACCTTCGATCTGATCAGCAAATTCAGCGCTTATGATTGTATTGATAGCATAAGGCCCATTTTTTTCATCCAACTATTATAGTATGTGGCAAGCCTCAGTTTTACCGCTCAACGTTGTACATTATTACATAAAGATGAACCGAGAACATTTCCTTTAGTGATTATGTCAGTTATCAGCTTTAGCTTAAGGTGAAAAGCCTGTGCTCTTATGTCGTACCTGTCATAAGATGCCTGGCTGGGGAGAAGTGTTTATGACAATTCGATCCACTTTGGGTTGCTTACTTTATTATTTCCCTCTCAGATTTTAAATATTTTTTTCTCATTCTGATGTGTTATTTCATAGTTCTCTCTCGCTGTCTTAATTTTCGTGAGTTCTGGCATCGATGTGTCATTCAGGATCAGCTGCTAATAGTTCTCTAGAAAGCATTGTCCGTGCTTTGTGAGAGCTAAAGCAAGATTTCCTTTGAAAAGAGTCTTGCGAGAGAGAGGGTGAGTGAGCGTTGGCCGTCCAAACTCTCTGCGAGTTACCATCAGTGGACGTCTCGGACTCGCATGACAGGGTATGACGTTCTCGATCCGAGGAAAAGCGTGCCTCACCTTGTTAACTATCTTCCTGAGCCCTAGAAGCCATTCAAGAACACTGTGAACTCAGCAGAGACTCACGCCGAACCGAAATTTCTCTGCTACGATACCTGCTCCGAAATTCCTGAATTGCAGCAAGTCTCACCGTATGATCATCTTCAGATTCCTTATATCGAGTTAGTTTCTTTCCAGTATTTTTTAAGCTATTGTGGGAGAGATTCGCGAGACGATCTAAATAGGCTTGGCCGTGCCTTATTATTTTTTGTTAATTATCTTCAATGCACAGACATCGACTAGTTACAATTTTATTGTATGTATGGATAAGGCTGATAATATATAGCAATGTATTTTAAACAAATCTTTAAAAGTCAGATAGGATTAGTATTTATTGTTTTCCCCTGTTACTGATATGTGACGTTTCATAATTTAATGTGTTCATAATTTGATTAATGGATAAATATGATGAAGTATTTAAATTTTGTCGTCAAATTCTGATGAACTAACATCATATTACTTTATCCTTTGTGATATCATGAGAGTTAATAGTTAACATGAGCATATTATTCTGTAAGAAAAGCTTAATGGAGTATGACCTACTTTAACAATATGGCGACCGTAAATCGAGCATAATGGAAATCCGATATGGCGCATGTAAAATCCTCAAACTGAATAGAATTCTAGCTGCGACGATGACTATGACGAATTGCTTGTAGTCGAATGAGTTAAAATGAAATTATACGAGTATTTAAGGTAATCTGTAAGGCACTATATTAGTATTACTTTTTGTTAGAGCTAATAAATTTATCAGATACTAATTTTGTTATTGTCGTTGTGTCTTCAGGATCAGCTGCTAATAGTTCTCTAGAAAGCATTGTCCGTACTATGTGAGAGCTAAAGCAAGATTTGATTTTCTTTCAGAGAGTCTTGCGAGAGAGAGAGTGAGTGAGCGTTGGCCGTCCAAATTATAATATGTCTACTAACAAAGTTTAATAATTTATTAAATACTTGTAGCTTTTACTTGTAAAACTTCAGTTAAGATACTGGTTTAGTGCACAGTTTAATGAAACACATTAATTTTCTTATTTTGTTTCATTTCACAATGTTCACGGAACGTCCACCACTAAACAGTGGATTAAATTATGTCTCACTATATGCATGCTTTTTTTATGAGAAATTGGCGTGACAGAAAAGACCGCCGATTCAGCCCGTCAGTTATATCTATAAAACGTTTGAAATATGTCTGTATTGTATATAAATTCAATTAATATAATTAGACACATATATATGAAAGTAAATATTTTATACTCAACTTATTTTAACATAACTTATTTTATAATGTTTCATTTAGTCCGCAAATTAGCAAACTAATTTTAAAGTAATCATATGGTACGTGTCTGTCCAACATACTCGTAATATATTATGGTTACAGCTTAACTGACAAGTTTCGTCAGTATAATGACATTAGTGAAAATGTCAGTTGGTGTTGGGAGCACGCCCTGAGAGGGACGTGACCCGCCTACGGATTTGATTCTAAGGCACTGTACCTTGCGGTATATTATTAGTGTAGTTTATCAAAATGTCGGTTCACTATGGGCATCCGGTATCATGGCGGCACTCAACAAATTGGCCACTTTCATGGGATCGAATAGGATTACCGTGAAGAAGCATCGCGAGCCTAACTTTGAGAACTATTAATATTTGTCTTATGCTTACACAAAATCGTCACTTTTTTGTTTACTTCTTATTTCTGTTTTATTATCTATACCATGTCATATCTCAAGGTTGTTGACTAGTCATGATTTATAAAACCGTTATACAGAATGTTACAGTGTAGTAAGTTTGTGGAGTGTGGTCAAATTTTAGGAACGTTATCTGTAGCTGACAAACAGTTGACTCAAAAAGTCTAGTTTAAAGTCAGTAATATAAATAAAAGTACAAAGGCGAAATACATAAAAATATGTATTTAACCCGAAGTCTACTTCGAAGGTAGTAGTAAATTGGCACTTCGCCAATACAATTGTTCTTTGAAAATATTTCGAATCAGATCAAACTCAATAAGGTGGACGTGGAAGGAAGGTGACATAAGGAATCCAGCTAGGATACTTTTTTGCAGTGATGTTGTAGCGCCTTATTCGCCCAATACAATCACGTGTCTGAAGAGTAAACATCCCAAGCCACAGGATATCAGCCGTTTGCTCTTTGCTGCGTTTATTCTGAGTGGATCTACCGCCAGCCTCAACGGCTTGACACCATAACATCTTAAAGATCTGGTGTGTTCAAGCGCAGGTAGGCTGGCGATGATCTCTTAAAGGAGCAATGTGGATGATGGTATCATTCATATTTTATGCGGAACCAACTTACGTGCTCTACGTACGCTCTAGGCATTCGATTGCTGCAGGACCTTGCGGATTATGGTGGCACAACTTTATAAGGTGAGTCAAGTATTATCATATGGAGTGATACCACGGCCTCACAGAAAACTGGCAGTGAAGAAAAATTTTCATTGCTTTTCGCCGAGCGAGTGAGGCTTCCCTCTCCCCCCTCCCGTCTTCCCGCTCTTCCCCTACTCCTCTAGCCATTGCAAAATGGTTTTAGCCCAAAAGGTTTTTGCAAGAATGCTATACACGTCTTTTTCACGGTAACGAAGAGGAGGTCATCTTGAAGATTGACCTGAGAAATGCTTTGAATTCTGTAAATAGGGACAAGCAGAATTGGAATTGTTGAGCAGATAAAGTCAAAACTCAACATATGGCACTTTTACGATGGAACTCTGGGAGAAGAAAGTGGAGACACTTTTATAAGATTTAGCTTGTATAAAAACAAAACACATCAATGCCACGTAATTGACGATGTTGATTTTATAAAGTTATATTATAACAAAATACATCATTTACGTTAATCTTTTAAACATACAAAATAAAACGGTTAGGTACTTATATGAATGAGGTTTGTAGACCGGTTACAAGAAAATAGGTGGACCGTCAGCATACAGTGCAATGGTCATGGGCCATCTCAGTCCTGATTTTCGGTACCCACCTTGTTGTCGCCTTAACGCCGACGGCTTGCTATTTATTGCCAATTTTCAAGGAACAAAAGTGTTATAATCGGAGGATGATGATAAAAGTGTTATAATATTTTTCTACTAGTGGATCCAAATTAGCAAGGTAAACGATAATTTGAAATTAATCTAGCACTATAAAAAAACAATCAGATATTTACTATATATTTCATAATTCTAATTAAATTACGTGCTAGTAAATTCCTTCCCCATTATCATCTGCCCCCACCATTTTTCAAATTAGTTTGGATTTAGTGCAATGTGTCTTCTTCTTTCACTCTAATATTTATCATTTTATTTAAACTTTATGCATATAAAGTACAGAGGCGGACTAAATGCCTAAGGCATTTAACTGGTTACCCCCATTCTATCCATATAATAAAATGTTTTGATCGTCCTCTACTTTTATACCCGTTAACTTTGGCTAGTAGTGTTTGATAACCACACTGGAAGTGAGACAGACAGTGAGTGGTGATGACATCAGATTTACCGAGAGACACCTCAGGACCCGATTTCCGCCGAATCCTTCCAAGAACATTTATGACCGTCCTTACTTTTTTGCTGTTTTGTCGGTATTCAATTACGGCTCTCTCTGACAAATATACCCGCACAATGTGATAGACAAGGAAGAATAAAAGTAAAAGGAAGTGGTCCGTAGTGACCGCTCGCGTGTCACCATTA
Source organism: Euplagia quadripunctaria (assembly GCA_963859945.1). Classification (NCBI taxonomy): domain Eukaryota; kingdom Metazoa; phylum Arthropoda; class Insecta; order Lepidoptera; family Erebidae; genus Euplagia; species Euplagia quadripunctaria. The sequence continues at coordinate 13,646,178 of OY982570.1, forward strand.
TGCGGAGTTGTACTCTGTCGTTGGTAAAACTCCATATATTCGGTATTTGAAATCTAGTCACCTATTTTTTGTGTATTAGATTGGAAGACACTAATTGAAAGCATTACACTGGAGACAGCGGTCCCTCACAAAGTAAGCATAGGGACATTTGCTTTTGTTTTTATTATTCTGTAGGGGTTGCAAACTTAAAAAAATTATGCTTCCAGAATAAACTTTATTGCTACATGCGTCTAGCGCATTTCTATCATCTCTGCTTTCTTTCTATCATATCTGCACCTAGATTATCTAGATATGCGCTAAGACGTAAGTCCAAAGTAAGTGTTGAAAGCGAACCCGGCACATTACACTTTTAGCCCAACCTTTTTGCATATAAATAAGTTTTCTGGAAGAATATTTTGGATCAAAACCAATAAAGTACTCGTAGTTGAAATATCAACTAAAGTTATAAAACCATTTGATATTATCGCAAGCTAAAACTATTGGTGTAAATTTTACACAGTGACCTACGCTAATAGAAATGTAATAAATGGTTACTTACATGTTACAGCTTCTCTAGCCAGAAGAAGTTCCTTTTCAAGTTGTTGCGGATCAAGAGGTGTAGATTCAGAGCCACCTTCGGTCTTTGAGCGCTCTAGCAATGCTGTACCAGCCTCTCCTCTTTCAGCAGCCGCCACCAACAGACGACGTACTCGGGTTAACTCGGCCTGCGGAAGAAACAAAATCTGTAACCAAACCATTTTTTCAAAAGTATTATCCCATTCCAAAAGTTACTTCATTTCTTTTCAAATATTGTATTTTTTAATAAATTATGTGAAACAAACTCAATCACAGCAAGACAGGTTTTTATACTATTCGGTATAGTTTTGAATTGGTCAAGTGTAGTATGACATGTTAACAAGATTGAATATAGTTAATGTCCCTAGCAGCACTATCGGTAACTTCAATTAAAGGCTTCTGTGCCTAACTCAATCAAAGAACTTTGCTATAGCGCTGTATATAAGCTAACGGTTGCGGCTTGACGTTGAATTTCAATGCATTGCTCCAACAAGGTGTGAGATACAAAGGGAAACTGTGAACGTGACGTGTAAGCATGTGTGCATTTTTAAGAATAGTTTTCAAATACAGTTAAGAATTTACAACAATAGAACCGCAACCAAAAAAAATACTATCAGAAGAATCTAGTATATAATATGTAGATAGATATTTCCTAATACTTAAAAACATAATTGTTTCGTTTAGCTATTGAGAATTGTGTACTTTAAATGTAACGTGTATGCTATTTAAGTCTGATATTTCGCAAAACATTTTTTCTTGTTAACGTGTTTCGTATTAAATAATACACCACAAAAACGGTGGTACGAAATTATCAAAATATTCTGGTTTCGATGTAATCTATTTTATTTTCGTGACCGTATAGTCATATTACGGCACCGCTAAACCGATTACGCTGACAAGACAGTCACGTGACTTTATTCTGCGATCGTTATTTTGAGATTTGATAACGTAGGTAACCGTTTTATTAGAATAGTTTGAGAGGTCGTTAAATATATTTGCTCCATAGCAGTTTCACGAGCTCCCTGGTACCGTGAAGATTGTGTGTAGATTAGTATAAAAGAAGTTAAATACGTAAACATACGTTGATACAGTCTTAATTGAAAAATGTTTCAACGGTTAAATGAAAATTTCTAAAAAAAAAACTGTTAGTCGTAGTACTGCACATCAGAAGTGAAAACTTCTTTTCAGATAGTGTCCTGGAGGCCTGAAAGGGTTTCCCTATTTTAGGCTCCAGTCTACCCTCATAACCTACTAAATGTTTTGTAGAAACTGTTACACTTTAAATTGGTAAATACTCTGTATTGGAAAAAAAAAAAAAACTAAAAACTAATAACAGATATATGTATCTAAGCGTGATGGTCATGCGAGTTCAGAGCTTTTTCCCCACTTCCAAAAGAGCCCAACGTGCCTAAAGAAGTTTTCGCTTAAAAGAAAACACAATAAGAAGTAAAAATGTGTGAGAAATACCAATAATTATAATTTGGAAATCAAGATACACAAAAGATTTTCTTTAAGGGTTGGAATGAACTAGCCTCTAAAGTTTAAAAATAGGAAAACCATTAGGAAAGTTCAGTACATAGAGGATATGGTGACAACTTGAACAATAAATCCCAAACCTGCCAGGAAAAGGTTTGCGCTAGTATTTCGGTGAAGAAAGAAATGAAAAATCCTCTGATACCGGTTGACACGACCTGGATACTGAATTTGAAAGATGGGGTAGCCCGTGGCATATTAAATGGGTCAACAGTTGTGGGAAGCGCATCTCTGCCTACTAAGAATAAAAGAAATGTAATCATTTACATGTTGAATAGATAACACCGTGTTTGGGCAAAGGATTCAATTTAATTAATTACCTTAGCTTAAACCCAACGAAATGGTTTCATTACATCCAGTACACCACATTGTCAACTGTCATAAGTAATATTACAGACAGCTCTTTAGCAAAACAAATGTTTTGTACATACTCGTATGTGTGCATGTTTAACCAGGTATCCGGGAACAAATTTATCTACAGGACTATTATGATAATTGCTGGCTTGCTGTCTATCTGAATACACCCTTAACATTTTGATCCTAACGAACATCGACAATAGCAATAGTAAAAGATATCAATAATAATAATAAACTTAAAGCGGTTCCAATAAAAAAAAATAAGTGACAAGTTTTAATTGTAATATAAACATAAAATTTAAATATTTGTATATATAAACTCATATTAAAATACTTAATTACAATTCAGTTAACAATTTATTTTATTTTCATCTAGGTGTTTTTTTTTCTGCAAATACAATGTAATTATATTATTGTTATAGTAGATATTTGTTAAAATTAAATATAATTTTATGAATATACTGTTCTGACGGGAACCACGGGTCCAAAATGGAGACTATTCTTTTTAAAGTTTTTTTACACTTTTGTAAACATTTTAGAACGCAAAATAAAGAATTGAATTAATACGAATACGAATCGAATTGATCAATGTTTCTTGATACTATAACTAGCATCCCCGCCATTTTTATCAGTGTTTATAGTTACTGCCCCGCTCCTAGGGTGACCCCTAGGGTTATAGGCTTTTTAACATCACGCTATGACTAGCGTGATGTTAAATAGCCTATAACCAACCTCAAAAATTGGACTATCAAAACAATTTTTTTTTAATAAAAATAGCGGGTCCAAAGATCAGCGCTCTCTACCAAGAAAGCTAACTCATTAGTTTCAGCGTGTATCTACACGTTAATCTGAACAAAAGAATAAGAAAAAGCCTACAACATTCTTTGTGAAATGTAACTCGAAATTCATATTTATTTAATATCATAAAGTAAATCAATTTAATGCTCAATTTTTCATTTCTTATCAGTTCATTAACCTTTGAACACGATAAAATGGTACGTTAAGTTCCATTTAATGAGCTTAGTTTGAAATTAATGATTGTTCTAACAACAATTTAGAACAATTGTTCTAATAACAGTTCTAATTTACAACATACAAAACTGGCAATTTCATAAAATACCTGTGGAGTGAAATTTTTTAAGTCTATTATCCAAGAATGTGAACAATTGCAGCAATCTATTGACGCCATAAATTTAACACCAACAAATGTTATTTGAACATGAAAAATATGTTATAATATGGTAGTACCACCAAACTACACAATTTATACCAGTTCGAGTATATGCGCTCCTAGTACTTAGGCTGAGTTCCAAAATAACAATGAATAAGGCAAAAAAGCTTTTACTGTAATATTAAATATCATGAAATTGTAACATATTTACGTAATAGACTTCGCCAAAGGTCCATCGAAAAAGTAATAAACTGAAAATATCTTATTTAACATCGGCCTGAGATCGACCGAGTGGAAAAAGGTTAAGTAAAAAATTTAATCTTGAACGCTCCAAGAATTAGTAATGACAGTCTATTGAAAAATGTATACCTTTAAGGAAGAAATTCTAAATAATTTTTGTGTTTGATAGAAATGGCGTGTTTAATTCTTCTCACTAACTTGTACCAACTACTACTGTAGTTTTAGTTATTGGTTTACTAGATTTAAAAAAAAAACAAATATCTATGTCTCGTTTTTTTGTTCGGTCGAAAACAAAACAACATTCTATTGTTGTCAAAAATAGAGGTTTTTGTATTAACTCGTTTTGCTGGAAGAGTTTACTGACAGTTAAGTAAATGGAACATTTAAAAATTGTTAGCTAATTAGAAATTGTTACCCTTTGGTTGTGCAATACCACTCCTTGAAAAGGTATTTTCATTATGTCACCACAGTTTAAAAAGGTGGAACTCAACTCTAGGAACACACACATTATCTCACTACCCACATATCAGATACATTCAGATTTTTTTTAATTAGAAATACACTGACTACGGACTATTGTATTTCTTTCTTTAATGACTACTGAAATATATAATAGTGTCAAACATTAATCATTATAAAAAGTAATTACATATCACCTCCAATTTTTTAATTTTTTATCTCCCTGTGATAGGTACAGAACGGAAAAAACGCTTGTCATAGAAAGGATAAAATTATGAGTTAAAAATCAGTACGAGAATCTATGAAAGATGTTGTGTTTTATTTTGGTGCTTTTGATACGCAAACATTACACGTTGTTCCGATGAACCATTTGCGTACATTTTAAATATTTGTGTTATTCCTTCAAAGCATATGATTTGCTGGCGGTAAGGGTCCTGATTGATGTTTTGTCACATTAGTTTGCGTTCCATTTATCAATCATGTCATTATGTCACGTCATTGTCGTTCAAATGTTGTCCTTGTAACCCATTTTCCTCTTCTGCTCTTGCTAGTTATAACGTTATTAGCTCACTGCTATAATAGTTAGGTGCATATGTATTCTTCAGGTAGGTAGGTAACGTAAATGTGGTTGATCAAGCGCGTTCCTATTAGTTCGGAACATTTATTAATTTTCATTTCGACGGATTAGTAACTTGTTTGTCAATCAATTTAAATCTAGAGGACTAGGCGCAGCGCTTCTAATAACAATATATACCTACACATTGCGGATTACACATTACACAGTAATAAGACTCAATACAGAAGAACAAGGCCTCAGGCCTCAGAGTGGGATCATTTTTGTTAATAGTTACCCATCTACTTTCTTAACCACATTGGGACAGTATAACCGCAGATATTGGTCGGTTATTAATTGTTACTGTCTCAAAGAAAAAATATATTCTGTCTTTCATACACAAAACACTAATAGGCACAAAAGCTTTACTAAGCATACAGCAAATTCACTCGCACTTTTCTTATAATTCTTTTTTTTTTTGTAGGTACCTGTAATCGTTCGTTTTCCATCCGAAGCCTCCTAGCCACTTGAGCCGCGGTGAGCATCCCAGGGGACGCGAGCACTTCCTCCTGTCGCGATCGGTCTGACCGTCCGCCCGGGGAAGCCGCATCTAATATAGAATAGGAATATTAAACTATAAATACAATCACACATATATTTCACTATGACAAGGGGCCACCTTTACTCAGGTTCAACATAAGTACAGTCAACGACGAATCTATATTAGATAGATTGTAGGAATAATTAACGCTGTCTTTTGTAAAGGATAACATCTCTAAACTTTTATGACGTAATTGTTTATTTTCGTTCAAGACCTTTTTGTAAATCTGTGTGTGTTTCGCAACTGTCGTTGTTGACTATATAGCTATGGTACCTCCGGCACTTTACTTCAGTAGCTAGAATCATATCTATCAGACAAACATTTTTTTTGTGGTAGGCAAGCTTACAGTCAAGTTTACTAAAAATAATTTTCCGTGTATCTCAGATGTCACATCTGGGTCCTGTTTTGTTTAACTTCATAAAAGAAATTCCTTACTATTTTCTCTGAGATACATTTAGGTAGACAGATTACCTAAGGTTCGTTGAAATAATCACTTCTGTTGAAGAAAGCAAACTTTTTCAGAGTAACCTTAACAGACTTGTCCGATGGTGTGATAACTATGGAAAGAATTGAAATACAAAAAAAGTGTCAACATTTAAATTTACTAGAAAGTATCTCATATCTTTCGATTATTACATTCAAAACGAGAAAGTTAAGGAAGTTAATGCAATGCAGGACTTAGGAGCTATTTACGATAGCAAATTAACATTTATACCACATTTAAACAACATCATAAAAAAGTCTTCTAAAACATTGGGTATTGTTTTGCGAAATTGCAAATCCTTTCGTGATAACAATACAAAAACATTAATTATAACAGTCTTGTTCGGTCTATTTTAGAATACTGTAGTGAGTGATTCATAAGGAAGGTTTAGGTGTATAATTTGTTAAGATTTTGTGTAAATTGATTGAAATATAATGATAATTGTTGATGTCTCTGCTACCTATATACTTAAAAAACAACGTTTCTATAAATTAAGATTAATAAATTTTAAGATAAGATCTCTAGCGCACCGCAGACCATTGAATCACGCAAAGATTGTCTGAAAATGTTAGGCAAATTGATTGACTGTCCACAATTTGTGTCTGTGTTTAAATTTCGGGTTCCTTTGAAACTTCCCTTTCCAAAAGCTCACCTCAGCTCAACTTCAGCTCGCCATTTCCAAGAATATGTAAGGTTATCGCACGTAATATCTTGACTCTCCTGCTACACAGCTGTCTAAACTTATTAGCGGTATATCAGAAGCTTAATTATACTTTGTTAAATAACTTTACCCGTTAAATTAATTAAAAAATGTAGGATTTCTTTGATTGACATAATATAAACCAGTACTGTTTACCTTTAAGTAATTGCCATATTGTATTCTTATTATTGCGTGAATTATATTATAATGTATTCTATATCTAAGTAATTCTTGGTGAACGTTAAATAAATAAATAAAAATGACCACCGTTAAAAGTGATCACCGCTTAAAATTTTCTGATTTTTAAAGAAACATTTCAAAAACGAAACTTTTGGTGTAAGAATATATTTCTCTTCAAACCTTTTTCATAGTTCGTGAGTGCAAGGTTATTATAAATCACTAATACCAAAAAGCCTTTGTTCAACGATAGGACGGATACTGAAGTTCGTACGGTCGTACGGTCTGAATTATATTTATGTTAATTCAACGGGTTTTGTGATTAACGGTACATACAAATATGTAAGGCTAAAACAGCTGCCAAGTAACAATGAAACCGCGTTTTAGCCTTTACCATCGCACAAAAAATAAGATATACTGCGCTTCGAACAAAAACGATTGATCTATTATATGAGGCAACCTTCCTTGTTTTTGTTAAGCACATAGATGTTATTGGTGTAAGAGGCAAGGTTTTGAGCTTTTCGTTTTAGTCAAATGCACGTGTAAATTAAATTCAAGTCTATTTGGATCAGTACCGTAATCAAAATTTAAAAGCACGTATGAAGCATATTCTTACATTTAGATGTAGATTTAATCGCAATAATTCGTGTGATTATGGTGAAATCGTTTTTTCTCGGTAAACTGAGTAGTCACTTACCATCAGGTGACCCGTCTGCTCGTTTGCCCCCTATGAAATAAATAAAAAAAACCTCGAACACATTTTCTCGAAACCAAAGGCATCCAGCCATTCAGCAATTTAAAAAAAATTACATGATAATTATATAATTATATCATACTTTTAATTCACACATTTATAGGATAAAGTTATATTACATAAGCATTAAACATTCATTTACACATTTCCGAACGCATAACACGCCCTTTCCTATCATACACTTCCGCTTCCCCTCTCGCAAAAGGATCGCGACGCGCACGCTTTGGAGTTCCCACTAGACGCTCCTAAATACTAATTAAATCGCTATATATCAATATAAAACCACACGCGAGTGTTCCCTGTCAACAATAAAAACGTCTTGGTGGTGATACAACTCAAGAACCGGCGAAGAAGGGGATTTGAGAAGATATTCAAGTCACGTGTGTCAGCTTGACATTCCGGCCCGCTCCTTCCCCCCCTTTCAGCGAAATGTAAGTCACCTCCAATATTACTTTTTTGACTAAAAGTAGCCACAAAATTGTCTCCATTTTTGCTTAAAATTAAAGTAAATATCAAAATTAAAAATAATTAAATAAATACGCAACCAAAAAAAGGAAATAAAGAAATAAATAAAAGAAAACTATTTGTATTGTTGAAATATTTAAGAAAACACTTTTGGCGCTCACTATATTTTAATCCCTAAACGACTATATGGTCGATCACAAGGACAATCCTTTTGTCTGTTTTCCCTTTGCAAAAATCTTATATAAATTTTGGTTCTTATATAAAACTTTAGGTATTTTAACTTTAGGATTGCTCTAAACCTTCAAACGGTTTCTCTACAATTATTAAAATTGCATAAAAATGTATTTATGTGCTTTGGAATCGTGTGAAATTTTGTAAGTTGTTTTTTCAACGTTATTAATTCAAAACCGTGTAGAGCTGTACCTCCAACATAAATATTTTTTAAACAACAACTCCACAATAATAAAGTCCGGCCTCCTATTAAAAGGATAAAGTACAACACATTATAATAATTACAAAGAATGAGGTCTACATTTAAAAGTATATTGTAATATTCTTGATAATATTTTACAATACACGGATTTACAACCGGAAATGTGTTAATTAACCTCGCACCGAATTGTTTGTGCCCGGTCTTGTTAAATTTATGAATTCGTACAACCTTTAGGGCTTTGTGATATCGGATGATGTATTTTAGTAACAGGATTTAGGGTCTAACCAATCATGATTCCTTAAACCTTTTTAACTTTCGAACTTTAAATAAATATTAGCTAGGTACGTAAATACATCAAGAATACTATAAAAATGATTAAAATATTTATAAAACCATTGTCGTGGCATTTTTTCAATTAAAATTAGACCACTATTATAAATGTAATAAAAGGAATAAAAAAATATTAAATTGGTTTACGATTAGCAAAGATAGATGAACACGAGAAAATAATGATTTGACAATCTGGTATATTTTTTCTATACGGTTAAAAACCATAATAATATTTATGTAATAACAGACTACTAGCAAAAAGGTATAAAATGTATTTGGAACTGCTTATAAAATTCGAACAATTACACATTTTATTTGTATCCTTGTTAATCCTTTAAGGAATTAGGTAGTGACCCTTATTAAACGCTGCCATAAACAAAGTTAAGTAAAGAACGACGTTACCTTATCCATATAAATGGAAATTCATATAAATGGTGACATAAACGTAATAACGTAAAATTTTCTTGGTCACGGCAACCGCAACCCTGGCCGGTCCAGACGAATCGATTGCTCAGTATAACTCACATGTTCACGCGTCACGGCACGTCGCCTGACGGCCGCGGCAGGTGTGCCTGACGCTTACTTTATTGTACCATCCCTCCGCTACAAAAGTGACGTATTGACTACAGAAAAATAATGCTTTCGCTACACCATGTAATTATTCTCTTCTAGACAGCGTTCTAATTCCACGAAACAAATAGAGTGAGAAAAGGCTTGGAATCTACTGCCTCACATTAATAAACGTACACGCTTGGCAGGGTCAGATGAGGCAAAAAGAAGTAATAAGCTGAAGGATTAGTAACAAATGAAGCAGTGGCAAATTAGCTGTCGAGAGTCCTATCTCGTTCTATTGCAACGTGAACAAATACAGACAGATTGCAAATAAATTATGCTTCATTGCACAGTGTCCCAATGATCCTATTATACCGCTTGCTTTGATAAGTCAATACGGTGACTCGTTGCACAATTGTCTCCGGGAACAATAAGTTACGGATGAATGCCCTCATTGTAATATTATAATAGATATTTAGAATGAAATTAATATCAATGTGGTGTGTACGTCGTGAAAAAAGGTCATTTTGCTAAATCTTGTGGTTGCTTAAGCGCAAGTTGGTTGACGAACCCATTCATAACTAAAAGTAGCTAATATTTGTGTAATTTGTGGTAAAACAATATAAGCACACTATACGTGTATTATTATTTTTTGTGTTTAATATCGTAAAAAATATAATATAATAATAATAATAAATAATTTGTACCTACTTGTGTGTTCGAATTTCTGTTTTGGTGATTTCATACGTATTTTTTAGTTATTGGCAGCTACATTTGCTTGTTTAGTCAGTTTAGTTTAAAATTACGTTTTCATATAAGGAAATTTGTAGGCTGCTGCTAAACGTATATTTACAACAACTAGAAACATTTAGATCACACTCATTTTCGGACGTATGATTTCAAACAGTTAGATAAGTTATCATCCTGCAATGTAAAAAGAACATCGATTTGCGAAACCTTAATGGAATGTATTTACAAAGTTTGCTGGTTTAAATAAAAGTAATCTAAATAATAAGTTAAAAATAAATAATAATAATGAACACTGATCTTTTCTTTGTAGAGACAGGATATTGATAATTTCTTTTAGAAACAAAAATGTGTCACTGTGGTTTAAGTCAGGATGCCATGTTGTTTATTAGGTATAATATAATACTAATGAAGATATTTGAAGTGAAAACTGCTTTAGCGGCGTTGTGCACTTTTTTGATGGGTAAAAAATGTTAAACTCGCGTCAGGAGTTCAGGACATGTGACCTGATCGAAAATTCGTAAGATGAAGTCGAGTTTCTTATATTTAAAAAAATATAACATTCGAAATTCAAACATTGATGAGCGGCCAGGAGCGCAGAACTTCCAGTGTACCCTATGTATACTCGTACATTTAGATATGTTATTCCCTACTTTTTATTTTTAACCTAATTATATATAACAGATGTGTGTGTGTGTGTATGTATATGCAAATACATTGTGAAGTTATGTTTTCACTTCTGACGTGCAGTCCTACGACTGACTGTTTTTTTTCTCTGTAGATTGTAACAGAAAAAAGAGATTTTATTTAGTTTTGTTGTGTTCTATTGTAAAAAATGTAAATATAATTTGGAATACTATATTACAAATTACCTGCAGCCAGGAGGAGGAGGAGGATATTATTATTATTTTTAATTTGTTTTTATTTCATTGCATGTACTATTAAAGTTTAATAGTTTTACAACGATTTAATGCATTTTACCTTCCTCACATGTAAAACTAAACTAAAAAACAAATAAATATGCTGCAGTTCCTCTAACAACAGCTACCTTAGTTCAACGGCGAAATCATTTTTCTTATTCGGGAACAATTTCTGATAATAGAGTTAAAAAAGCTCACTATAATTGTTGTAATTAAAAGAATCAGTGTTTTTAATATAGCTAGTGTTAACATTAAAGAGCACTTAGTTATTTAAAATCAAGGATAACATATTTTCTATGATGTGAATGCACCCTTAATGACAAACTACATACTCGCTCATTTACTTTGGTAGCTGTAGTAAGATATTAAGAAAAGAATTAAATGACAAATTGCATCATCCGTCGAAAAGTTTCTTTGGTGCTGAGTCAGCGGGCTGTGCAGTGTGCATTTAGTCGGCAAATGAGCTTATTCCCTTGGGGTGCACGCTCATTAGCAACGAGGATATTCTACAGAGAACAGCCGCAATGAAATTAATGTTTTCACAACACACAGATTGTATCTTAGTAATGGCGTGGAAACTATTAATGTAATTACTCTTGCTTCCCATTTAGTTTAATAATTTCTTAAATGAAATAATTTCTTTGCTGAAAGTTTATTCTTTGTCGTTGACATTTTAAAGTTATGGTAATACAAGCCGTATATGCAAGTCTGCGTTTAAATGAATAATGCATTCAAAATGCATCTTTAATTATAAATTTAAATAACTGGTCATGAACTAAGCCATCGACATACAACAGTTTAAACGTATTCAGTGTTTATAGTCTCACATATAGTTGAACGATGTTCGTAACATTCTCAGCTTGTAGCAGCACCTATGAAGAATTTAAACTAAGCGAACTTACTTCATCAACAAAACAAACATGCCGTCTCGACTAGTTACGAACTATTATCTCCCGGATTACAGACTCTTAAGATAAACTCTGCTTCCAACTTTACCTTTTCCGAGCTCACTTTTGTTATTTCATAAACAATTGGTGACGTCAAATATGCCACGTCAGTTCTCCAATTACGTTTGAAGATATAAGTCCAAATAGCGTTTTGATGAAATGAAATAAATTAGTGTCATCCCCAATGTTGATGGAAAGCAACTTGACTAGAATAATAAACCTACCTGTCATACTGCGGAAATTAATGCCAGTAGAGTAAATGAATACAAAGAGACCAGAGATTTGTTTCATCGCTAGATGGGAAAATTATATTGCTTATTTGAGGGCCAGTGGTTATCAAAACCGATCGTCTTAAACAAAAAGGAATATATACGGTCCACGCGGAAACTTTGTTGCTTCCTTAAAAAGTAAAAAAATAATAATTAAAGGAGCATCTTTGAATTTTAAATTAAGTATATAAATAATATGTGTATACCTCCATCAAGTGTCGCTGTGATATCTGCTCTTGGTTCAGGTCCATCGCTGCTTCTTCCAGGCGATGTAGCATCGGGCAGTGGCACCTCCTCTTCGGAGCTGTCAGCTGGGTCCAGAATATTCCTTTCACTAGTATTACTATTTCCTCCATTACCAATCTCAGCATATGTACCACTGTCACTACCGTTTTGTAATGACCATTTAACTGGGGACTCCACTTTACCGTTTGCTTGGTTTTCTTTATTGTCATCATCTATTAAAAGAAAAGTTAATACATTTCAGAAACTTTAGTAATCAAAATATATTATATACTTCAATTATATTCACATCTGTATGTCCCGAGAGGGAACACATACGCGTGTTACACGCCTACACTTTATAACCAATACTCCTTCTTCGAGATGAGATAGACCGTCTACCCGAGTCATGTGTCAGTACTTTAAAAATCGATCAAAAGGAAAACCGAATAACAATCTGCCATACCCGGGTATCGAACAAGGGACCTGACGATCGCACGTTCATCATTTTATGTCAAGACAAAAACGCGGTTGTCTAAATATAGTTTTTATACAAACATAATTATATTATTTTACGTGTATGATTCACAAAAAGTATAAACAAATTTGGGCTACAATAGTACAATGATTTTATAAGCTATTTGAATGATATTTTTCATTTTATTTTAATAGCCATCAATTATTTTATCCAAATGCGTGTACTATGTCTGATTTGATGCTATTATTTTATCTAGTGATATTAAAATTTGCTATTTGAATATATCTTTGAATTATATTTGGACCCACCGACCCTACCTATTACATTAAAGTTAACCGTCTCCAGTTTTTATTAGATGCAACTGCTGCAAAACGCCAATTGTTAGTACAAAATAAAACTCTTTCGATATTGGCAAAGAACTTCGTACAACCTCTATGTTTATTTCAGATATCATCTGCAAACCGTCTAATACAGTTGGTAGATCGAATTGCAAGAGAACTACGAGTACAAATATGAGTTTCTCCGATCAGATAGATAGTCGATAAGAAGGTCAGTGGAATTCTGCAAATATTAAATATCGTGAATACCTGGAATTGTCTACCTGAAACTAATAAATGGACTGTTAAGCAACTGCTGTTATACTTCGAAGAAAACTGTAGACAAAACATGATTGATAAGTTAGATATAAATAGCCCTATTGTTGAGGCTACTGTAAATATATGAGCCGTTTCCAGCAGTTTCACTTACGTTAATGGTCACTGTTCCATTTTTAAGGGTCGGAGCGTGTTATTACTTAGCCCATAGTCTTCCTCAATGAATACTCTATCCAATACAAAATAATTCAAATCTGACTGATAGTTCTAGAGATTAACAAACAAACGATCAAACTAAAACTTTTCAGCTTTATTATAATAGTATAGGTATATGATATACGTAGATTGTAACATTTTCGTTTGACGTGACACCTGATTAGGATATCATTTTCTTAACGGTTTTTTCTAACTTAACCTTACAGCGCATCTTGTGACATTTATGGCACACTTGGTTTAAACGGTTTAAACTGGAGCTTAAGGTAAGGTTTGACGGTTTTAAAAATAAAGTATTTTCGGTTATTTACTTTTGTTACGAGACCTGGCATCTTGTCAAATCTCTTGAATCTAGATTAACGGGAAGTACCCTACAGGTTCAGATAAACTTGCAAGTGACAAAAATGGGACATAAATAGAAGTATTTTATAGTGCAATATTTTTACAGCTTGGAACTATAAAGCAGCCATTAATTTATGTACTTGATATACATATATACATTTCTATGATTCTTCCTTGATATGATATATACTCGTAACTGTTTCTTTGCATGGCTGTTGCTTCTTTTGCAACAAAAATTAAAAAATTACTAAGTAAAAACTTACCTATGAAAGGATTATCTTTCCCATTTCGAATTGAGAGTCTAGTGTTTCTGTTAAGGGTAGCCTCTTTATCAACGCTGAGACTTCCAAGGCCTCCATTTCTCGGTTTATCAAGAGTTCCGATGAGGAGCCGTCTTTCCGGTGGGATAGGCCGGTCTAACTCAGGCCTGTCTAGTAGTGCTGAGCTTGCCGGTGTAATAAGAGGATCTGCTGGTTCTGGCTCCGCATCCGCGTCTACTCTGGCCCCCACTGAGACTTGCTCGTCGACCATTTTGCGGAGTTTCGCCTGAATACAAATTTCTAATTATTATACAGATTTTATGCGAATCGAAAACTGAACAATTTATTTACTACTTCAGCTACAGTTGAATACAAGCAACTGAGCCAGAAAATAAACGCTAAATAAAATAATAACATCAAAGGACACTGAAGTAACCTGCACTATTCAGAACACTTGATTCTAGAACATGCCTTCGATTCGATTCGATTCTAGAACAAGGTTCATCATTATAATTTCCAAATGGCCTGCACCCAAAGACGACCTGCAATATTTACGAAGGGCGTTTGTATACTTTGCTGGTCTCCATTCTTGAACTATTCGGTTGATACAAGAAAAGCACAAGAGGAAAACATGCAATGTCACTTAGAAGTAACATGCAGAATCACGGAGTAATCTTCATAGAAAAATATGGATACAGTGCAATAACAAGCAAAGTCCAAGTCGTACTGGCGATTTTTTTCTCGAACCATAAGAGAAATCAATCAATCATTTTTCACAGAGAACATTACAATTCCTCTTTAAACATTATGTATTCTTTTGACACCTAAAAAAAGTGTATGTACTTCACAGTTTTTATTGCCAGAACAATCCTATAATGAGAGCCAGTTCGTTCATTCCAGTTTCAAAAGCAAAATTTATGGATATCCAGGCGTTGTCAAAGTTTTGTGGACATAAAGCTAAGCCGTACTTCCCAAGGATGAAATATAATGATGCTTAAACCATTACAATTTTATGAACATTGCATATTTTTTTGTCTGTATTTGCTGATTTCGTTTCGTTTTTGTTCTCCAACTCAATCAATTTAAGGAAAATATGGTTTTTTATGCGACACATTCAAAATAAATATGTGTATTTTTTAATTTCAAACTTCAATGTACCCTTCTTTAAGAATTCAAAGCTTAATAATTTGGCAATTCCTCAGTTCATTGTCTTTGTGACATTGCGTGTTTTTTTCTACGCAACCCATAATATGTACTAAATGAAATTTAAACCCACCAACATGTAATTTGACAGATTCACTTAGCACAGCGCCTGCAAAATACACGAGGTCATAGATACACATCTTATCTCAGGGTTGAAATCATCCATTTAAATTAAAGGTGACTAGCTATTGAAATATATCCCTCGGGAAACGTCTATATGCTATTCCAGACTATAATCTATCTCTGTGCCAAATTTCATACAGTTCCGTTTAGCAGATTTTGCGTGAAGGAGTAACAAACAAACATCCATCCATCCATCCATCCATCCACCCGCACAAGCTTTCGCCTTTATAATGTTAGTAAGATTGTCACAAATTTTTACAATAACTACAGATAGTAAAACGTGAACGTGTTTCCTTTTTCAGTAGTAAGATTTGGTATAATCACTCAAATGTAGAACTTTAACGTGTTTTTATATTGGTGATGTTCAATCACATCACATAATAAAAAAAAACCTTACAAGTCCATTTCGGGAATCAATTCTCGAAGACTTTTGCCCGTCTTTTTTGAAAGTCAAACTTAACTTTGCGGTTGCGATGTACGTCAAAGTCAACAATCCAACCGCAAAATACAAGTTTGTAATCACAAAAAGTTTTTTTTATGTGACATAACAAATTAACGAATTTCGGATTTTTTCCTTTACTTGTGCTGTCAGTCCTTGCTTCTTACCAAATTTCATGATTCTAGGTAAATGGGAAGTACCCTATAGGTTTTGATTTACTTGCGAAATTTTCAAATTTGTTAAAATCTAAAGCTTTAATAACCATATCTTTTGATTGCGTTGACTTAGAAGTTTGATTTTTTACAGCTTCAAGAAACCGCAGCGTTATGTATTTGGTATTAATTTCAACTTGATGATTCCACGGGTTCCTGAGAAAAAGGTCTTGACAGACAGACAGATAATCGGACAACAAAGTGACCCTATAAGGGATTCTTTTTTTCCTTTTGAGGAACGGAACCCTAAAAACTAATTCTATCTATGTATTTTGATCTTTTAAAAGTTTATATCAATATTAAAACACTTATTTATTAATGACTTAACACTGAAATACCATTTTTAGTATTTTTTCATTTACTAATTTAGTTAACTTTCGCTTATAACAGGGAATTTCACAAAACATACAATTAACGGACATAAAGTACACCCCGAGTCGAAAAAAGTATTGAGTAGCTTACATTAGAAATATGCAATAGAAGGATCGAACTTTAAAACTGTTGAAGCCGACCAATTCACTAATTGAATTAGTGAGATAGTTAGTTAGTAGGGAAAGGAACTGGGCAATAAAAGTGCACAAAAATCATTTGAGTTTTGTCTGAATAGCGAGATGAAATTCGTTAGAAACTTTAGTATAATTTGTGCATAATATAACACGACGCCCATTTTCTGGAAGATGTAGGCAGAGGTGTAAGAGGACCAGTATAAGCCAGCTAATTAAAATTCTAAGCTCCGGGAATGCAACTAAGTTGAGAACATAGGTTAAGAACCTGTAAATACATTCATACAATTCTTTTGTGAGGCTAAAATATTGAGTATAATTAAATGTAATATAATTAAAGTAACCTGGCTCTATTACCCCTAATAAAGGAGACATAATTTCTAAGTTTAATAATAAATGTATTATAAAGTCTATATAATCCAGTTCGCATTATGAACATAAGGTTTCAGGGAAACAGCGATATATTTCGGCCATCCGACGACGCCATATCTGTAGCTATTAATCTAAGCGAACCCCCACCCGTTTAGTTAATTCACCTGCTACCGTTTGATGTAATAGTCGTTTAAGTCTGTTCGTTTAATCGCCGTGCTTAGGGTGGTACGGCATGGCAGCCCGAGGCACAGCAGCTTTGTAATTAATAACAATTAAAGCTTTCATTACTTTGATGCATCAGATGGTACGCTTATATCAAATGATAAATCATCTTAAGTATCTATACGATTCTTCACTACAAATATCAATACTTTTAAGGGTATTCCTCATTATTTAGAGTAAATTATCAATAAGAGTTTTCTTAACATCTTAGTCTTACATTATGTATGAACATTTAAAAGCATTTCAGGCAACTGAACTTACTCAAAATCCCATATTTACTAAACTAAGCTCTGAAACAAATTCAACTTTTTATTTTTGGTTCTGTACTTCAAAGACGGCTTAAGTACTCAAAGGCTTTGTGAATTTTAAAGTATTGAGCAAACTTCTCTTCAGACAGTACATTAAGTGAATAAGCTACATATTATTATATATTATTCACATTGACACATGTTGACTCTATCTGTCTGTAGCAGGATCTTTTCAAGATTTCTTTGCTAATCGTTCTATGATCTAACAATGACTTCCGACAGCGTGGTGTGTACTTGTTGTAGGTGCAAAAATCTGGAACTTCAATAACAACAGTTAAATAAACAGTTTATTCTTGGTCTTTTTGTTTACCTGGGCGTCGCCTAGTATCCGGCGCACTAGCGCCATCAGGCCGCCGTGGCAGGCGCTGTCATGCTATCCTCCGCCTCCCCTGCGCCTCATTGTCTCCGTCCCGTGACACCTGCCATACACCCCTCACACCACCTATTCACCACTAAACTTTCAATACAAAATGAAACTATTCCACTTTGCGCGCCACCCTTTGTCTCAGTACTTCGATGACAGCCCGGAATGAGGACGTCTCTCCAACGGAATTATCTGAAACAAACATGTTACATTGTTAACTTCATGATAGAGAATACGCTCGTCCCTCGTAAGAATTTACTTCTGCCTGTTCATATATGGAGAATGTTAATTGTGAAGACAACAATTAGGAACAAAACAATTGTGAGCGTTAATATTATTGTGGTTTGCCATTGGGACATGGAGTTCAGTTTTTGTATTTGTATAGGAATTTGGACCTTTATGTTGCTAAAGCTCATGCGGCAGAATGTTCGTTATTTTAATAATTTCTTATACATCTAAAGGAATTAACTTTAAGGCTTTCTTATCTTTTAATAAACATATCTGTTTTGAAATTGCAACGTCGTTCTCATAGCGGAGTCTGCATACTTTTTTATTTATACAAAAACGTCTTTCACGTCTTTCAGAGTGTCCTCCACAAAGTCTGGCTCTTTTTAAAGTTACGTAGTTAATTTAAAGAAAAACATGTTTATGTTACGGAAGCTTTTTCAATCATTGCGCAAACTAATTACTGATTTGAGCTAGAAAAATACTAAAAAGCTCTTAATTGCCTGTTAAGTACAAAGCGTAATAAAGTTCCGTCAAAATACTTGTGAAACTCATTATTCAGATCGCCGCGGGTGCCTCCTGCGGTACAAACGGTCCTCGTCTTTGACATTACCATCTGATTCTTATTGTCAAAGTTTCCTTAGGCTGGCACAAAAAGAAAAGCTTTCTGTTCATTGAAATATTGTTGCTGTATTGAACATCGGAACATTTGGTCCTCGTTGCGGGTGTCTGACGCAGTTATGCAAACGCTAACTGCTACTGGTATATAATTTGGGGTAATCGACCTTGTCGTGAGGAACGTTTTCTAAATTTAACTTTTTCCTGATGAATATAGTCCGAGCAAATGTTTTAAGGTGGTAATTTGCGAAGTGTGGCTCGTTGAGCCCGGCCGCTTCACTTATTGGCCACAAAATTGATTAAAATTCCAGCTGCGTAAGGGAGTCTCATCTACTTTTTTTATTAGATTGCGTTTACTGAAGACTGTTTTAGTAAGTTTCTATTTCTATCTGGCGGACTATTTGATTTCGGCAAGTAATTGGTTACCTATAAAGGTGCTTGTAAGAAAAATAAACATTGTGATATAACTTACTCCTCAGTTCTTTTTATTTTCATTATCCTAACAACAAATAACAATATATGTTATGAATATGAACTTAATATCCATCGACAACAACCTTTATCGGTCAACCATTATATTATTTTTTTTTTTTTTAGTTTTCCTGTTCCTGTTCCGTGTTTCCTGGAAAGGAAAAAAAACGGAACCCTTATAGAATCACTTTTTTGTCCGTCCGACCCTTTTTCTCAAGAACGCGTAGAGGTATCAAGTTGAAATTTATACCACATACTCAAGTCTACTGTCCCTTAGAGCTGTGAAAAAATTAAAATTCTAAGCCAACGCAATCAAAAGATACAGCTGTTTATGCCGCAATTTTCGACACTCGCAAGGGAATCAAAACCTACAGGGTACTTCCCGTGAACTCAGAATCTTGAAATTTGGTACGAATACGTCTCATAGCACAGATAAAGGAAAAATTGCGAAAACCGTAAATTTTTAGTTACATCATATAATAAAAATATTTTGCGGAACCCTCGGTGCGCGAGTCCGACTCGCACTTGGCCGGTTTTTATTTTAGGAACTCTAGCATTATCATAAAATCAATTATTCTCTTAAACTACGTACATATTTCAAATGCATGCTTCATTTACAGGTTATAGGTAAGTTTTAAGGGAAAGAAACGTCTCAATATTATTATTTTTAAATTAGAATATTCTTTTCACTAAAATATAAGTGGCTTATAATAAGAAATTAATTAGACTTCGTTATTGAAGTCACACACACACTGTTTAAACAGTTTGACGTTTCTCTAATTTAAATCAATAAAGATATATAGCATTTCATTTAGATTTAGATTTCCCCTACTCTCGCGAGGGCGAGCTCATCACGAGTGCAGTATTCATCAAAGTAATTACGCTGTTTCATTAAAACTCCCGGCACATCCTTCAAGATTTGCATAAAAAGGTCTCCAGGCTTCGCTAGAAAACCTCCCCTTAAGTTAACATTAAACCAATTTTTAAACGTCACTTAATTCTTAAAAATGTCACGTTTGAACAACAAAGGCTGTGAACGAAGAGTTGAGAAAATAATTTTGTATTGTACCTTTTTAGTATGAGCAAGGTTATGTTTTGGTTTCCTGGAGGCTCGTTAACTTATAAATTATCTTATCCCAATTATAATCTGCATGCATTATATTATCATTCTCAATTTTCATCTTAAAACTTAAGTTAATTAAAATTATACTAACGACTGAATCACGCTCAAATTCCTATAAACGCTTTTAAGACGTATTCGTGACTCAGGTGTTGGACTTGTGATCTAGAGCTGGTGTGTTTGGAGGGGTAACAAGAATACTTGTAATATGAGGCCTATGCTGCTACCTGACCAATTAAATTTTTTATTCATTAAAGCGCTCTTACTCACAGCAAACAGCCATACTCTTTAACTGAAACACAGTTGTAATTTCTCTCGACATACATAACTTTGCTTTGAAACTGTAACTGACAGTTTCAAAGCCACACACAATGCGGTGCAGTTTACTGTGCCATTTTTGACTTTGACAATTTTTTTTTTTCACATATTCGTAGACTAGGAAATGTATACTAAAACTATACTCACGAACTTGTACTTATCATCATTCCGAAAAAGTTACCCGTGACGTAATAAAATTTAAGAGTGTTTTCTTTTATCCAGCAGTCGTATAATTTGATAAAAGACACCCAACGTAAACAATTCGCGGAGAGGATAAGGGCCTCACAAGGAACTCCGGTAAAACAAAAGTTTTAGGAAAACACGTAATTCTATGATTTCAGTATTGTTTTAAAACGAGGGGTGTTATAAATTTAACATGTGTATCTGTGTATTTGTGGGTCTGTCTGTGACATCACAGCACCAAAAGGAATGAACCGATTTAAGCGCCTTTTTTATTGAAAGGTGACTTGAGCGAGAGTGCTCTTAGATATATTCAAGAAAATCTGTTCATTTATTTTTACGACATTTGCTTTAATAAATATACTAACTTCGCACGGATAGCAGGAGACATCTTCAACAATCACCATCATATTTCAACCAATTAACACAAAACCTTAACAAATTATTTACCAAAACCTTCCTCATGAATCACTCTATCTATTGGTGAAACCGCATGAAAATCCGTTAGTAGTTTTTGAGTTTATCGCGGACAGACAGACAGACGCGGTGGGGGACTTTGTTTAATAATATGTACTGAAGAATACTAGTGACGTGGGGGCACACACTAGTAGTATTCTTATAAGTCCTTTCTACCAAGTTCACCATCATTATCTTTCTGCCCTTTTCACAACTTTATTTGGGGTCGGCGCAAAGTGTAAGTAACACGGTTATTTTTTTTTTTTTCAACATTGCAAAAAGGTTTGGCTGCCTGCCTGATGCTAACCCTCCTTGGGAATGTAGTCGTTTTCAGACGGGACAAAGGAAATAGTTAAATTGAGGTAAGGAAAACGAATAGGGCAAGGGAGCTAGTGTAAGGGAAACCACAAGTCTCGGATGGGGAAACGGGTCTGAGAGTGTCAATATGTAGTAGTTGGAAGAGGCCGGTGTCGCGTACCCGTATGTCCGTCCTGTGATTGGAGGGGCCGCTTGGGCAGGAACATCAACTGGTCACCCCTTCCAACCAAGCTAAATGCTTGTATTACTACTGGTTTACCTCGGTAATGTACTGGGAGGGACTCGAAACCGAAGCCCCATAGAACATTTTTGCCTTCGTTTTTCATTACACAGTGTTAAAAAAAATATCTTTGCAAAGATTGAGAATAAATCACAATAATAATAATAGCTTCACACATCTCACACACGGCCGTCTGATCCCAAACTAGGCATAGCCTGTTCTATGGTAACCAGACTGCTGATAAACATACTTATATATTTCTAAATACATACATATTATAGATAAATTACTCCCAGACACAGAACCAATTATCGTGCTCATCACACAATTAATTTTCCTGGGTGGGAATTAAACCCATGACCTCTGGCTTAGCAGTCAGGGTCACTAACCACTAGACCAAAAGATATTTAAAAATAAAATAAGTTTTGTCGATAAAACGTGTGTACTATAAATTCCGTAACACATTACGTAGTCTCATAAAAAATGCCTATAAAAGCTTTTGAAGAGAAGGCACGGAACTTGCGGGAAGTGTACAACCGGGGAGCCACTGAGGCCGGTAAGGCACATTCACGTAACCGTTATTCAAGCTAAAGTTCAGACCTAGCTATAATTCAAGTGAGTGGAGCACTGAGCCTCGTTATTACAGCCTTTGAATACTTCATACTCTAATTAGAACGTAGTGGGAGAGTTTATACCTAGGTGTATAGGCCTTACATACTTACGTCATTACATCCACGGAGAAAATATTGTTTACAAGATTGCTAGAAATCTTTCGATATTAATACTGGTCTTTTAGTGGTCTTTTAGAAGTAGAATGCTCTATAATGGCCCTGGTGACTGATTTTTATTAGGAGGATTTGTGTAACTCTTCATACGTATAGAAAAGCGTTCATAGACTTTAATAATCAACAAAAGGCACAGACAAGCGAACTGTTTACTCTCTGCAAACCTTTTTGACATTTATTCTAAGTCAGTAGGAAAAAGGAAATTGTAATCTGACATACAAAATAATGTCAATTCCATTGCTGTCACTCTTGCATTGTTCCTCTTATGGAGGGTAGAGGTAAGGAGTATCATCTCTATACATGAAAAAGTGTCCGTCAAAAGATGTGTCCGTGTATTTGGGTGGCGCCATCGTAGCAAGAAAACAACGATAACATAAATTAATTAGATCAAAATGAACTTTAAATGAGAAAACAACAATAACATAAATGAATATAAGACATCTGACTAAATTCATATGTTTTTCCTCGTTTATCAATTACCCTAGTCGCCAAAAAGAATGAATATTTTAACTCAGCGCACTTCGCTCCGTCTATAACAGGTAAGATCATAATTATCATACCCTTTGTCTAGACTAGTGCCACTCTAGTCGGTTCTTGAACTATTTGGTTTCGATTTGGTCCCCATACAAGATGGGGCTCCTTATCATTATCCTACATAGTTCCTCTCCTTATTGGCCAAAATATATAACAATTTCATAGTGTTGTTCAACCGTAATTCTCTCGCGGCTGCTATTAAATTATAACTCTGATGTGCCCTACATACTACTTAATCTCACTATTTTTTATAAAATTGAAAGTTAAAAGAAATATTTGAAGGTGTTGTTCAAAATTTCAGTATTGGGTCTGCAAATTTTATAAATAATTAGCACGTTTATCGTAAAAAATCGCGGTAATAAAAATAATAATCACAACTACTCATTTCCCGGCAAAAATATTTCAGCGAAAGTCAACCTATCTTATTCCAAGGTCTGACACACGTGCGTAACATATCGAAACATGATTAATTATTTAATCTTATCTCAAAAGTAATTTATTCATAAGGGTTTTATGTTATCAGAAGCTGTGAATTATGTTTTTGCATGGGCCAAATGTTTGATTACATTTTCAACCTAACCTTTGTGTTCATTAAAAAAATAATTTTAGGCATATTAAATTCTGTTGGCAGACAAGGGCTCAGACACAGGTGACGGAAATCGTCCAAAGCGGCCAGAACAGCACAGAGTCTATATTTATGACAAAACTTGCCCGACGTGCCTTACTGCTCCAGTATAATGGCGTCATAAATAGGTCCAGTTTAAAACTCGACTATAATGAAGTATGTTCTTAAGCTACCTAGACTCATCGTTATAAAACTTAATCGTAGTTATAGTTTCAACAACGAATTTCTATAGTCTATAGATTCGTTGAACATCTCTATGCGATTCTATTTTTATTATTATTATTCATTTCACTTGAGTCAACATTAGTAATGATGTATCTGTAATGATCCGTAGAGAATGAACACTGAATAATAAAGTCTCCATTACATTAAAAAAAAAATATAAAAAACGGCATGGAACCAAAACTGTATTTTCTACTTAATTCAAAAATAGTTTTTGCTTTTAATTTGAACTTTTTTAATATTTCGATGGTCATAACAATATATTTATATTGTTTATAAAAGAATAAGCTTTTAGTCATAACGTAAAAAAGTATGACAGTTATAATATTATTATAAATACCTGTCATATTATACGAGTTAAGTTACGCATTATCTCAGAAATGTATCTCTGAAATATTTTTTTTTATTCTGGTTCATCCGTAACTACTAAAGTTTGTACATAATCTCATCGTATCAGATAGTTAACCGATTATTGGATAAGGTTTTATACAAGGGTTTAGTACAGCATTGCTCTTCTAACTTGAAGCTCCTTATCAGACAAAAATGCTTACACACTTTGTATGAAATATATATTTTTTTATTTACTTTATATAAAAATAATTATAATGTAACCGCAAGTTAATTTGTTTTTTTAATGTTTTCAGAAAGTCCTTGGTAGCGAGTTTTGGACAGTTTTGAAGTTATGTTTTACATATTTTGCGCAGGAAATGGAATCTCAAAGTTTTCGCTACAAAACAACTTTTCGGAATCAGGAATATTTCGACATCAAAAAGTTTTCTTTGACTTATTTGAATTAGTTTGAGAAATGTTTGATTACGATAAATATGGTTTATGGTTATACGAAGCCAGAGGTTATGTTGTTATAAATAAAAAAGAGTTTTAAGATAGCGTTAGCTGACATTTTTAATTTTTAAAAGGTAATTAATTAACTATTTGAAAAGTGAAAAGAAAGGGACTATGACTGGCCATATGGCCGGGCCACATTCATAATATTGTCGTATTTCATAGTCTGGCTGTAATTGCTAGCAATGTTGCCGGCAACTCTATTGCAGCCATAAATTGCAGTAAAAATATTTGCCGTTCAGAGGCACCTTTATAATACGATTTAAAAAAAACAGTTTCTTAAACCAAATAAAAAGCTTTTGATGTTAATTGTAAATCGTTTTGAAACGCTTGTTACGCAGTTTGTGACCAACTTACAACCAAAGTTAGTTGTAGTAGCAAATTGGAAAGTTAATTATTAAGTAACGTCTCTTCGTCGTCATTTCTAACTAAAAACTTACCGTATGTCTTATAAATATCAGAAGGTTAACTTTAGTGTGTAGCGTAGAAAAAAGAAAAGGAAATGTCTTAACCGTTCGTAGAATGTTTCCGGGTGTAACTTTATCTTTATAATATTCCAAAGAAAGATTATTGTGCTATTTATTTACATAGTCTTACGTATATAAATGCCTGTCTCCTTTCGAAGTAGGCAGAGCTAATAGCCGCAACTTCCTTCGATTCTTACATACCTCACGAACTTCAAAACTTTTATACAAGCTTTCCGTTTTTTGTTGTAGCCTTTCTTGTATTTGAAGATTGTAGATGATAAAGCACAGCTATCTTTTGAGCAAATCGGATCCATCCGACTAATGAAATAAGTAATTAAGGAGACCCAACATGAAAATGGTTACATAAAATATTTGATGTGAACATGACTGGCATTATTTATAATAATATTCTTTCTAGTTATAAGCGAACCGCCTTTATTGTTTTCTAGAAGATATGTACTTATTGCGTTCGCGAATAGAATAATAATATCTTTTAGCTAAATTTTATATGAAATACGAGTAAAGACTGGTCACATAAATAATGAAAGAAAATATTAACTCAACGTCTACAACTTGTCAGGCCTTACGATTATTAGATGTTTGGGATCGGTAGATGACAAAGGTTTCGATGTTTTCGCGGTGTAATACACGAGTTAAAATAATAATGTTTACAGTCTAGTACTATACGTAGCGGGACCCGATGAGGATGTTGATGGGACTACCGTTCGTGGAACTGCAGTGTGTCAAATATGTTTACGCAGGCAAACTTTAATAATTAATTATTTAAGTATTTTTAAACTAAAATTACCAATAAAACAAAATCATACTAAAACATTTTCTAACTCCTCCTTGCAGGGTAAATCCTATGACTAATATTATAAATGCGACAATGAGTTTTTTTATTTCTGACGCTATCATACTTTAACTGCTCAACCGATCATCATGATCTTTTACATATACACTATACACCTTGTCAGGGGTAAAGAAAATAACATAGGGTACTTTTCATCTATAAAAAGGTAGATACTAATCCAGAACGATTTTTTTTGTTGACGAGGTGGAAGATCCTACATGGATGTCCTCCGCATTGGGGAGGTGAAGGGATCTGTCGGACTCTCACCGACTAAAATTCCACTACTTAACCAGGGGAGCGAGAGTCGCTATTGCATACTTCCGCAACCCACGACAGAATCCAGAGGAATGGAAAAATAACTTTAACCCGAGAGAAGCCGCTTTCAAAAACTAGTTGTAAATAAATCTAAGTAAAGAAAAAAAAAATTTAAAAATTTAAAAACTACAAAAATGTAGAAAACCAAAAGTTATTTCTTTGGTATGGATATGTTTTGCCAGTCTTGATTTCCACCGTTTCCAACGACACAGTGTTTTCTATAGTTTTCTAATATTACAAATTAACTTCAGGTTCTTTTTCATTTATACTTACAATTACACATCGGTGAATAGTTTTATATACTGAAAGCTCAGAACATTATTTGTTTTAATAAAACCATTCTACCACAAGCTCGACATTCGAAGTTAATCACTTAAAACTTTCGTAGAGACGATTCACAGATACTATGTAGTACACATTGCTAAGCTGGGCAAAGTCAAAGTCGTCGGCAACTAAGCCATTTGGCCATCGCTAATCGGGCGTATCTCAGGCGACCTGACGTTCGTAACTTCGGATGTGCTGTGGAAATCTAAACGGTCATTATGAGTGCGATAGTATAGTTGATGCCACAATGGCTTACACTAATATTATTCATCTTGTAACGAATGTATACAATGATATTATTTTATAAAGTATTATGGTTCCAACGGATATTTTTTTTTATGGCATAGGGGGCAAACGAGCAGACGGGTCACCTGATGGTAAGTGACTACCCACCGCCCATGGGTGGCAGCATGCAGGTGGCAACTCAAGAGTCACAAGTGCGTTACCGGCTTTTAAGAGCAGCGTCCGTTATTTATTTAATTACTATTTTTCTTACATGAAAACGTCAAATGTCAAGGGATCTATATCGTCTTAGAAAAAACTTAGGACAAATTCTAGTAAAACTCCTTTAAATAGAGAAATTGTTAAAATCTCTTTTTACACATTTAAATTCAGAAAGGGATTATGCTTTTAGCGATTAGGCTGCCTATTTACTTGGTTTCATTGGTTGCGTTATAAGTACCTAATAATTTTAAGGAATTTGCACAGCAGATTTACTGTTTTTTTTTTATTTATACTTTATTCACAAATGTGTCAAAGGTGGACATAATGCCGTAGGCATTGATCGAATCAACTGTTCACCCCATTTGATAATATATTTTATAACTCTACAACGGAATTTATTTTTTACGATTTTCATTTTGCGCTTGGAAAATACATATTATATGATGTACGTATGATGTATACCGATACTTTACTACATAGGGCACACTGAAAGTTCTGCGCTCCTGGCCGCTCATAAATGTTTGAATTTCGAATGTTATATTTTATTAAACATAAGAAACAAAATCATTGAAAAAAAAATTTGTGGGAATCGCGTGTCCATTTATTTTTTATCACAAGTTGAGGTTCTTCGTCTGTAGCAAAAATGGAATTAACGCGAAAATTTTAGGGCGATGACTTTTTATAATTTTAAAACTTCACTGACTCGAAATGACTGAATGAAAAAGTGTTTAAAATGTAATGGTAAATACTTCGAAAAGCAGTTATTTACTGCTTTTCGAAGTATTCTCCATTATATTCTTACTTACTTTACATGTAAATTGTTTTATTAATGAGTTACGCAAAACTTTCAGTGTACCCCACGTATTGTGTTGAATCTCAACATTATATATTTATATATTTTTTAATTAACTAAAAGTCAAGCAAACGAAGTTTGGCGAGTCCTTTACCTCAATCACTAAGCTAACGATTTGTATAATACAAGTATTAATTAAAAGAATACGTCGTTTAATTAATACTTGCCAGATACAGCAAATAATAGTTGTATGCTTTGTATACTAGATATACTAGTTCGTGTAATATTAAGTACTAGAGATTGCCTGATGGTCGAAATTGGACATTAATTAATTACCTTTTTACCGATGTATTTATATCATCAATACAATACAAATAATACAATACTATAATACAAATAAATAAAATTGAATTGTCTGTTTGTATTATCAAAATAATAGTTTTTTAAACTCATACAGTTATTTGCACGATACCTATACCTAAAAATCAGTTCTTAAAATTTTTGTCTGTCTGTCTGTTTGTTCCGGCAAATCTGCGGAACGGGAGGACCGATTTCCACGAGACTTTCAGTGGCAGATAGCTGCTGTTATAAGAAGTAACTTAGGCTACTTTTATTTTGAAAAAGAATTAGGGTTTCTCGCAAAATTTATAAATTTATACTCGCGCGGAAACTGCTAGTCACTACATATTATAAAACAAAGTCCCGCACCGCGTCTGTCTGCTCGCGATAAACTCAGAAACTACTCAGATGATTTTCATGGGGTTTCACCAATAGATAAAGCGATTCATGAGGAAGGTTTTTTTACATAATTTGTTAAGGTTTTTTCTAAATTGGTTGAAATATGATGATGATTGTTGAAGATTTCTCTGCTACCCGTGCGAAGCTAGTCCTAATAATATTATAAACGTGAATGTTTGTGAGGATGTATGGATGTATGGATGTTTGTTACTCTTTCACGCCAAAACTACTGAACCGATTGCGATGAAACTTGGTATATAGATAGCTGGAGACCTGGATTAACATGTAGGCTACTTTTTATCCCGATATTCCCACGGGATCGGGACTTACGCGGGTGAAACATGAAAAATCAAGCTATTTATTCCCAGTATTCATGGAACTGCCATCAACATTATATACTAGAAATGTGTACCTTGATGTAGCCGTTTTCACGTATTTTTTAAAATTTGTAACACATATTGTTTAAACATTTTAGCTTTCTGCACTTCTTCTATATACAAACCTAAAGAATTTATTTATTTCTACTTTTTGCACATAAGTACATAGGCGGACTTAATGCCTAACATTCTCTACTAGTCAAACTTTGGGTGATGCCGAGAAAAGAAGAAGTAGGTGCACTTAAAAATAAAATATATCTTATCATAATCATATCATAATCTATCATAATTTGTATCTTGCACACAGACTGTCATTATCATATGCCTTTATATGCTACGCCTTATGTAGAACTAATCACCAACTGTAATATTTACTTCCTCGTCTCGTTACAATAACTGGAATTATGCTCAAGCTGTCGTGCAGTACTTCTGTAATAAATAGACTCTGCAACATCCTTAGTTTGTTATTGTAAGTAACTTATAGTTTAAATAGAGATACAAGCTTTAACCAGAGGGAGTAGTGAAGTACGTGTAAGGAAAATGAGATCCGTTTTTATGCTTAAAATGTGCTACTTTTTTAAGTGCATTTTTATTGCCTGAAACATTTCTGTCTTAAAATCACATCTGAAACCTTTAATTTGACGTAACTCACATTTATAACCGACAAAAAATGATTAATTTTGAATAAGGTTGGCTTTTTGTATTTATTTTACGGCATATTTTCGCTCTGAGAGCTGCAGAGTTGTTCTGTTTTAATTTTAAAAAAAGTGTACCATTAAGGAAATAAATTAAGCAAATTAGAGTGTACTGAAGTGACATCCCTACATTGTTTCTCAGCGACGTGACACTCGTAATGACAAAACTAAACATATGAGAATCTAGGAAAACTATACTACTCTGTCAAGAAAGTACCGGGAAAAAGTCAATAAAACACAAAATGTTAACTATTCTTTCAAATTTATTGTTTCGCCTTCAAAGTAGGCCCCTTTAGAAATAATACACTTACGCCAACGAATCATCAAATAATCCGGTTATCAAAACATATTTTAAATGCATTTTCCGGAATCGACTTCAGTTCTCGCCGCGAATTCGGTTTGATATCTTCTATCGACTGAAAACGGGTACCTGTAAGTTTTTGAGTTTTGAAAAGAGAAATATGTCGGTATACGCATATCCGGTGAATATGGTATATCCGATGGTTGTTCGATAGTATTTGTTGAGTTTTTGGTCAAAAACTCGTTCACAATGATGGCCTTGTGCGATGGCGCGTTGTCGTGGTGTAACACACAAGAATTTTCTTTCTACAAATTTGGCATTTTTCGATGAATTTGCATAACGCTCAATTAATATTCTTTATTCGCAGTCTGACCTTGTGGCAAGAAATCCGAGTACACAACACCTCGATAGTCAAAGAAAACAGTTAACATGATTTTGACTTTTGATCGACTTTGTTGTGGTTTTTTCAGTTTCGGTTCAGTTGGAAGTCACCATTCCGAAGCTTATTACATGACTAGTCTGCATGTCAAACTCGTAAACCCATATCTCATCACCAGTAACAATGCGTTTTACGTATGTAGGGTCAGAATTGACTCGTTCTAGCATGTCTTCAGCGGCTTTTACGCGATTGAGTTTTTGAAGAAAATTCAGATCTTTCGGGACTAGTCAAGCGGCAACGTGTTTCATACCCAAGCGATCGTTTAAAATAGTACGAATCGATTCGTGAGACACAGAAAGTTCAGCGGCTATCTCACTCAAACTGGAATGAGGAGTTTCAGTGATGTTAACTTCAGTTGAAGACGTTAATGGTCGACCAGAGCGAGGCAAATCTTCCAACAAATCTCGACCGCTTTTGAATGCACTGTACCACTCATGTGCACGAGTTTTTGATAAAGTCGATTCACCATATGCTTTCTGTAAGATTTTCAGCGACTCTGAACATGAAATTCCATTTACAATGCAAATTTGAGACAAACTCTTTGTTCGATTTTTTTTTACAATAGCGAGTACTGAAAACAAACTCAAAGCTCAAACTTCGCACCAATATAGAAAACAATTGTGCCAACTTATGTGCCAACTGTGAATTAATTTATCAATTCCCGATACTTTATTGACTGAATGTATATGATTCCAGATACGAACAAGTTTATATGTACAACATGCTTTGTGTAAGTATATATTTAATTTACAAACTTATTCCGTATCAAAGCGCGGATAACAGACTGACAGAAACAACTTAATAACTATGTTAGAATATTCAAAAGCATTTCCTTTGATGCTCGGAAATATTCCGTCCAAAGTTATAGTGGGATCGACGCTCCATGAAATTCATATTTCACAGAGCGTACATGGCAACGTAAAAACGTAGGCGGTTAGAAGAACAGAACTAATAAAAGTTAGATTCATGTCACATACTTGATATACATATATGCATGTATGTATGTATAAAATTCTATCCCAGTTCAACGTGGGGTTGTAAAGAGTAGATACTACGCTTAGCGTTTTAATCGATGGCCTATAACAGGTGATGTTGATGTAGTTCCCTCGATAGTATCTTTAATTTTGTTTAATACGCAAAGTCTTCTCTTTTAACACATTTTTATGGAATATCCTTTTTTCTGAAATAAAAAAGAGTGTATATCGTAATTTGGTTTTGTATTTGTTATTTGTGTATCGGTAATGTGTGGAGGAACAGGTTTGATGTCATGATGAAAGAGAAAAAGAGAAGGAGAAGGAGAAAGAGAAAGAGAAGGGGAAAGGGAAAGAGAGAGAGAAAGAGAAAGAGAAAGGAAAAGGGAAAGGGAAAGGGAAAGGGAAAGGGAAAGGGAAAGGGAAAGGGAAAGGAAAGGGAAAGGGAAAGGGAAAGGAAAGGAAAGGAAAGGGAAAGGGAAAGGGAAAGGGAAAGGGAAAGGGAAAGGGAAAGGGAAAGGGAAAGGGAAAGGGAAAGGGAAAGGGAAAGGGAAAGGGAAAGGGAAAGGGAAAGGGAAAGGGAAAGGGAAGGGAAAGGGAAAGGGAAAGGGAAAGGGAAAGGGAAAGGGAAAGGGAAAGGGAAAGGGAAAGGGAAAGGGAAAGGGAAAGGGAAAGGGAAAGGGAAAGGGAAAGGGAAAGGGAAAGGGAAAGGGAAAGGGAAAGGGAAAGAGAAAGAGAATATATTTATTATTAAACAAATAAATTGTTACCTCTCTGATATAGGAGACAGCCGATTTAGAAATATTTTAGGAGCTGTTTCTTCGGTATACTATCGACAGGATATACCATAACTTAGCTAGAACTACAGCGTATTCTCTATTTCTAATCGCTATATTCATAATTTCGAATCGTTCTGAAATACATTGCATTTTTATCTTCCTGTCGCTGTGCTTAAACTGCTAAACTTGGCCATTTCATAACAAGCTATCTTGAGCCGACTCTATCAAGTAAATTCCTATATTTATTGTCGAAAACGTCCATTATTTAGTAAGATATTTTACTTTATAATTGGAAGGCTTGTTACCTACAGCGATCTGTGTAAAAACTTTCTTGACAGTTTGACGGAAGAATTTATAAAGTGTGCCAGCGCGGTATAGGAACGGGTGAGGTTGGGCTACGCCTGAAATAATGCGCTGTTAGCAGACACATCAGCGGTAAAAGTTGGTGCAAGTTCCCTGAGGAGGCGACGTCTACTACCTACATAAGTTGCTCTCCGCACAAACTCGCTAAGTAGATACGGGCTTGTCCCACAAAGCCCTCATATTTAATTAGAATTAAATACAGTATTTACCGTTGTATTGTTGAGACCAACTGCTTATGAGATAATTAATGTATAATAAATTTAAAACATTTTAGTATCTTTATCTTATATCTATTAGTTTACTAGTTCATTTATACATCTCTCTACGCGGACTGCTTTTACATAGGACTATCTCATCGGCGCGGGCGTCGAATATTGTATGTTAAATTCCCGAGACATTTATTTAGATGTAGACAGCTATTCTGGGAGTAGGTGTACTTTGCCTACGTTTTTTGTATGTTTGTAAACTCCCCCGTGTCCATTTCTAAGTCTTTTAGTTAAAATAAACTATTTGTAGATATGAAAGCCAACGTGTTTCATGTTTGGAATTTGTATTTAAACATAAAAATATAAGAGCATGTCTTTTTTTATACGATTAGTGTAGACATAAATTATTTAAAAGAAATATATTTGTTGCTTCGAAAAGAAGATTTACTTGGACCACTGTAAAATAAATCAAATCCCGGACTGACAACGAAGAAAACATTTTTGCAACAACAAACTGGTCTCGTCAACTCCACTCGAATCTGTCAAGGGTTCCACTACTGGCGATAAGTTTGTCAGAGGCTTGGTTACGTAAAGAAGTGATCTTCACCTTTCTCTGCAAACGACGCGGATGGTCCTAATATACAACATTATTAAAACAATCTTAGTACTAAACTACTGAAATGGGAATTATACCATCTGGCTACGAATCTCCGCGAGTTGTTACAACTTACGACATAATCCATTGCGATAAATATGTCTATTAGCAAACGCCTTATTGCCCAAATTATAACAGATTGCTTTACCGCTTTGTAATTTAATGTAACGATGGATATTGTACGGAATAGACGGTTGAAATTACGTTTCGAGCGGATATAAGACCCGAACGTAAATTAAATAATTGGACTTGGCTGATTGATGATATCGTATGATATAATAACTAAATTCAATAAGTAAGTTTTACGTTTTAAAATAATTGAAGGAAAACGTCTACTATTAGGTCCCAACAAAGGCTTATAATGATTAACGGTAGAGGTTGGCTGCTTAACGAACGCAAATAGTCGATGTATGTTCGGAATTATAAGTTGAATGCCTTTCCTACAGTTGATTTTGTCATAAGGGGAAAATCAAAGGAATATACAGAAGATTAACACATTCCGATAGATGGAGACACTGGCAAAATAACCTGTTGTTACAAACTCGTGGCCACAATTAGCAACGTTTTGTATTTCTGTATTTTGGTGACCAGTCGCCAAAGGTCCATGTCGATAGAGTTGGTAACGCGCTAGTACACACGCCACTTTTTTAGTATTTATAGGCACTCAGTTGTATAAAAGCTGTCGTGACTGACGATAAACAACGCCTAAATAAGTCCTTAAAATTATTTAACTCAAACGTTTCAGCCCTAAAATTACCTACATTTGTCTTCCAACACAAACAGTTGACACTTATATAAGACAAAACAATTTGCTGAAATACGAGGGTTGACGCAATTTGGTGTTACAAGAATATTATTCGAACACAATGTTATAAAGTTTATGATATGAACAAAGAGGTACAAATTAACCAGTACACGTTACATTCATTACAGAGGTTTATTTACCGGCCTATATTAGACTTTTAGAAACGTTATAATATGTAGTTTAGAAGTGTCACAGGGGAGCAAACAACCAAGTGCGTGTCTTTTCTAGAAGTTGCTACCTACCAAACGACTTGATATAGTGGCACGTGGGCCATAGTGAATGTCTTGTTACAATCAAGAAGATCCGTCCATCACACAAATGATTGTAGACAAAAGTAGTATGTTATGTGTAGTCCCGTCTGCCGTCTGCACTGAGTAGGAGCACTACTCTGTAAACGATTGACAATTTTTTTGTGTTTCCAGCAGTTCCTGTTTTACTCTTTTGGAATTTTATAAAGTTGTCAATTCGATTGTCTTATCTTCGGTGTTGCAAGCATCCCTATTCTACGACAACCGTTTACCACTGCGGGGCCTATTGCTTATTAAACTTAATTGTATAATAGGCGGCATCGGTTTCTCGATGGATGTAGAAAAGTGTAGCTATTAATGGTATTGTTTCTTTTTCAAAAGTGTGATTTTGATTTTTAGTCTACTCTTTTTATACAATACAATACAATATTCTTTATTGTACACCATAGAAAAAGTTATAAAATAAATGAAAAACATTGAATACTGGTACAATCGGCGGTCTTATCGCTAGTTGCGATTTCTTCCAGAAAACCTCAAGATGTGATGATGAATGAAGAATGTGATGGATTAGCCTTTTTATTTATATAATATGCGCATTTTTTATAAATATTCATTTACAAATTACACCAAAAGTATTATACCTAATACAAAATACACACACACAATACATACACTTATCAAGCTATAATTTTAAGGATTGTATGAAACGAATGAGTGTATGATATAATCGTTCCTATAAATTCCAGTAGCGGTGTGCGTATAATTGAAATGTCAGGTGGAACTCCACATAATCCAATAAAGTCGCTCGTGATCATATCACGTGCACAATTCCTACCTATTTTTTATTACTAAATTCAGCGGTGGAAATACGCTGCCTAATTTAATTTAGTAATTACAAGACTCTTCTTTTACTTATTATAGACGCGTGTTTGAAGGTTATACAACTTTTCTTGTGGTTATATTAGCAGCTAATTAGCAAAAAATGCATTAAAATCTATCAAATCAATTGTCAAAACCCAATTGTGACCTAGGCTTGTCGTAGTTCAGTAAAGAGAGAAAGTTTAAATTTAGAACAAAAAAAAAATTGTTACGAAACTAGAAACTCTTCAACAAAAATTACTTTAAAAAAAAAGAAGAGGCTGGTATTGGTAAGTGCCAGCAATTTTAAAGATTATCTTTATATTTTATTTAGCTATGGCAATAACTCAAGGACAAAATCTACTTGAGAAAATTAAACTTCAATCAGAACAGTGAAATTATTTATGGTATGGTTTTGAAGATGTCAATTATTATCAAGCTTATCAATATATTTATATTGTGGTCAATTTTACAGTTTATTTAAGCTAGAAGATTAATTAATCAATTAACTTCTGTAACACAGCGACTTCCCAAGATATTTACAGCGGTATTGTATTCACTACTAAAGTATCCGTCGTCTACTCAAAGATGAAGTAAATGTACATATTAATTTACATAAACGGAAATATTATGAGACATTCAGGCCTAATACAATCGTATTTGCCTCGATACAAATTTAAATGAATATACCTGACAGCTTACTCATGGGAGTAAGGAAACTTCGATACAATATTGTTCAACGTACAAGCATTCCAACAGAAAATACAGTCGGCAATATATCTGGGTTTTCTAAATAATTTCATGTATCTTTGTACGAATTTATCAGTATTCAGTAAGTACAAGAGTGAGTTCCAAGTCAAAAATTTATATCCTTTTAATGAACGTAAAAATGGTTGATAAATCAAATTATGTGCGCAATGATTGGGATTATTATAAGTTTTAATCAATAAGGTTATGTTTATAAAGAGTTTGTGTATCAGAACGCGCGAATTGTATATTATCTCCAAAATTTATAAATAATTTACATATTTCTACAACACTGACACAAAATATTTAATGTTGTTAATATTAGGTGTTTGTTCATCTAGACCTATTAACTTGCATCAACGATCCTCATCC
Organism: Euplagia quadripunctaria; assembly: GCA_963859945.1. Classification (NCBI taxonomy): domain Eukaryota; kingdom Metazoa; phylum Arthropoda; class Insecta; order Lepidoptera; family Erebidae; genus Euplagia; species Euplagia quadripunctaria. The sequence continues at coordinate 13,682,964 of OY982570.1, forward strand.
TTCATTGACCTATAAGGTGAAATGGTCACTTACATTATTATTATAACATTTCGAATATTTACAATGAATTTAAAATATATAATATAAAAAAAAATCACAATTAATATGTTGAGTAGTTATATCAGAATACTAATATTATAAAGCTGAAGAGTTTGTTTGTTTGGTTGAACGCGCTAATCTCAGGAACTACTGGTTTGAACTGAAAAATTATTTTAGTGTTGAATACCCCATTTGTCGATGAAAGCTATAAGCTAAATAACATTACGCTACGACCGACCAATAGGAGCGGAGCATCAATGAAAAATGTTGCAAAAACGGGGAAACTTTACAAACGCAGACGAAATTGCGCGGGTTAGCTAGTATTGTATATATTTTCAGTGATAGGATTATAAATAGTCGATTTACAATTTGTCAGCTTTCTTTTGCGTTCTGTAAAGTAGACAAAATATTATGAACGTACGAAACATCCAATACACTGCTTTAAAAAAACGCGTACAAAATGAACGTTGATTTTTCGCACACAGCGTCCCTCGCTTACATGTAACTTCGCAAAAATTTTACTTCAAAATATAGAACGTATACACGCACTATCTCACTTTATAGTCGGTGATGCAGAAATATAACCGCGTCTGTTGAGGCAAAGGTTGATGTGACGGCCCGAAGGGGTTTCCACACGCAAAAAAAAGATACCGACTGTTATCTTCAACATAAATGCTATTTGTTTTGAACGTTATTTGCATACACTTATATCAGTCATATATTTCATATTCATTATCAGTTTATTGAAATACGCAAAAGATCTCTAGAATAGAGAGAATATTATCTCTTCGTAAACATAGTTACATAAGAGATCTTTCCCAATGGGCTCCCGTAAATAAATATTCTCGTTGTTTTTTTATACTTCTAATACATTTCAATTATTAAACTACCATTATCAATGATCATGTCCGGTACTTGAAAAAAGTAATCTAATCATACGTTGTGCACCTTAAGTCTTCTAAAGGAACGTGTTCTTGTTTAACTACACGGTATTCTACTTCATAAAACGAGTGGTACTTCATAATCCACTAAAAATAACACCACTTCTTTAAAGCTTTATGTTTTTCTTTTTCAAATGGCAATCTTAGACGTGACGTAAGCCATGCTTCCATTAACTCGTGGTGCACCACCAGTCTTAGCGGCACGAGTATAAAGCAGGTAGAATATTGAAGTAAATGAAGATGTTAATTTCCTATGTAAACCTGGCTGAAAGCGCTTGGAACGCAGGCGCTCAGCGTAGATATTGCATCGCCCGTCGTCAAGCTCTATACATACAATAACAAGCACATTCAATTAAACTAGTTAAATATATATAGTTTCATGAATGAATATTAAAGTGTACTCAAACACTGTTACGTTCTCTCACTCACTCTTTGGCATTATCGATAAAGGCTTACCATCATTTGGGCCTCGTGGTTATTGAAAACCTAACAGTATAAAATAAAATGCATACCCCATTGCGGAAATACGTAAGTAAATGAGACTCCAATCTGTTTTTAGAAGCATTCTCATTTTACTTTTAGAGAGAGAGTGAAAACGAAGATAATCTTTGTTAAGGTAAAAAGATACATTAGCTTTGGTTTATTTTGATAACATTCTCTATTGTTACAGAAAAATTAGTACAGACGACATTAGGAGTATCGTTATCGTTAAGAACGATCTCTTCAAGTCTTCCCTGACCGCAGGAGCTATCCGTTACTTTAAATTCAGACCACGGAGTTAGATGTAATAATCTGATACTAAAACTATATAAATTGTTTATCTGACCTTCAAATTAGCTTTTCGGTTTTAGCGTGTACTAGTAGTAGTATATTTATGCCCGTACTTGTATGTGTGTAAAATTTTTATATGACAGCTTTAACTTAACTGAACTAACTTTAACTGTACGATGCACAGTTATAGGTATTTTAGTCACTACTAGATAAATGAAAAGGGTAGGTAAGGTAGCTTTTTTGGTATATGTCCAGATGGAGAGAGGATGTGAGGCTCGTTTGCCCCCTTTAACATGATTTTTTTTTATGAAATTTGTAAAATTTTTGGTCTATCTCTAGTTCTGCATGCATAATATTATAAATGTAAATGTTTTAAAAATATTATAAATTGCATATACCTAAACAGAAAAAGATAAATTTAATTTAAGTAAATCAGATCACCTTTGGCCCCAAATATTCTAGGTTTCAGATTTACACTCTTGCCTTGTCAAATTTAAGGTTTAGAAAAAGCAACCTCATTCGAAGCTCACTGAGAACAACTCCCTGTGTTGGACGTTGATAGTTATGATAGTCTGTGTTTGTTATACCAACCGAATGGAGCACCAACTTCTTTGCACATTTTTATCGTAAAGCAGACTGACGATGCTGTCTTTCCGTTTTATACCGTTTCGTTCGCATTGTTAAAAGAGAAAAACAGCATCGTTAATCCTTTTGAGCATCGAGTAATAGCAGTTGACTCTGAGTCTGCCATGGTTGCATGATGAAGTGAAAAACACTATCTTCTCTACTACATTGTACCAAGCAGATAGAAATCGTGTAGAACAATTTCTAAGTAATCCTACTAATATTATAAACGTGAAAGTTTGTGAGGATGTATGTATGTATGGAGGTTTGAACGTATGGAGTTTGTTACTCTTTCACACAAAAACTACTGAACCGATTGCGATAGCTGGAGATCTGGGTTAACGCATAGGCTACTTTTTATCCCGATATTCTCACGGTACCGGGACTTACGCGGGTGAAACCGCGGGGCGCAGTAAGAGACTTATAAACTTAAGGAAGATATTGAAACAACCGCAATAGCAATACGAACAGAAACGTTTACAATTATTTTTAATGCATTTTTTGAGACAAAGCTATTCTATTGAATATGAAGTTTATTAAATTCTAGTTCAAAATGGCTTTGTTCGCCACTTATTTTAAAACATGTAAAAGTACAGTCATATCAATTGTTGTTAAGCTAATAAATATACCATAAATTATTCTAAGAAACAAGCTAAATGAAACAACGTCCATATTAAAACATATAAGTTTAGTTTTAATTTTAAACCATAATTAAACTGAAAAACAATAATTATAGTAATAGTTGACATATGTTTATTCCAGCACATCACAGGACAGTAGATTAACTTGTCTAAATATGTATATACATATTTGTATCACGGCGGTTACAAATCATATTTACATTTGTTTAATCTAACCATTTTTACGTCTTTAATTCGTGCTACTTATCTAAGATATGTGTAATAGTGCAGATTAATTTGATTTGATTCAGTTAAAATAACTTAAGTGTAATCAAACAAGTGTATGGCTACTAAGGTATAGTATTGTTAGCGGCTGTTTAAATCCACACTGGTGTTTTGAGTATAACCTGTCTACTTTCAGAATTTTGTTGATGACTGTACTGTTTTTGACGTATGTATTGACAAGGGAGCGAACGGATGCTTCAAAGCCCTGTAGTAGGGGCTTTGAAGCTTTTTTATGTAATGGAGGCAATGTTAAAGGCACAAATCTGTAATTGAAAGTTCTGTAATTAAAATGGTATTAACACATGCCAAATAACTCAAACTTAAAATATTTTTCAGATAAAAGTATATAGTAAACTCCTTTTTTAAATTCTAATAATAAATTCGATTTCAACAGTTATTTTGTTCGTAGAAGGTAGGCCACAATATTAATTATATCAATTTACATATTCAAACTTTATCTAAACAGTATAAATGATACGATCCTAGATAGCGCACAACACACCTTGAACTAGAATCAGTTTAACATTGGTTTCAGAACAACTAGGAACAAAAATACCAATCGCAATCTATCAAAATTAATGTCACAACAAAAAAATACGTTAAATTTATTGCTTAATGTCTACTGTTGTCAATTATATGCTGCAATTGACCATTTGTCCTGGTTATCCAAGGATACGTACGGCAAGAAATGGCACACAAGGGACCCATAGTTAATGTTATAATTGAGGCGCACAACTACTATATTCATTTTAATTGTACAAACTGTCCCCATTTAATAAAACGACCTTAAAATATAATAATAACTATGTTGATACAAATAGTGCCATCAAATTATAATGCTCTCAACGAAATTGAGGTATGCCCAAAGTACACACTTACATACATATATAATATTATCGTAAAGGCTTAAAATTAACTTTCATGCTTTTTAAAGTGGTGTACAGACTATACCACCCGTCGTTACAAAGTAAATGCCCTCACTGGCAGTTTTCATTCGTTTCATTACCATGAGTACCGAGCGGTTCTGCCAACCTAATTAAAACGTTGCATGCCAAGCGGTTATATCAATATATTATTTCATAGTAAGGTGCTCAATGTTATTAGTTTTATAGTTTCATTAATATCTTAATATAATATTAAGGCTTTTATTAAAAGCGACTGAGGGATTAAATTGATCATAGAATATTTCAATAACAGCCCACGCGTACTCATCTCCTCGGCTTGTAATTACGTTAACGTTGGGAGTTGATGGTCGTTTTCTTTTTACATTTTTCTATTAAACAGTTTATCCCTTTTACTAGTGGGTACAGATTAGGCAGAGATTTTTCTCTACTGACATTTCGACATTTGTACAGATTAAATGCAATCACAATTAATTACAAACTATTTTTAAATTATCACACACAGGCAAAGTAATCAGACTTGATTATCATTAGACTAGGTAAAATACTTTTTGTTAATTATGACGAAATAACCATATTAATTATTATTAACGAAATCAAAGATCCAATTTCATGAAGTATAATGTAATGATTACAAAATAAATAATGTAAGTATTATATTTAGTGAATAATTTTGTACCCCATGGTTAACTGTTGCAAACCCCTGGGTTAAAGTGTACGATAGTGTGTACACCAAACCAAGAAATTAAAAAAATAACAAGGAATTTCATTTAAACTTGCGAAAGCCCTTAGACCTGCTTAATCGGGCCCGGTCTCAAAATCTTTATCTATACTTTTATATTTTATGGATTTTAGTTAAATATTAAACTAACCCCATCTGGCTTTTTGTAACTTGTCCACAATTTTTTTTAATTGATATTTTTTCTATTTTTTTTTGTAAAATCGACATATAAAATCGAATTGTTTTTTTTATTTGGTAGCTTATAATCAGTAGAAAATTAAAATCTAAGTCTGGTATCCCTATTTTTGACGCAACTATTTACCAGACCACCAAAAATATTTATTTTAAGGAAAATTATTATTAAGTTTGTAAGTTTCTAAATGTATAATATATGTATGTATGTATAATATATAATTATAGATTTATAAATGTATGTATGTATACGTAGGCTAATTAACGTAATATGTTTTTTTTCCACTGCGACGAGGTAAGTCCAAGATTTTAATTATACACTTGCCATGCACGTCTCCGAATCACCCAAAGGTAGACTGGAAGAAAATGCTTAGGGTATTAAGTCCGCCTTATGCAATGTATTTGCAGGAAGTGTAAATAAATAAATAAAGTATTTTTTGGTCTTTATTCCTCTTTTTAATACCACTGGTCTGGTTGTTCGATGTTGTTTATTAAGCGCTAGTGTGTTTTGTTTTTAACAAATTGATATTTACTTGTCAAAAATGTTTATAATTATCTATGTAGATTCACTTTCCATTGCATAAGGAAAATTTAATGTTTTGTATGTACTCAAACTGATAAAAATGAAATAAATATTACCCTTTACTGATGATTCATTCAAGAAGTGTTGTTTATCTATTAAAATAAGGGAAAAAAATCAATTCACAACATAAAGAAGTTTATATTCAGGAATATCACCAATAATATATTTATATGTTTTAGATACTTATATGTTTTAAATGTTATTATAATTACATCTAAAACGGGGGAAGATTATCGTATCGTTGTAGCCTGGAGCAAATCTAATTCGTTGCAATTGAAAATCTCAGAATGCGCGATTACATAAGTACGAGTTACGAAGTACCTCTGGCGCGAGTCACTGAAGTGACAGACTTGAGCGTGAGTCTTAACACGGGATTAACATATCCGGATCACATAAATAAAATATGTAAAAAAGCATACAAAAACCTAGGATTTGTCCTTTGAATGGCTGGTGAGCTACTAACATTCAAGCAAATTATAGTATCACTAGCCGTCCCCGCAGCTTCACCTGCGTTTATGGTCACTGCTCCGCTCCTTTTGGCTGTAGCGTGATGTAATAGACCCTATAGCCTTCCTCGATAAATGGGCTATCCTACACTAAAATAATTTTTCAATTCGAACCAAAAAAACTCTTCAGCTTTATAATATTAGTGGAGATATAACTCACTGTCAAGAAGTCAACTGGAATGTAATGCAGTCATCTGGTCTCCACACGAAACTAAATATGGGCTCATGTTCGAGAAAGTACAAAATATTATTAGAATCCTTTATTTGCGTCTTTATGGAGTATACCGATTAATTTATGCAAATATGTTTATTTTAGGAAACGACAAGTATAACGAACTTGGTGTTAGAAGAAACCTGACACTTTAAACGTTCTTATATTTAAAGTCCTTATAGATAAAATAAATAATAGTCAGTTTTACAAATGTTAAGTTTGTGTGTACCTGATAGGCATGTGTATCGATGCTGGAAGCCGACCTTGCTTGTCAAGTTGCGAGGGCAAACCAACTTCTTAGACAAAGCGCCCCTGACGAGCGCGATTCGTACTCTTTACATTCAGCCTTATAGCGAAAAATAATAGATTGCTGTTATAATGCCTGATCTGATTAACCATGAAAACAAAGTGTAATATTCTGAGGATGTTTTAGAAACATTCTTTAGGTTACTGTTGACTTTCATGTTTAGTACATACAAAATATTTGTAATATGTATGTTCTCCTCGAAGGGAGTAGACCTAATATTAAAATCCATTAAAAAGAAATAAATTGTTAATATATTTCATATATTAACAAAACATGCTTTATAATTATAGAATAAAATAGCTAAAAACAATATTCTAATGAAAGTTCGGTTATCGAATGGCAGCGTTTACGCGGTAAACGTTACGTGAAATTGATAAAATTGGAATTCATATTTACTGAATCGAATGTCAGGTATTTCTTTTTAATTCTCAGTTTTCTTTGAAATTAATACTTGTGCAATAGAACCAATGATATTTGAAAGACAACAAATTTATAAAATAGATTAAACATAGCTTGCTACAGTAATGCTATGATCTATTAGTATCATTAACTTTTTTGTAACACAGAATAAAGATAGTTACCGTATCGAGAAAACAGTGGCTTGTTAGCTCTGTAAACGTTTACTACTATTTTAAAAGTAAGAGCTAACTGTTAACGGTTAAGGTGAAACCAGAAATTAAAATAAATGAGGCGAGGTGAAAACAGATTAGAAAATTTCCTAACAGATTTCAAGATGATGGTCTAGAAAAATATATCTACCCTGTAGAAAACCACAACTAATAATGCTTAAAAAGATTGAAGAGGTTTGATTTAACTTCACTTAACTTAATTTTAAGATACTAGGGTATACGAAAACCATAGAAGGATACTACGATTATCACAAATTTCTAACTTAGTTACCTAATAATTAAAAACCGTCTACGGTATTGCGTGAGAACTTATACGAATATTTCGTTTTTTAATCACTCGAATCTGTTTAAAGATACCTCTTACGGCCACAACAGCCAGCAACGGTCTTGGGACAGCGGTAACGGGGAAGTCCGTCTCACAAATAATTTCGTTTCCAAAGTTGTATGTACATCCAAACGATTCTGTTTAGACTAATTGATCAAAGATGGGCTAGTTGTTTGAAGTGGAACACCGCTCTTTTTAAAAGTACATAGAAACTGTTCAGCAGTTTGCGTTCCGTGTCTTTATGATAATATGATTCGAATAATCGAGCGATCACAGCTGAGGCACAGGTAACAGATGTCTCGAGAGTCAACATGGAGGTTTTAGTCGGTAAAATCTAACGCTATGCTTTCCTTTCAAACGTGGTTCATGAGGGTTTCTTTTCCAATAAAATATGGGTATTGGATTCAAAATATTCGATTCAGTGTCAGTAAGCAAGATGTCCATCTAAAACATAACTAGGCTATTAAAACCGTTTTTCAGACATCTAATATAAGTGATACATACCCTTATATTCAAAGAAAGTAAATTGTAAGTATAGGTGTGTGTTAGTAATGACCCCTGAAATATTAATGTCAAAATGTTAATTGCATATATTATGTAAATCTGTGGTGCTGGGTTCACGACCTGGGGTGATCGACCTACGTCACTGCACTGCAATATTGAGTTAGGTTGCTTAGATTAAACTTGAGATTCAAGCGACATGATGTAAATGATATTAGAATATTCTTCTCTTCTTTTTTGCCAGTACCGACTTCAAAAAAGGAACAGGTACAGTTCTTTTTGAAAGTGGATTCTTCGGCAGCGGCTTAACTGACATTTTTTTTTTAACTGTATCGTCAATATCGTTTTACAAAAAATCAAGTAAAACTATGTGCGTTGGCTTATAAATCTTCTTCTTTTTCTAACTCATGTTATTTATCAATCACCAGTTTCGACGAAACAATTCAAATCACAAATTATACAAAAAAGCTCTACTATTTTTTTTTGAGGGGCATGTAATGTGAAAATTATTTCTATTCATAACAGCCTGTCATATTAACTGTGATCTTTTTTCTTTAAAGGTGTATTGAACAATTGCTGGGATAATCTAGTTAATACGGTTTAAATGAGTTGTTGTTTGTTCAGAACACTTTAATTTGTTTTAGACCTGCGGTTAATCCGGCAAACAGTTTAACAGCGGATTGGTGAAGTACTTACTAAATAAACTGTGGATATAAACACCGTTGTGATTCAACAAAGTAAATAATCTCCTAGTAATAGAGTTGTTACCTTCTTAGAGAACATCGTTAGTGAGACTTCGCTGTTTATTACAGACATACTTGGTCCAACTGAACATCTTGGTACATGTCTATTTGAAAAAGTGAAATCCAATTGCCCTTTTTGTGGTTTAGTGTCTTAGGTTATTTATATTGTATCATAGGCACATTTAAATTGAATTTAGTGAGCATAAACTAAAATATATAGTGAGTATTGACCTCACTAAATAAATTATATTTGCGGGATCTATCTCTAAACAACAAATTGTGTAATTGACAGATAATTGAAGATTCTGAGTGTATTGTTATTTTGTGGCTTGGTGTGAGTAGCCTCTCGCTGGAGACCATGATCATGTGTATGGTCCAGAACGAGAGTGCGCGGAATTCAAGTCAAAGAAGCGATGGAAAGGGAACGGGAGAGAACTAGTACACTTCCATCCAGCAGAAGACGCATCAGGCGCCACAGAGTGCAAAACGAACTCCGGTCTCCATGAGCGCGACGGAGAAGCAGGCCTAAGATGGCTACGTCACGTAGTCCGCGCGCGCCTCTCTAAAAAGATTGGACAGGTACATCATGGTGGGGTCGCCTTGCTCAACAGGCGGCCAAGTCTACCAGGGTTCACAGGGATTTTCTTTCTAGGGTACACCTGAGGCCCCGGCAAGAAGACCCAGTGACGGAACACTGCCCGACATACCACCGTACCGTTGCCCCGGTGAGGTGACAACCCGTTACTTTGGGTCAATTAAATGTACTTTAGTAATATTCTTCGTAAGTTTTTGCGATAAATGAAAAAGAAAAGATGTTTTTTGAAGGAAAAAATTAAAATATTTTAATATTAGACCTACCAAACAGAGTTAAACCACATGACGGCGTAATCAAACCAGAATATTCGTCGTCCAAGTTTACTTTAAACTCCGTTTGAACGAAAGGAGCAGAATGCATGATGATGTTGTAAGTATCTCTTTTATACCTTACACGTTCTCAAAAGCTAGACAAATCAAATAGAGTACTTACATTTCAACTGAACTAACCTGAAATATGGTTACAAGTTGTGTAAACCGATGTGATGTCTCTTTCCGCTTTCTTAGTAATTACAATTTCCCAAGTACAATTTTTGATCCACATTTTAAAATGTAATAAGAGAGTTATGATTTTGTTTTTAACCTATAAAGCTAAAAGTTTTTCTGTTTATGTACCCAACAGAGGTAGGAACGGTGGCCGAGGATGAACTTTAGATTCTGGTGGCTTTGGCAGCTTTGAGGTACCAAAGGTGTAAAAAATTTAGACCTACTTTCATCATAGTATAAAGCGTAATTTTTTCACATTATCTCTGGGATGATATTAGAAGTCACGTCATTGCCAGACATTTTGTATGGTGGTAACACCCTTAAAGTGTAATAAATTGTAATTCTGTTTTTGTCATAGTATTATAGCTGAATTTTATATATGTTACTTGGGTAATCATTAAAAGATGTTTTTCAAATTGCCAGACAGTTTTGTTAGTTCCAAGGTCTTGCCAGACAGAGTTAAGGTCAGTCATAGGTGCAAGCACTGAGGCAATTTACTTCATAGGAAATGTGAGTTACTATGTTTTTTTTTTGGATTTATCCTTTTACTTTCACTATTATGTAGACGTTCATTGACGTTTAAAAAAACCAAAAAGTTTTAATTGTAAGAGTCGTTAAAATCGGTTCAGTAGTTCAGAGGTTATCGACTGCAAATAAATATTTGTAAAGTTGAAATAATTTAAAAGTTTTTAAAACTAACCTGAAATCCATAGATCCAGATCCAGATAAAAATAGTGCATATTTGATTTCGGTGATTAAAATATTATTTTTAGTCAACACCTATTATTTTAAATTAAATATCTTTGTAACCCCATTAGGGGTTTATATTAATAAAGTTCCCTTTGCTACGAATATTTACGTGATTAAATCTAGAATCGATATTTTTATTAGATTAACAGATTAATCTGCCTCATCTTAAGGAAATTAATTGTGGCACCGATGTAAACCAAATAACGATACGGCTGAGAATGACCGAAGTTATTAATGATTCACCTTTATACAAACAATAATATCACAAATTCTATCACTTGTACTTGCACAGATGAGTACCTAAATATATTTTATTCAATACTCTGGTATTTTGGGCTACTTACGATTGGAAATAATAATTTAGTCATACTTTTCCATAATACCCGGTCGGTTATCTGTGCTTATATTCACTCGTGACAGTAGTCGTGTCACTCCTCTGTCCCCCTTTCCTTTTAAACGCAGCACTTTCGATCATAGAAACTAACAGAAACAAAACTTTATTAAATATAAATAAAGCGCAATACACACATAAAGCGGGCACGGGTCGGGTGCGGGTCAGGACGGAAGTGCGGCGGGTCTAATTCCTTGTATTTATATGGAAGATAACACACTGAAAACGTACGCGGGTCGAGCGCGGGGCGGGTGGTGAGCGGGAGCCGCGCACGCTTTCAGTGTGAATTGTGCTTAAAATCCGTCCAAGAGAAACTTACTAAAACGCGAATTGTAACTATAAACTTTGTGACTGTATTGTATGATATTCAGAATTCATCAAAGTATTTAAGTTATAAAAAGTAAAAGAAGTCCAACATATATATAACGTTAAAAAAATTATCCGCATAAATTCATTCCAGAAAATACATATCTACAGGAGCCAAATGATAAACCAAACGGTTGTTTAATATATTTTAAATGCATTGTCAAGTGTGCAATAAAGTTTTATTGTGATTTAGAACATTAATTTCCTCGGGGAGGACAGCAAGCCTGTAATTTACAAACCAACAATGTGTGCTTGAAGGTGGTATCAAATTAAGTTAATGTTGGCAGCCTTATGCATTCTATCACAACGTTAAATATATACCTATTATTATCACGTCATCGTGCGCTACCTTTATTATGTAACTGGTTGTGCCCTTCAGGTTCACTCACGTTTCGATTGTATGATTATTTATTGCTCTACTGATAAGGGTTACATTACCTTAAACGAGGTACATAATTACTAAATAAATAATTTGTCTTTTTAAAAGTTATTAGTTAACTTTCTGCTTTTGTATTTACGTTTTTTAAAAATGTATAAAAGTGTATAAAGGTATATGTCATTTTCAATACTTATAGTTATATACTATATAACCTTAACCTTCAATGTACATTGACCTAAATGGTGTCCAGGAAAAGAACAGCTTTAGTAATTTTTAGTTTGATAAGTTACATATAATTCTTTTATGTAAGATTGCTTTAAAAAGAATTTTAACTTTTAAGAACAGAATGACTAGGTACTTTAATGCACGTAATGAGTTATCATCGCTAATGTAGTAGTTATCACCATTTTATCAATATCAACCCTGAGACTTCTACAAAAAAAGTTCTTGCACGTTCATCAACATAAGTCACATTTCATAATGTTTATTATAATCTTTTATACCGAAAACCTATGTAATTCAGTCCTTACCTCTTACGTTCCATATTTACAGACGAAAATTTAAAGAAAATTTATTTTCTTGTAGAGACTCTTGGTGCATAGGGAGTCAGAATGATGAATGAAGTACCTGCAAAGGTGAAAGATTTGCATTAGTATACAATATACTAACAGTACCGGCAAATAACGTAAATCGATTTCATTTTAGCAATATGTTTATAAAACACCTAAGTACAGAATACACGAAAACAAATTAACTGCACTTTAACGAGCCAACTAGCCCAATTCAGAATCAAAATACACCCTACAAGTAAGGTATACTTGTCATTACGTGAGTTGCGTCTACATTTTATTACGAGCCGTGTACGTGTAGTACGAATCGTATCGAATGACAACCTCTTTCAAGGTCAGGGTAGATAGATCGCTCAAAAGGAGAAGTGTTCGTCATTGTAATACACTACTAACAATGTGTATATGCTATGTGACACTGAGTAGCATGTGTCAACACATGGCAAATATTAATATTGAGAATGGATTGCGAGCAAAATTGAAATTTATTGCGTGGTGGCGTGGCTTTTCATTTAAGTATTTTTGGTGAGTGTAACTTTCTTTACTTAAATAAATACTGACATATTCTGTAATTAATACAAGGGTGCACATTTATAGAATACCTGTTATTTTAAATAAACAATAGCTAAAAATATTAGGTATACTAATACCAAGTATTCGCTTTTGCGTGAATATAAACATGATCCTAGTACCAATAAACAGCAAATATCAGTAGAACGGTATCTGTTCTGCCGTGCTTCGAGCTCGTTAAGTGTCGACGGTCGGAATAAACACACAGTACCATGATAGTGGCACTACACAGTGCGGGAAATGATCCTCCTAACAAGCTCGATCGGAAAACAATCGAAATACACGGAAATTGCTAAACTTCATACAGCTATGAATAAAACCTGTTGGGAATAAGATTCGTTTCATGATGTCAGGATTGCTTGCCGACTAATCAAATAGTTAAACATTTATGTACGAGTATATGTAAATGTGTGTTCATATTTTTGGATCATTATGATCATAAGAATGATGGTATATGTATAATCGTTTAGTCCACATCACTAAAACTGTTAAGTAGGACAGGTTTCTGTTTTGAAATACTTTTCTTCGGTAAAAGTGTTTCTTTTTAAATGTGCACCTTCTTAAAAATTTTTTTAACGAGTAAACGGGTCACCTTATGGTAAGTGACTACTGTCGCTTATAGACACCTGTACCTCTAGAGTCACAAGTGAGTAAGTCAGTGAAGAGTGAGTGAAGAGATTTCCCTAAACATGGCCACGCAAATCGTTAAACGTTAAGCTTTGAACGAAATGACGGGTATTAGATGGACTAACCAAAAAATTCCAACGTATCATTATATACCCAGGCAGATCCTGATCAGCCCAATTCAACGATTGGCTTACGACAGATCAATTTTTGGGTTTTTTAAACAGGACTCCGCGATTTACTGATAGAAATTGAAGATTCTGTGTTTAATATTAGACCCGATAATAAAAAGTGTAAACTGTGTAAACAAATTATATCAACTTTCTTATTTTCCTTTTATATTTCTGATTGAACTTCGTAAAATTAGAATATATTATTATTTATACTACGATAAGGGCTCGTGGCTAAGTGGTAACCGAGTAGGTTAACACATTACAAAGTTAAGCAATGCTAACCAGGTTAGTCAAGGATGGGTGACCATTCTTAATACATTGAGACCCCTCCGTGCCTCGAAAAGTACGTTAAACCATCGGTCCCGGGTACCATACAACCATCTATGGCATTCGTTACGGGTAGTTGGAGCCCTAAAAAGTCCGACAACCTGGTCTAACTACAGAACTTCGATATCGCCTAGTACTTGGGTTGTGGAGATCTGATGGCAGTCGCTTCGTGTAAAATATCAAAGTTCGGCCGTATCGTAGTTAGACTGAAAGCCGATCCCAACTTAGTTGAGAAAAAGGCGCGGAAGATGATGATACTACGATATGGCATTATAGTTCATTAAGTTCCTAGACAAAAAAGACCACAACTAAATTGTCCAGAAAAAATATATAGGTTGACTTGAAAACCTTCTCAATTTTTTCGTCGGTTAATGACAACATTAGTCAATAACTCGTATAGGGTGAATTACAAGATACCATTACATTGACAAACAAATAGGTAGTACATTCGAAGTTAATTAGAGTCTGTTAAAACAGTCTCTGTCCATGCCGCCTCCGCCGGGCCCCAGCAGGAGGGGTAGACCAGAAAAGTGCTGGATTAGAGGTGATATGCGTGCCAATAGACTTGCTATCAGGGATGCTGAAGATCGTGCGAAGTGGAGAAGAAAAAGTAGGAAAGCGGACCCCAGGCACCGAAGCGGAAGCTTCGGTTGTAACCGGGATTCAACGCGATGATGATGAAAACAGTCTCCTAAAATAAAAATTAAATAACCCAAAAACATTTTAAAATAGTTTGCTTTACTGTGAACACACCCTTAAACTACTTTTCCAATGTTATCAGCATTCAATGATCCAAAAGGCCCTTCAATTTACCTTTATTATACAAGGGACATCAACTAAGAAGAATGACTGCTTTATTACAAAACCTTTTATTCCACATACATCCGAGATTTAATGAGCTATTTTATGAGAACTTGGTAGACTGTAGTTTAATATGCTCCAAATTATTTAATGTTTTGTAATGGATGATAATACAGATCCGAGTGTAGACTCAACGGAATGGTGATCTATTATAGAAATATAATCATCGATTTGTCTACATATAAGCCCTATTTATATTTATATTTCCATTCTTTTTGTATGTCTAAGGAAAAAATATAGAAATGGAAAAGGTTTGTGTCCCGCCAGCGCAAGAGTACACAACATCAACGCCATAAATGTTGCGTTTATGCTGTTAAGTACTCACTCCTTTGTGAGGGGTATAGGAAAGGTAATACCGGGCCACGCGCTCCTTTGTGAGGAGTATACGGAAGGTAATACCGGGCCACTCACTTCTTTGTGAGGGGTATTTCGAAGGTAATACCGCGCCACTCACTCCTTAAAAAAAAGCCTCCTTTAAAGCCCTCACGCTTTAGGGAAGGTAATACCAGTAAAGTGTTCTAATACACGCCCTCTTGTTGGTCAGTGGCTACTGGTATCTATAAAGTCTCGCAAAACTCTCAGTACCAGTAGTGCGGTGCCTTTACCTTGTGCTTGTTTGATAAGTAAGTTGTAAAAGAAATTAAAACAAATACATTTTATAAAACTTCACCACTACGTAACGTATTGAATAAAAAATTAACATGAAATTTATTTATTTTTATCCACTTATATATTTGACTGGTCTGTTGGTCTAGTGGTTAGTGATCTTGACTGCCGAGCCAGAGATCGTGGGTTCGATTTCCACCCAGGATAAATAATTGTGTGATGAGCATGATCATTTGCGTCGGGTTGTAATTTATCTATAATATGTGTGTATTTAGAAATATATAAGTATATTTATCAGCAGTTTTGTTACCGTAGTATAGGCTCTTCCTAGTTTAGGATCAGATGGCCGTGTGTGAGATATATCCAGTTATTATTATTATTATTTATAAGAAGAATAAACGAAACTTTCAATATAAGCTTAATTTTAAATTCATCGTGTCAGATGCCAACAAAAAGACATGTAACATGCCAACAATAAAGCGGATGTTGTCAAAAATATCACGGGCTTATGGAATTTGAACGCGCATAAAGGTAAATGTCAAATGTCACAAAATATGTCTGAGATATGGAGCGAACAGTCGTAAGAATATATGGAAGAGTTGAGAAAATTCATTCGAGAAGAAAGAAAAATCGGTCAGCTGAAAAATATGTTTAGTTCATCGCCGAAGTTTACGACAGTTCGTTTTTAAATGGTTCAGCAAATATTGCGAGCTTTGAAATACAAAATTATATTATATTTATAATTTACAATATAATTATAATATGCCGAGTATGGATGCCGTGCATACCGCATAATAACTTTTTGACTTGTTAGAACGAACGTGGGCGGCCATTCTTTAAAGTGATTTTCATGAACTGATTTTAAGCATGCCAAATTGCTGTGATTGTGTGATTCGTGTCAATGGTGGAAACATATATTATTAATTTTTTTATCTCTACAATAAAAATTTGTGCCTCATTTTGCCTTTTTGTCATTTAATTGACGACATTAACTTTGGTTAATTTCCCACAATTGGCAAATAATTGCTATTTTTCTTAATTTAAAAAAAAAGGGATAAGTTGTTGACTTAATCATTAGGAACTAAAGTAAGAAGCCAGTCTGGAAGACTAAATTTGGTAAATACGAATTGGATAATATTTTATAGTTAAAAATGTACTTGATCCCTAGATATTTTTGATGTGTGTAATTTAACAGCATTTGAAGTGTACGAGGGCTACACTGAAAATTTCGGGAATCAAGGAAGTGACACAACATTACTATTTAAAAATGTATTTATTGCTTTTGGAAGTATTCTCCGCGAAATCTGACACATTTTCCATACGATGGAACCAATCATTGAAGCAACCATTCCATTCGGAAGTTGGGGTCTCCAAAATGGCCGTTTTGTAGGCGTCCACAGCTTCTTCAGGTGATGAAAATCTCTGACCATCTGACATGATTTATTCTTTATTTTAGGGAAGTATAGAAATCATTAGGGCTTAGGTCGGGACTGTACGGCGGATGGTCTAATAATTCTATGTTTTCTTGCTCTAAAAACTCTTTTGTTCTGTGCGCGGTGTGAGAACTCGCATTGTCGTGATGGAGGATGATGCGGCGGTTGCAGTTCTCTTTACGGAGTTCGGAAACGACCTGTGGCAAATAAATGCTAGCATACCATTCTGCATTAACCGTTCTTTGTCCCTCAAGAGGAATAGTCGCAACATGGCCGGTTTTGGAGACAAACGTGGCCACCACTTTTTTGCAACACTCCGTGAACGAACAATTTTAGTTGGCTTTAACTCATTTTCGAACACCCAAACTCGCAACTGGTTTTTTGTTTCGGGTTCGTACGCGTATATTCAGGATTCGTCACCTGATACAATGTTGTATACAGCATTTGAGGATCCTGCGTGGAATCTTTCGAGAGTTCTGACGCACTAAGGAACGCGAGCCGCTTTTTGCTCTTCACAGAGCAAATGCGGTATCCATCGGGAAAACAACTTTTTTACACCTAATTGTTCATGCAAGATTATTTGTATTTGACTCATGCCAATGTCTAAATTTGCCTGAATTTCGCGGTATGTCACATGTCGATCTTCCTCAATCAGCTTACGCACAGGGATCATCACTGAGCTTGACACGTCCACGTTGAAATTCAGCAAACCAGCGATAAATTGTGGTTTTGGATGGGGCTTCATCACCAAATGCAGAAAGCAGCCGGTCAACACACTGTTTTTGTGTTAAACCGCTTCGAAAGTCATAATAAATCATCGCCCTTGAATTTTCTCGAGTCAATTCCATTTTCTCAACGACTAAACAAGTTTGAGAAGACCGAGAATCTTTTTTTAAATAAATAAATGGTATTCGATTTTTAAAACCAAGGAGTTTTCAATTAAAAAGATTTTAATATGATAGGAATGGTGGAAATATTCCATTCCCGATACTTTTAGTGCAGCCTATGTAATTTGAACCCACCCACAGTCAAACCCTGTTACGGTTTTGTGGGAACATGTAATAAACTCAAGAATTACCTGTATTAATAATAAGTACTTGGATGACACACCGGTTTTTCTTTTACGTTTTCTAAAAATGAAACCTAGCTAGATCGATTTATCGCCCCCTAAACCCCCTGTATACAAAATTTCATGAAAAACATTGGAGCTGTTTCCCAGATTCAGATTATCACTACATATTATAAAACAAAGTCCGTCGCCGCGTCTGTCTGTCTGTTTGCGATAAACTGAAAAACTACTGAACGGATTTTCATGCGGTTTTCACTAATAGACAGAGTGATTTGGTGTATAATTTGTACCCGTACGAAGCCGAGGCCCTTTGCTAGTATATATATACAAGAATTGCTCGTTTAAAGGTATTAGATAAATAAAAGTAAAATAAAAAGTTTTACAGGTACCCAAAGCCGTAATCTGCTATCTTCCGCTGGCATGAAATTATATTTCAACACATGTTTTGCCTCTACACGAAGTATCCTTAGGAACGATTCGGCAGCAAATAAGCTTATTTCCTACGTTTCAAACTGGGGACCACCACTTTAGTATCATTCGTATCTACAACGGTGGTCTTTACTCTTTGGACCTCATTCTAGCTTTAGCGTAATTCTGACGTGCTATTATAAAAAAAAATGTTTTTCTGCCCATTAATGCCTAATTCAATAAATTATATCGAAACACATAAAAATATATTAGTATATTTCTATTCATACAAAAATAATAATGTGATTGGTAATTTAAGGTAATCTTAATGTCTTAATCAGTGCATAGATAGAAAATTGTGATAAAGTAAATGTTGCACATCTTCTCATAATTTTGACACAAGCGATCACAAGGTTTATTCTTCCGTTGGTTTTATTTAAATAACCAGGTACTTCGTATTCAGCCGAATGTTGTTTGGATTGAATTTTTGTAAAGATGACGAATACCTAATTAATACTAATAGTAATTACTAATAATTTTGTTTGTGTATTCTTTTTCTAGTTTTAATCGTATAATGCTGTGATCAGATGTAAGCAATAATTTTGAAAATTTTAAATTTAATTTCCTTAGTTACAAGTTACTGAAACTAACCTATCCACGTCAGGGCATCACACACACAAACCAATAATCCCATCACTACATCACTACATATTATAAAACAAAGTCCCCTGCCGCATCTGTCTGTCTGTTCGCGAAAAACTGAAAAACTACTGAACCAATTTTCATGCGGTTTTCACTAATTCACAGAGTGATTCATGAGGAAGGTTTTGGTGTATAATTTGTACCCGTGCAAAGCCGGGGCGGGTTGCTATTAAGATATAAGAACTAAACAATCATTGAAAACATTTACTTAAGAAGTTCCATATAACGATTATGTACGAAACATACTCAAAAATAGAAGACAAGAAAATAACTGCAAAGCGGAGCTTCTCAAACAATTGCGCCACATTTCCCGCAGCTTTAATTAAAAAGCTCAGCCCGCAAGTGGTCGGTAATAGGGCATCACAACATTGCTCCCCGTGCGGTACACTATGCCTGCGGGTACTTGAAAGAAGTACCTGCTAACGGTAAGGTACTGTTTTGTTAGAGGGGAATCTCAAACGGTGGGGGCATTACGTAATACAAAGTAAAAACGAATTGAAATACCAATGTCGCCCATAGTTTATTTCGAATAAAATAAAATTATAAAGTTAGATGTACATAGGTTAAAAACAAGTGATAATATCTCATTAAATGAAAACATTTAAAGTCACTTTTAATATCAGTCAGAATGATGAATTAAGTATGATTTTGCAAATATTTAACAAATTTTAATTAAAAACACATACAAAAAAAATATTACTAAGTCATAAGTAATATCGCATACTGCTAAGAAAAGTGACACTCGTTATTTAAATCGCACCATTCACTAATTCTTCACTCATTTATAGCAAGTTTGACATCATTGAATCTTAATATTCTGAATCTCACGAAAACACCAAAAATCATTGGCAATGTTTAATGTATTATATAGGGTATTGTGTATAAAGTAAGGTAAGGCAATAGTAAGGTAAGGCATGTGCCTAACTACGTATTTAGCATGTAACAATAAAGCATTTGAAAGAAAAAATGTGTGCTTAATTTTTATAAATAGGATTAATTCCCATATACAAAATGAGATAAGAAAAATAATGTATCCCTATATTCACTATACTGTAAGAAACAGTCTCACAACCACTGAAATAAACTATGAAAATCACTAACTAACAGTAACTGCCAAGTTGTTCGTCCAGTTCGTCGTCGTGTTGTCGTACCTCTATCCGCACTCAAGTCCATAGTTCTCGTCTTATTCCTACCCTTTTATAATCCCACTATTCGTTAATATTTATCAATCGACCAATAGTATTGCGTTACCGGTATAACCAGTCAAAATAATGTCTATTAACCTATTTTTATTAAATAGTGAACTGTGTTATCATCTTTTATAGTTTATCCCTATTTTTAATAAAATAAATAAGAGTTTTTAATGTGGCGACAACAATACTCGTACTACGCGTACATAATAAATGAACACTTCACTGGCTCGGCAACTTACTATAGATATGCGAGCTGACACGTCTGCACTCGCCGGTGTAAGTTCCACCCTACCTACGCTACAGTATTCAAATATTAAAAAAGAAATCGTAGATTTTGTTTATTATTTCAATTGAATGGACGTGCGGTCAAAAGAATTTCCCTCACAAAAACGCTTTTAGCGCGCCCCAACAGTAAAATTGTGTACGAAGATTCTTTGTGACCATAAAAAGGCAGCGTGTGAATGCTTTACATATTATGGAAGTTATGTTCAGATAAAATTATTGGCTTCGGATTTTATATTGCATACGAAGACACATTGCTTAGGCTCGAAATACTGCTTTGAAGATTTGATTAGTTATTCAAAGCATTGCCAAAAAAAATTAAACATGTCGGATGTTATGGAAATAATAATTGACACATGGAAAACTCAAACAGTCTTTATAGTAAGTGGTTATCTATGGATACTATCAATTCGAAAGGAAAAAGTACGGACCTGACCGGAAAAACCTTAGATAGATAGATTACACTTTATTTGTACACCAGGGTTTTAGAGAGAATATGTAACAGGAGATGTATCTTATCATTATAATAGTGTACAACGGGCGGCCTTATCGCTCAAAGCAATCTCTTCTAGGCGTCCTTACGACGGACTGGAGTTATTTTATTGAACAGGGAGTAATCAACGATTACCACCTGTTCAATTAAATTATATTGTTAAATTAAAAGGTTGTCAATTCTTATCATCTATTACATGCATACAATACTCAATAATTATACGCATATATAATTTAAATTTTCCCATGAATTTTTGAAATTTGGAAAGGGCAACGCCTGTAGGATCAGGTAGTATGTAATTTTTTCAGTAGATCTCAACCGATATAACCAAGTAAAGGAATAAACCTAATTAAACTAGCACTAACAGAAGACGTAATGACTAATAGAACATTTCACAACTGTTCCTTGAACTATCTTGCGGAAAGTAATAAAAAAGAAAGCGATACTTTAATTAGCTAGACGTTAATTGGTCACAAAAACAGAGGCGTGACGTAATTTCTGTAATACCTCGCAAAGGCTCCGGGAACATTTCCTTTTTAATCAGTGGGTCCTTCGCCTCCCAGGATTTAATTAAGGCTCCTAAACATTTTACATTGGTAATAATTGTGCCAGGGGAAATTACAAATCTGTTTGTATCAATTAACTTGAAGTGCTTAGCTTACTTGTATTAAGCATCTGGCAACAATACCATTCAACAGTACCGAGTTCTGTTTGAATTTCCATTATTGTTTTATGTTTGCAAAATATTTGTAAATACTTATAATTATGTAACGCACTAAAAAGCACACTCAATAAGGACCAATAAGACGATCATAATGTACTTTGTAGACTCTAGGAAAGCTTTTGTGTCAACTGGGACGGCTTCTGAAAATTTCTGACACAGAATATAGGAATGGATGTGATTCGATCACTTTATTTCGACAGCCAGGGAGTACTTGAATGAAATATGAATAGAATACTGCATGAAAATAGTTTAGTTACATGTGCAGGGTTTTTCAAGACTCTATCGGTTCATTTAAGTTTTATACGAAGAACATCACTACGTATTATAAAACAAAGACCCCCGCCGCGTCTGTTTGTCTGTTCGCGATAAAATCAATAACTACCAAACGGATTTTCATACGGTTTTCACCAATAGACGGAGTGATACATGAGAAAGGTTTTGGGTGTACAAAATATTAAGGTTTTATGTAAAATGGCTGAAATATGACTATGATTGTTGAAGATGTCGGAAAAATCCATACAATATGCTTTACTACCCGTGCGAAGGCGGGGCGGGTTGTTAATGAATAATAAAGAAACGTCTAATGATTTCATCATTACTTATTTTACCAGTTTGTGTTACATTTAAATGTGTGTGCCTAAATTGACTGAATGAACTGAAGGCTTTAAACATGACACAATTGTATTTGAAGCTTATGACACGGAAATTAAGTAATCCATTTGAAGGTACAACTGTGTAATATAAATATAAGGCTAACAAAAGCTTGTCTCCTATCTTTTAGTCATGTTCAATTTAAGTTATATTTAAAATAGTTGGTTACACAGCTTTTAATAAAATAAATATTGATTAATACTATTATTAGATATACGTGGTCGCTTAAAAGAGATTAAGAGCGTTGAGCTTAATCAACCATCTAAATCTTTTGATTCTTGATTGAGTCAAATGTAATTGAAATTGTAATAACAAATCCTAATGGAAAATTATAAACGGAAAGTATTAAAAACTAGATCCTTATAAAAGTTTTTTTCATAAGGTACGAAAATTAATTTCCATCTCAAACTTTATATGTGATTATTTTTGTGATCTTATAATTTAAGTTGCAAAGCTGAGTACTTATAATAGGGTATTTCACCTAAATTGTGAACAACAAAACATAATTACATACTAAAATAATACATGCTCCGTCGGACTGCACGGAATAAAATATCAACGGCGGCTCTGTTCGAGTGGGCGAGTATGTTGAGGTTTAATGCCTTGTGGTTGGTATAAATAGCATAGATCTGCATGGCGTCTGCGAACCTAATATAGTATACAAATAGTAGTTGGGTAAAGGTTACTTAACTAGGTTTCAACAAAGCGTTTCTGGCTTTTTAAAGATGAAACTAAAATTTTTGATTTCCTTACACCGTATTGACTGTGGTGTGTGAACAGAACCCATTTTGTTGTAGTCTTTGTACGTCAATCACAAAAAGTGTGTGTGTGTCTTGGTAGACAGTAAACAAATTAAAATTTGACCTTTAAATATTCACAAAGGTCTCATGGGAAGATACAGTTAAGGACAAAATCAAATTTTTTTCTTACTTTTTCCGTGATGTCATTATAGGAAAAATATAGTTTAGTAAAACTAAAACAGAATTAAAAAGTAACAAAGAGTTCCACTACACGAGATTACAAGATTTAGCAGCCAGGGGTGGATTCACCTGGCTTCATCATCAGACCATCTTTACCTACCAAGCCTAATCTATTGGACTCGTGAAAAGCCTGAGCCCAAACTCGAGGGGGTTAGTAGTAGCCACGTAATTGAAACATTTCATTTAACGAGTGACTAAATTTTTTCAAAACATTAATACCGCGTTCCTATATTCAAAAAACTTTCAATAAAAATTAAAACGAATAGTTTTATGAATTCTAGAGATCGCGTGGTGGTCGAATTTCGACCATGATTTATTTCATTGGCCAATATTACTTGACCTGTCATTGTATAGACTTTTGTACCATGACAGGTCAAAATATATGCTGGACACTCATAGGTTTATGTACCCGTTTTTGCATTTTTTTTTAACTTTGTAGCAAATATTGTTCAAAAATTTTAGCATTCGTCACTTTTTCTCTGTATAAACTATAAGTGTGCGAAATTTCATACTCCTCCGTCCGCCCAATTTTCGTAAAAAGGGATCCAAAGTTTTCGCTTCACGTATTAATATATAGATAGGGACGCCCTATAAATCAACATTGCGTATGTACATAATTATATTGTTTGTATCATCATCCGTATATAAACGTACACTACACAAACGTACACATATATTGAGGCATCCCTTTTCTTAAACCCTCAGAAGCCTCCTACATAGTACATATCTGGTATGAATATCATTTACCTTCATTCAGTTAACCCATAGCGGCCAGAAGCACAAACACTTGATCTATTCATGGCGACGACGAGCGGCGGGCCTGAAACGCCCGGCCAAGCAGATGAATTAAGATGAAAGTGCCACATGGGTACCGTCGCATTCGCCTGACGCTATATATTTATCACTCAACTTTCCATTCCCATTTACGGTTGGATGTTGGTTTTATAATAATGTTGGTCATGATTTACATGAATTATTTCGTGTAATAAAGTGTAATACCACTAGGTGCAGTGATTTAGGACTAAATCTACTACGCAAAGTTCGCAAATATTTAATTAAGTATTTCTTTTACATAACAAGTTCTCGACAAATTAAAGGGCCAAATACAATTTTAAAACCAAGCTGAACCTGTTAATCGATATCTATATAATAAAGCTTAAGAGTTTTATTGTTTGATTGTTTGTTTGACTTGACGTTTTCTTTCCACCCTATGGTTGCCTGGAAGAGATTGCCTTGTGCGATAAGGCCGCTAATTGTACAAACCTGTCTAGAGTTGTAAGTTTTTTGTTTTTTTTTATATGAAAACTTCTTTAGGCGTGTTTGTGCACTTTTCCTATAACTAAAAAGCACTGAACTCGTGACTGTTACGCGAATAATACTCCTTATTAAATAATGTCACCAACCTGCTAATGTGATGTTTTAAGTTCGTCGTTTCGTTTAAGTTTTCACTTCTGTCGGCAGTCCCATGACTGGCTATTTTTATTGAATACCTGGTATACATCATGGTACAATAAAAAGTATTATCATTATTAATATTGGTTTGTTTTAAGTCGCTAATCTCCGGAGATAAAAGTCGGATTCGAAAAAATCTTTTTGTATATGGTAACCAGATTAATGATATAGGCTATGTAACATCACGCTACGAACCTTAAGAGTGGAGCAATGACCATAAACGCGGGAGAAACTGTGGGGACCGGCTAGTACCAAATAGAATACAACTCGTATAGCTAGTACCAAATATATACACACATAGTTTGTCACTCACTGTTGGAAGAATTCTTATTCTCTTTGCGACAAAATCAGAATCCTTCGCCTAGGGGGCAAAATTGCTACTCAAATTAAAACACCCTGACACGGTACCAGAACCAAAATTAATAACGTGTAACGAATTCCATTCAATAAAGGTCATTCCTTAATATTGAATGTTATTTTAACGATATAAATTACTAAAGGCTGGCATGTACCCATAAAAAAATAACGAGATTAACATTCCCGATTACGTTCAAAGGAACCTCAAATGGGTCCGGCGGATAAATTATATTTACACAGGATGTTTTCCCTAAGAGAAACAGGGGCAATATTTTACGGGTTTTAAGCAGACGGGCTATCCGACGGTAAGTGACTACCACCATTCATGGACACCTGCAACTCAAGAGTCACAAGTTCGATGCCGGCCTTCAAAGTGGGAGTACGCTCTTTTCTTGAAGGTCGTATCGGTCCGAAAATATCGCTGGCGACAATTTGTTCCACATATTGATTGTGTGAGACTAAAAAAGGTTTTTGAAAACAGCACAGTGGTCGAGTGAAAATTATCCAATCACCTAGTAACTATTGACACGTTTACTTGAAAGACAATACACACCAACAGCGGGGACAAGAACCTGATAATTGAGACCTCTTTTCGTTATAAAAATAACAATGTTATTATTTTATAAGGACAACTCATGCTTGATCATAAATCTGACAAAATTAAAATTGTTTTTAAAAAAAGCTATTAAATGATTTCCAAGAAACTAATCCTGCAAAAAAAAAGTTCAGTGCTTTTTCCCCATACCAAAAGTGCTATGGGGTTTTGGTATGTACCTAAAAAAATTTCACTTCAAAAATAATCCGTATAGCAATCGAAGCAGGAAATTAAGATGCCTAAGACAAAGACACGTAAAAATACATTTATTTTTTATAAAACAATTTCCCTTTTATTGTTTTTCAAATTCACTTTGTTTTGAAAAGCTTTGTTGTTCTTTTCCACCTGGTACGCTTGCGGCTGTAGAAAATTGAAGAAAGAGATTGCACAAAATTTAGAATAACCTGTACAGATGTGGCTTTTAAGAAAAATTCACAAAGAACCGTGAGGTCATTGACATGGTTCGGTATAAAGAGTAATTGTCTTATGCAAATTAATATGATAAATGTGAAAGTAACCTTCCCTACCTGCGCGTCCAATTTATTATAGCTTTTGGAAAAGTATAACTTCTTAGCGATTTTCCCAAATTTTTAAGATAATAACATACAATCACACATTAATCTGTCTGTCTGTGTGTTCGCGATAAACTGAAAAACTACTGAACGGATTTTCATGCGGTTTTCACCAACAGATAGAGTGATTTATGAGGAAGGTTTAGGTGTATAATTTGTTAACATTTTGTGTAAATTGTTTGAAATATGATGATGATTGTTGAAGATATCTCTACTACCCGTGCGAAGCCGGGACGGGTTGCTAGTAATGTATATAATAAGGAGAAGATAATTAGTATATTAAAGGTTTCTTGTAAGAATTTAATCCGAGTGGCTAAAAGATTTCTTAATCTCACATTTTATTAATACTTATTAGCGTTCGTTAGATAATATGACTATCTCTCGGGAACAGGACTATCCATAGGGTTCTTTCCTATGCTGCTGGCAACGTGTTTACAAAATTTCATGATGATCAGTAGAGTAATTAAGGAGTGAAGACGTAACAAACAAACTTACTATCGCATTCATAATATTAGTTAGGAATTGGATTAATATTTTTAATGCAAAACCTTTAGATAAATAATTTCATATAATTGTTCAAGATGTAATTTTTTATTGGTTCAAACATAAAATTTAAAATTTTAGTAAGTATGTCAGATTGGATTACCGTTCTATTAATATCCAGCAGCCCCTATTTCCCAGTACTTAATCCTTCCAGAAGGTAATTACGTCTGACGTCATGCTGCGGGAATGCATAATATATAGCATGCATGAAATTGACACAATAATCATTGTCACTATTTGTTGCATACTTTAATAACGTCCGAAATATAAATCACAAGTTGGCATTTATAACAGTCGTTATATATATTTTTAGGTATAAATAACATTGATTACAAATTTTTGTCGTAAATCAATACGTTACAAGAAATTTTGTCAGCAATATTGTTCTTAACTAAATTTATAATATCAAAGACTTTCTAGCTCAGACTTGGAGCAGACTTACTAACCGGCCAAGTTTTGGTAACATTTGCGTTTTATATCTTAGAGCGTTAAGATAAGAAAATGACGATAAAAAAGATTTATCATGCTATAATTCAGCCATATTTCAAATTTATATTAGACTAAGAAACTTGTCGGCAGGTACTAATAGTGTAGAGCAAAAGTTTTGGATATCAATAAAACCGAATCCTTAAAAGAATTTATTTTTTGTAGCCGAAATTGTTTTATAAACGTTTTTATTTGCTTTAGCTGCTGCTTTCCTAACGCAAAAAGCAATTATGTTATGAGTTTAATTAAATCCTACTAATATTATAAACGTGAAAGTTTGTGAGGATGTATGGATGTGTGGATGTATGGATGTTTATTACTCTTTCACACAAGAACTACTGAACCGATTGCGATGAAACTTTGTATGTAGATAGCTGGAGATCTGGATTAACACATAGGCTACTTTTTATCCCGATGTTTGAACAGGATCTGGACTTACGCGGTTGAAACCGCGAGGCGCAGCTAGTTCATAATATAATTTATAGGTGGTATGTTACATCCTTGTGTTACTAAAGTCCATAGACTACATCAGCACCTTCAATCAAATTGGCCGTAGGTTTAAATTAAATCGCAAATATTTCGACATCGCACTCTCTGAGATTTACAACACTAAAAGTGACTATAATTTTAGCTGTGTTATGTCACTTTAAGAAGGAGTTTGGTAATCTCAAAAATATGCCCGATATTTAATTATAATATAACAATGCACTATTGTAACGTTACCACCACTCTTAGCTATATTAAATAATAACTAGAGATCGCGTGGTGGTCGAATTTCGACCATGGTTTATTTCATTGGCCAATATTACTTGACCTGTCATTGTATAGACTTTTGTACCATGACAGGTCAAAATATATACTGGATACTCATAGCTGTATGTACCCGTTTTGCATTTTTTTTAACTTTGTAGCAAATATTGTTCAAACATTTTAGCATTCGTCACTTCTTCTCTGTATAAACTATAAGTGTGCGAAATTTCATACTCTTCCGTCCGCCTAATTTTCGTAAAAAGGAATCCAAAGTTTTCGCTTCACGTATTAATATATGGATAGTAATACTAATAAAAACAAAAAAAGAAAACGATCATGTGCGAGTCTGACTCGCGCACCGAATCAATTCTCGAAAATTGTTGCCTGTGGTTTCAGGAAGATAGAGTTAACTTTATACTTCTAAAAATCTCTCCTATGCATCGATTTACGACAAACTCCACTTTTCAACCGCAAAACATAAATTTTTATTCACAAAAAATATTTTTTTATGTGATAAAACCAAAAATTAACAACTTTCAGATTTTGTCCTCTACCTTGCTTTTTACCAAATTTCATGATTCTAGGTCAATGGGAAGTAACCTATAGGTTTTGATTTACCTGCGAAATGTTCAAATTACTGTCGCACTATCTATATGGAACATTCAACATCACATTGTCCTCTGTTTGTTTAACGACTTTATACCAAAATAAAAAACAGATTTAGAAACGTTTGCCCGCGAACCTGTAGAACTGATTTAAATTTCATAACTTACCTCCAAAAGACATATTTCCTACAAAGATATATCACAACAAAACATAATTAGGTTTTTATAAAAATGAAGTTAATTATTGCTTATTTTGTAGTCAAATTGAGCGCTTTTAAATCTGAGTAGGACAGAATAAATTTGGCAAGCGTCGCGTTCACTCCATAACTCATCTCTCATCTACATAGTTAGGGGCTAATAGAATATTCATTTGTATTCGAGTTTCGCCCATTAGTGTACTTGAGCGCCTACCACGCGAACTACATACATGCTTGTTTTACTCAATTTTGGTTATAAATTATCACAGTAGTTGTATTCGCGTTTTATTTAATTTTGATAACCGTGACCATAGCTATCTCTTGTTAGCTAATCATTAACATAAGTTTACTTAAAATAAATAAGTTTTAGTTAAGAAAAACTAAAAAAACATAAATTGAAATTCAATATTTTTATTTCATGAAATTGGTCACTCGAAATCGTCATTTAAAAAAAACGAAGTAAAACTAAATTAAAATTAAAACCCACTATCCATCTCCAGCTCCATCATCAAACCATCGTTACTAAGCCCAATCTGTTGGACTCGTCAAAACGAATCAAATGAGCCCAAACGTGAGGGGTTTACTAGTAGCTACTGAAGAGTTCTACTATGCACTTCCTGGCTCCATCATCAGATTAGCTCCAAAATGCCAAATAATTGTATTGTCATCCAAACTACAACGTACAAAGTTTCATTTCCATACGTCAGTTATATTTACTTCCAACGACGACAACATCGCAAATCCGCCCGCCGATGACAAGTACGGGCCGCTCGAAACAAGGCTCATCAGCGTCTACGAGGAATCAGAGACCCGAAAGCTCCACAAATTGGGCGAACCCGGAGGGCAAAATTTGACCGAAATTAAAAAATATGAAAAATATTTTTCCAAGTATTGTTATTGATAACACTGAAGCTCGTCAATAGATACTCGTACTAGACACACACAAAAAAAAACAACGACAAAACAAAGAATCCACAAATGAAAGAGAAATGGTATTGAACTGGTGTGTTTATGCCTGTTTATAAATGGATTTATTTTTTCCTAGTAGGTACCTAATGGAAGTCCATCCTCGCATTGTAACCTTTTTAAGTTTCCTATTCGAAGTTGATACTGCTTAGGAGTTAGAACATCTCTTTAAGTACTTATTTATTTTAACAAAGTAATATACAATTTGTAAAAATATTGTTTCCAATAATGATAAAACAGGGTCCAAAACAGTTTCCTCGGGTTTCTGCATTTAGGTTTTACTTAGTACCAGAAAGCTACCGGTGCCTATGCCCATGTTCTATTCTGTTAGGTACGTGTCGTTTAAGAAAAACATACTCCTATAAAAAAAAAACCAAAGGTTCAATGGACTGTTATTATGAAATGTGAAAGTTACTTTTTTATCTACTTTTAATTTATTTCACGTTTCCTTTAAAAATCCATCGGCCGAAGCCATGTGCAATAAATCCCCGACTTACTGCGAAATTTACGGAAAACCTGGGCTTAGTGTTAAAATCCGTTGCGCCACTGTGGTGCGGTAGGGATTGAGTAACAATATCCAGCCAACGGTAAAATTTGTTATCTAACACAATATATATTAATACAAAAATACCTTGTGAGCAGCTTTAATATTGTAGGTTATAATTTGTGCTTATATATTCTTTAATGATGTTTACGTGTTTAGCTTACAAACAACTACAAGACCAGACAAGCCAAACCTGCCAGCTAAGCGGCCAGGTTCCAAACTACTTACTTTTACTATTGAAGAAATATCTTTACTAATATTATAAAACTGAAGAGTTTGTTTGTTCTCAATCTCAGGAACTACTGGTTCGAATTGAAAAACTCTTTTAGTGTTGGATAGCCCATTTATCGAGAAAGGCTATAGGCTATGTAACATCACGCTACGACCAATATGAGCGGAGCAGTGTCCATAAACGCAGGTGAAACTGCGGGGACAGCTGGTGTATTATAAGTTGGCAAAAAAATTACAAGGTCTTCTGAATAGCATGCAATTACCAGTGTCTACAAACGGGGCCGTAGAATGGAGGTGATCCCCTAGTCAGGTCAGTTTTAATACACTTGTAAGATCAAAAGCTATGATTGCATCTCATCATTTCATGAACTATGGAAGTCTTATTTTTTAATTACTTTTATTATTATAATCTTTTTTAGCCTCTCGTAACTACATAAGCCAATATCCAAGTACATTTAAAGGAAATTCATTTTATAACACACACAGGCTGTGTCCAAGTTACTTGCAAACTAAACAGAAACATAAACAGTAACTTAAGCATATGTGGCTTAGAGCAATGTATGTTAGTCGACCGTGAAGCGTAGTAACACAGACTAGGTAATAGTACTTCCTTACAGAAACCTCACTCATTAAAGTTAGGTATAAGTAACTAGCAACTCTCGCTTCTACGTTATTAAGTATAAACTACCCTGACAAAATCATATAAACAATGCTTATTTAAAAAGAATTTTCCTATTAGCTACATATGTTGAATCTCTGCACGTCTTACGTGTATATAATAAAAAATAAGGAGTTCATTCGACAAATAATATGTGTAATTGCCATAATAGTACAACGAGAGTGGGACAATCCCCTAATTCAAGACATCAAACATCTCGGGTGGTTAGGGTAAACCACACGTGGTAATACCGAGTACATCTATGTAAATATATCCTATCGTGCAAAAGAAGTGCTTCATATACCATGATACGCATACGCACACCTTAATGACATTGCATCTTAATGACGCACTGGGCGCTAGCGTCACTAAAATGGATTTCGCAGAATACCAGTGTCGCGGTTTAATAATCGCAACGTATGCTGAGCGATGTCCAAATTTTGGCACTGATGGGACACACATTTTCACAAAACTTTATAAATCTAATTTATAAAGATATTTAATAGTTTCAAGGTTGTATCGCTGCTCACTGACAATACTCTGGCCTTCATGAAGGCGGTTTCCGCTGGTTGAGGCGGTAGATGTGGTGTTGCCAGTGAGCAGAAGTGACATACCTACTCCCAATTTTTTTTTTTTTTTTGTTTTGTATCTTTTAGTCTAAAATATTATGTTCTTTTTTTATTCTTTATTTATTATTTTATTGTTTTCGTGTGAAAATTTGAGTGTCTGTGTGCCAAATAAATCTTTCCTTCTTTCTTTCTTTCTTGCATTATTCGTCGAGATCTTGTCATCGACCTTTACTTTGAACTTTTGTGATTTTTAAAAGCTTTTCATTGAGATATATTCGAAATTGAAATAGGATGCTAATGCCTGTACTTTTTATATAGATTTAAAATTTTATAACGATATACGTGTTTAAAAGGCTGCTCATTTTCTAGCTCCAAGAATAATAATTGTCTTTCACCGTAGCGATGCTCCTTTTCTTCGGGAAACGTGGTCAGTTGATAGTAACGCAGAATAGTGCTCAAAATTCAGCTGCGTTTTTTTATTACATTGTATTCATCAGTATTTTTGACTATTGTTCTCACATTTGTTACAACCTAGAATCTAATAATAATGTTGACAAATGACCACTATCACAGGGTCAACTGTCATCAACCATCATTTATTTATTTATGTACACTTCCTGCATCTGCAATGCATCTGCATTGCATGAGGCGGACTTAATGCTGTAGGCATTTTCTACCAATCAACCTTTGAGTGATACAGAGACGTGCGTGGCAAGTGTATAAAAAATTGCTATGTTAAATTTAGAAAATCATTATTTTATTAATTTTTTTAACATAAAATCTATTTATTTTAAATTACTTAAGTTATATAGAAGACCTAAGACCTTAAGTTTAATCTTAGCCTTTAAGTACGATTCACACCGAACGGGCCGCGCTGGAACGCGTTTTAAATACGGTGATGGAAATTGAAATTTATATTTATTACTTAAAATTCATTTTTGCATGGCACTTCTTGCCACCGCAGGTGGTTGGCTTCGTCCACTTGCACTCGGCTACCGAGGCGCGACTCGACGCGCTCCGGCGCGGTTGGTTCGGTGTGAATCGTACTTTAGATTTTTATTGGACAAATTGCCAGAAACCTTATTTAAAAACATGAACTTAAATATTAAACATTGAACCGTATATTAAATAAAATTGAATATACAGCTCAATGTTTAATATTTAAGTGCCCACATGTTTTGCATTTACAGCTGCTTTGGTTTCCAATAATGTTAAACAACATTCTACAAAATAAAATCTAGAAGTTAATTCAATCTCCCCCTCGACAGCGTTCGACTCGACGTAGCCGACATTGACTTACCAGTCGACAGGTTTATACACCGTCGGATTATCAACTAATGAATCCGTGGATTGCCGTGCAACTCCAACACTTTGTTTCTGATATTTTATTGTAAATGCGCCTTTTAAAAACACTACATTCACTTTAGCGGTATTGCTATTTGTTATGTGGCTTACTAGGATTGTATTAAGTCTTCCTTTTTGTCGGTATGTAACTCAAAGAGTACATATATTAATTGTTGGTTTCTGAACGTAAGACATCTTTGGCTTCTAATCACTTTCTTATCCTATATGTTTTTACAGAAGCAACCTGACGAGACGTGTTCCAAATTAGGATGCATAGACATAGGAATAGACCACAGTTCAAGACTGTATTGTTGAGTGTATTTTTACTTTCATCTATGTAAGACAGACAGCCTTCATCATCGTCTATTGAGAGAATATCGAGATAAGCGTTTTCAAGTATATATAAATGCATATTTTTGACCAAAGTTTTATATTTTTTTCATACGAACTTTTCTGAGCAAATTCGAACGTGTACGTAGTGGTAGTAGTAGTACGTTACCGTTACGTAACGTTACGTTAACTAGAATTCCATACGTTTAAACCCCTATTATGCGTTTTTTTTCTATATTAGAAAAAACGTTTATTTGATTGATTTTTCATTTACTGTTACAGGTAACTGTGATACTTGTCTTGTAACTTTTTAAACAATTACAATAGGAATTAACACGACACGTAATAATTATTACATACCTTTAAATTACCTGACATTTCGACGAGGTTGCGGTTACAGATCGCGGCCAGTGCAACCTGGTCGTTAATTCCCGTTAACATAATTATATATTAACCCACCTTTTGTAACGAAATAAATCATAATGTAACTTTTATTTCAACCGCATTGTTCAAATCATTCGTGTGCATTGTGCTCGCAGCAAATATTCGAATAAACCATAAACAATGGCTCTTAACATATTTATTCAGAATTTCAGTAAACGGGAGTTAATAGGCTAATTAACAGTTCTGTTATTTACTTTACTGTATTTGCTGCACCAATGCAGCAATGGCTCGAATAAAAAACGGAATCTATAATTTCCACCGTCAATTGTTAATAATTTACAATTAATATCAAACTTAGTGATTTACGGTGTAAACTACATATTGTGGAAACTTGTACAATAAATTTAAATAGCGTGGCGACTTTCACATACAGCAAGAACATACTTCAACATCGTCTAGCAAAGACGAGCTGAACTACGTAATGACTACTGATCGCGCTCGCGCTTATTACTATATATGGTATAGAATAAGTGATTAATATCTGAACATTATGAATAATGCTAATTAGACAGACAGTCCCCACTTATTGGACAGAGTAATGAAAATATACACGTGACTCCAACATAGCCTAAATTATTTTTTTCTGAAATAAATGTATAAGTATTTCTATAGCAATAAAGAGGTATCATCATCATTATCATTTCAGCCATAGGACGTCCACTGTTGGACATAGGCCTCCCTTAATGACTTCCAAGAAGGCCGGTTGGAAGCGGCCTGCATCCACCGACATCCTGCGATCTTTACCAGGTCGTCTGTCGCTTTCCGGTCCGTGGTCTCCATTCCAGAACTTTTCTTGTATAATCAGAATAAAAAGGTATAGACTTATACATTTATTTTGTATGTATTTTAATACTGAAATTTAATCAATAAAAGTTGATAATTTGAAAACTCCCTCGCTACTTTCTGAAACCCAACGTTATTCGATGGAACGAAACGAAATTTGAAACGGCTTGCACCACTTTTGGCTTAAAAACTCGCATCTCGCGGTATATGAAAATAGCAACGGCAATTTTGATCATATTTTAGCAAATAGGAACAGTACGATATTTAAGATAATCTTTTCTGTTCGTTTCCATAATAACAAGTAGGTTATTTAGTTTTTTTTTTTCAAAAAACAATAAAGAATCAAACATCGTCACACAACAGTTGTGGTCCTTGATGTTATAGAAAAAGTACAGCGAAATGCCGGTTCTTAAATCAGACGAATTTACGTTATAATTTTATGTCGTTGTCGACATCCTACTTGACCATTAGTCTCGGCGAGTTGATAACTTGTCCCTTTTTATTCATTGATTTCATCGGTTTAACAAATTATCAAACAACTTATTTCAAATAATTACACGTGTGCACTCTTTGATGCTGTTCCGCAATGATTGAACGTAATATGTTCAATCATTCCGCAACAATGTTTTGTTACCAATAAATTCCCCACTGTGTACATCACCCCCACAGATTTATCACACTAATTTTTTGGGAAAGTTTAAAAAAAGCAGTAGCAGCATTGACAGTTGCTACAATTGAAATAAAAGGTTTTTTTTAGTACATATTTTTACTAAGCATTAAATAGTTTTATAATTTTCACAAATTTTCATTAAGAAACTGTATGATAGAGGGTTTCTTTTTAAAATATGAAATAGCAATAGCATAGGTAAAATTATTCAGTAGTAGATTTTAATTGCATCATTTTTTTAGTAAACCGGTTTCTCATTTATTCGCAAACGATGACAAAGTAATGTCTAAGAGGCGAATTCAACTCGAAATCAACCCAGTAACCTATCGATGTATACCTTTTTTCATGTGGAAGCTCCTACGTGCCGTCAGCGCCGCCGGGGTTTTCCAGTGGAACGGTGTGTGGTGTGTGAAAAACCTCCGGATATGAGTTTTATAACAGCATTAACCAAAACTCAATTTCAATGTGATTAAATAAATTTTCAAGAAATCTAAGTAAAAATGTAGTAGGTATAAATTAGTCGCCTTTTGCTGTTATTATTAAAAAATAACTTAATAATAACTTTTATATGTAAGAAAAATAATTCATTTGTACAAAATATACATGAAAAGAAATTGTAAGACTTACCTAACAAACGCTTCGTTTACGAGTATAAAAGGTCACCCAAAAAGGTGAAAGTACAAAATACAAGAAATCTTTTAAAATATAACCTTTTAACAAGTACGCACATAATTCTCACAAGTTGGCACCTCGAAATGCCTAAAAGCTCTAATGTAATTTGAACACGAAAAAGTAGATACTTAAGAGAAGTTCAGTTGAAGTTCTATCACCATCTGGCGCGAATTGGGAGAACTGCCAAAACAAACTAACTGATAAAGTTAGACAAAATCCGATACTAAGCTTATTCAGCTGTCCTTTAACAAATGTACTAGTAAATATAATAGGTTATAACAGGACCTACAGTGTAGGGTCAAGGAAAGATTACTCATTATAATAGATAGGTCTGTCGTCCCTACTGAAGAAGGACCTAAACTCAGTAGATGGTAAGGGACAAAATAATAATAATTGTTACAATAAAAACTTTCGTGATTGTGGTATTCATGTTTATTAAAGACTATACGGTTTTACTCACGTTTCTATTTCGGGGATGCCCGTCACACCTACCACACCACCACGCACACGGTGTGACGCCTGACACCGTCGCGGCAGGACGCTTCACTACATGATTGAGTTATTATTAGTTATTAGAGTTATTCAATACCTTTAGATTACGCTTTATTAGAGTGG
The DNA here is from genome assembly GCA_963859945.1 of Euplagia quadripunctaria. Classification (NCBI taxonomy): domain Eukaryota; kingdom Metazoa; phylum Arthropoda; class Insecta; order Lepidoptera; family Erebidae; genus Euplagia; species Euplagia quadripunctaria. Next base: position 13,719,872 of record OY982570.1, read on the forward strand.
CTAACAAATAATCCTGTTATTTGACACCTATGAGATCAATCGAAATAATGCTTACATGGAAAGTAGATATACATTTTAGAGATAGTTTCACTATGGATTATAGCTACTAAAATGATTGTTGTATTATCTGTTCACAAGGTAAAAATTGCCGACTGTAGTTCTTACCACTATTCTGGGATTTATTTATAGACTGACATTTCGCACGTTACCATGATTATAATAATAATAATAATATTATTATAATATTATTATAACCTGGCAACACTAAGAGGCAGTCTTCTTTTATAAGCGTATTACCAATATTTATATTTTTCAAGATAACTTTCTATTGAATCCATATATTATAGAAATCTATAAACGAAAATGCAGATCCAAAATAAAATAAAAATAAAAACAAGGAAAAAATGACGAAAACAAGCTATAAATAGAGTACCTACAAGACATGACATATGTCATGTCATACAAGAAAAAATTTATTAAACCGAAACGAATACAATTATTAACCAATTCCGAAGATGCTTACAAGATCCAGGGCAAAAGCGCAAATACTATCCCCGGACTCGTCGCTCAGCTCCGCCTCGCGGCCCCCGGAAACTACATCGAGTGTACCGACCGCTGTTGAGGCGTCGAGCTCGACATCGAGTGACGAGTTTTTCTCTCCGCTGACGTCGCCAACACCTGTACGTCGGCAGGGGAGAGGCCGGCCACCGAATGGCTTGGGATCCCGAGGCCCACCGGCTTCGAATAGGGCCCCCGCTACCGGTGGTAATGTGCGTCGCATGAGATGGACGACTTTAATAAATGAGAACGTCATGCGAGCATATTTTGTGGCTACAGAGGGAGGAACTAACCTCACTGCGTACCGTGATCGTATGCTGTCTCTGTTTCAGGAACTTGAACCAACTGTTAACGTTTCGGCGCAACGACTATCGGACCAAGTACGGGCCATCCAACGATGTCATTTGTTGGATAACTCTGTGCTTGAGAGGCTGCGCTTGGACTTGCAGACAAGCACTATGGCTTCTCCTCCTTCACAAATAGTTACACAATTACCATCTGGTTTATTACGACCTTACCCTGATGAAGGCGGAGAGGACAGCACTGCTTCATCTGTAAGTACTCAGTATAATGATCAAATAAGGAATACTTTGGAAGGTGCTATTCGAGAATATCGGTCCATGAGTTATGAAAACAGACCTCGTTTGCCGCGTTTGCCAATGCATAAACGAAATAAAGCGCTGGTGTGTGCCCTTGATTCTATGTTAAATATTTATTTAGAAGAAAGCAAAGATCTCAGTGATACACACTCAATTCTGTATTGTGCAGCTGTTGCAGCATGTCGAGTAGCTGGTGTTAAATTCCCAGAAAATAATACCGCTACTCGGCTAAAGCTTGCTGTTCCGGCGTGGCAGTGCAGGATTGAGCGTCGTATTACTGAGGCGAGGGCACTCATTGGCAAGCTTATCTGTTTCAGATCGGGTAACACACGTCCGAGAGTAATGCGTTTTGTGAATCGGGCTTTTTCGGGAACTGGTATCAGTTCCTGTCATTATGCAGCACGAGTCACAGAACGCATTGACTTTCTGAAACAGAAGGTTTATGCATGGGCGAACCGTATACGAAGATACAAAAAAAGAGTGGACCGATATACTCAGAATCGTTCATTCCAAAAGGATGAGAGGTGGGTTTATAGAAGGTGGGAGCAGCCTGATGTAGTGAGTGACACACATTTCCCAGATGCTGAAACTACAAATACATTTTGGCGTAACATCTGGGCAATGCCTGTCACTCACACAGAGGGTGATTGGATGCGAGATGTTAAACGATCATGTGAGTCGATTGATACCATGGAGCCAATATCCATCACCAGCACTGATATAGCTTGTGCAGTTCGTTCGCTGCCGAATTGGAAATCAGCGGGACCGGACGGACTGCATAACTTTTGGTTAAAGTGGCTCCGTAGCTCACATGTACATTTGGCATCTCAATTCCATTCATGCTTAGAATCAGGCTCGCTTCCAACTTTTATGACCACAGGAGTAACTCACCTTCTCTATAAGTCTGGTAGTGCCACGGATCCCAAAAACTACAGACCTATAACGTGTCTCCCAACACTTTATAAATTACTAACATCTATTCTGAGAGTGAAGATAACATCTCATATAACTAACAATACTATTATGGCTTACTCTCAGAATGGATGTAGAAGTGGGGCCCGTGGCACTAAAGAGCTCCTTATACTTGACACGATCATTAATCAACAAGTTCGCCGTAACCGAAAGGATTTGGCGACATGTTGGATAGATTATAAGAAAGCCTATGACTCTGTGGCGCATACGTGGCTCTTGAGAGTGATGGAGTTGTACAAGATTGATACGACTCTATGCACTTTCTTGAAGGCATGTATGCGGCAATGGAGAACGGTCCTCTGCTATCCAGGATGTCGGCGGCCTGTCGGTGACGGCGAGCATATAAAGATCAAGCGGGGTATATTTCAGGGTGACAGTTTGAGCCCCTTGTGGTTCTGTTTAGCTTTGAATCCTCTCAGTACTTTGCTGGAGAGTTCAGGGCTAGGCTATCGTTTGCGGAGAGGAGGTCAGGTTATATCCCACCTCCTTTTCATGGATGATTTGAAACTGTTTGCCTGCAGCAATTTCCAATTGATAAGATTACTAGAGGTAACTGATACCTTTAGTAAAGGTATCAGGATGGAATTTGGTGTGGATAAATGTGCAGTCATGCATGTTAAAAGAGGCAGGATTGTGGAATCTGATGGGATGGAACTCACAGATTCCACACACCTTAGATGTCTTTCCGCCAACGAAACTTACAAGTATCTAGGTATGTCACAGGCGTTAGGTGTAAATGAATTGATTATGAAGCAATCGTTACAGGAACGCTTCTTTAGCCGCCTGAAAAAAGTATTGAAAAGTCTTTTGTCAGGCGGTAATAAGGTGCGGGCCTATAATGATTGGGTCAAGCCAGTCCTAATCTACTCCTTTGGAATACTTAGATGGACTCAGACTGAACTAGATGCCCTGGATAGAAGAGTTCGTACATTGCTTACCGCGTACCGAATGCACCATCCACGATCGTCGGTAATGAGATTGTATATCCCGCGGAAATGTGGGGGTCGTGGTTTTTTAAATGCCAAGACCCTCCATAATCGCGAGGTATGCAATCTTAGAGATTACTTCCTCTCCGTTAACGTGGATGTGCATCGGGATGTGGTGGCAGTTGACAACGGACTCACCCCACTTGCTCTAGGAAAAGAGAACTGGCGCAAACCTGCAGTACTTAATATTACTGATCGTAAGGAGATATGGAAGGGCAAAGAGCTACATGGACGTTTTTATCGGGCCTTAAATGGGCCCGATGTCGATTTATTAGCATCTGTGTCCTGGCTACGGTTTGGTGATCTCTTCGGAGAAACTGAAGGGTTTGTCTGTGCAATTACAGATGAAGTTGTTATGACGAATAACTATCGAAAATATATCCTGAAGGACGGCACGATTGACATTTGTCGGGCATGTCATCGCCCCGGAGAAACCCTCAGGCATATAATTTCCGGTTGTTCTCGTCTTGCCAACGGTGAGTACTTGCATAGACATAACCAAGTGGCCAGGATAGTCCATCAGCAACTTGCTCTTAAATATAACCTTGTGACTGTCGAGTTACCGTACTACACGTATGTGCCCGACCCAGTTCTTGAAAATGGTCGTGCAACATTGTACTGGGATCGATCTATCATCACTGACAGGACTATTGTTGCCAATAAGCCTGATATAGTGGTGATAGACCGATTAGAGCGCCGAGCAATGATTGTTGACATCACCATTCCCCATGACGACAATCTCTTGAAGGCTGAAAAACAGAAAGAAATAAAATATTTGGACTTATCTCACGAGATTGTCGACATGTGGGATGTGGATTCAGCAATCATTGTGCCGATAGTCATTTCGGCCCATGGGTTAATTGCTAAGAGCCTCGACCAACACCTTCAGAGGCTCACGTTAGGCAGCTGGATCAAGAGCCTAATGCAGAAGGCAGTCCTTCTCGACACGGCACGCATAGTGAGGAGGTTTCTGTCTCTGGAACCCTAACCACCGGTAGCTTGGTCCCTGTACCCGATACCGGTGGGACACTATTTTTTATATTTTTAAATATATTTTTTTTTATATAATAATGTATTTAAAAATGTAATTTATATGTATTTAAATGTTAATAAAGAGAATAATAATATAACTCTTTATTGTACACCAGAAACATCAAAAAGCAAAATTACGGTTTATACAATTGGCGGCCTTATCGCTCTACGGCAATCTCTTACAGGCAACCATGAGATGGAGAAAAAAAAAATAGAAATAAATTTAGGGCAGTATGGTGCACGTTTATTATATTATTTAGTTACGTAAAATATCTTGCTAGTATACATACAAGTAAACTTTAAACATATAGAAACATAAGTAGGGCATTTTTAATCTCAGGTTCTCTGACGATCTCAGAGACCTAGGATGCATATCGTGCAAGAAATTAAACCGTTGTTTCAGGCAAGGTGGAGATAGGGGGTTAAACAGAATATTATTTAACAATGAAAGGATGTGTGTGTTCCGGCGATAGGCGTATAGGTAACCACTTGAGCTTTTTTCGATATTCAGAAACATGATCATATTTGCGTAGTCCAAATACGAATCGTATACAAAGATTTTGGAGTCTCTCAAGCTTATTAAGTTGGTCTTCGGTGAGATCTGGATAGCTGGCATCAGCATAATCTAGGATGGGAAAGAGAAGGGATTGTGCAAGCGCAATCTTAGTGGTAGTAGGTAAAAAGTTGCGAAGCCTACGTAAGGAACATGCAGTGGCAAAGATTTTGCGACTCAGTTCCTGTAGCTGAGGTACCCAGGACATACAGGTATCTATATATATCCCCAAGTTTTTGACTTTGTCACTATAAGGAATGTAGGTGCCATTGCAAGTGACTTGCGGTAAAAGTGACCAGTCAATTTTGGAGATCTGCCTGGTGCTTCCAACAATAATGACTTGAGTCTTTCCTGTGTTTACCCTCAGACCGTACGAATTTCTCCAATTGCATATAAATTCTGCATTAACTAAGTCTGCATTAACCAAATTAATAGCCTCCGTTAGTTTATCTGGTTTAGCCTGAGTATGGATCTGGAGATCGTCCGCATAAAGGTGGCAGGAAGAAGAGAGATTATTTGTGAGGGAATTTATAAAGACAGAGAAGAGAAGGGGAGATAGCACGCCGCCCTGTGGTACACCAGCCGTAGTTTCACACCATGAGGAAACAGTGTCTTCAAAACTAATACGCTGTCGGCGACCAAACAGGTAACTATGAAACCAGTCAATCACCGCTGGAGATATGTTAAGAGAGCGCAATATGCCAAGTAACAACTCAACATCCACGGTATTTAACGCATTACTGAAGTCCAGCAGAGTAAGAACTGTAAGCTCAATGTTCTCCATAGCTAATCTGATGTCCTCAGTAATGTGAATTAGGGTAGTGGTAGTGCTGTGTCCAGGACGAAAGCCAGATTGGAAAGGATTTAAGAGTAGGTTTTTCGAAAGGAAATTAGAAAGTTGAGTGTGAATAAGCTTTTCGAGGACCTTGGAGAGAAAGGGTAGGATGGAGATAGGGCGATAGTCAGAAAAAGATGATGGGCTTTTCTTTTTGGGGATCGGTACAATTTGAGCATCTTTCCAAGCCGTTAGAAACACGCTATTAAAAATTGAGAAGTTTAAGATGTGACTAATGACCGGAAGGATTTCATCAATGATAGGAAGGATCATATTACGGCTTAGACAGTCAGATCCCACAGCGCTTGAAGTAATCGACATTATGCTCTTCTTAACATCACAGTCAGAGAATTGACTAAAGAAGAAAGGAGAACAGTCAGGAGTTGAAACAGATGAAAGATGTTTCAGTGTTGTTTGTTTTGTCATTTTATCAAAGTTTGACGACGCAGAGAAATGCTGATTTAATAAGTTTAAATTTAAGTTTTTTGGAATCGTTTCTTGAACGGGTTTGCCTACTCCGAGTGACCTTAAAAATTATCATTTATCTATCACCAAAAATAAGACGACCCTTATCCTTGTTAGTTCCATTTATTCAGTTTTTTACGGTAGGTACGTCAATCATTACCACTCGTACTTAAACTTGTAGAGGTAAACATGTTATTACTAATACTGAAGCTTGTCATCTTACTTTTATTAATAGTAACTTTAAAGCTCTACAATATGCACATTTATCATTTACGTTGAAACTCTTTATATCCCACTAATATTATAAATGTGAAAGTTTAGATGGATGGATGGATAGATGGATGTTTGTTACTCTTTAACGCAAAAACCACTGAACCGATTGCGATGAAAGTTAGTATGTAGATAGCTGGAGACCTGGATTAACGCATTGGCTACTTTTTATCTCGATATTCTCACGAGATCGGGACTTACGCGGGTGAAACCGCGTGGCGCTGCTAGTTTAGTATAAGAAAGATCTTTTGGTATCTCTGTTATTCTTCCTAGAAATTATGAAAAATGATTGGTAACAGTCTAATGGTAATTGGCAAAAATAATTTTGTAGCCAGTTTTCTCTAAGTTCTTTTGGTGCTTTTCATACTAACTTAGAAAATAATGCTGTTACGTAACATCTAGTTGGTTACTATTCACTCTTATGAGGATATAGTTTTGTAGGTACACAAACATCATTAATTTACACACACATATATTAAATGGTTTGCTACCGTAGCGGTGTAGTGACGTTCCTCGAAAGATAGGCGGAGCTTATGGTAAACCCTACTCACCACCACCGGAACGGTGCGCGGACGCAGCGCGCATTGCAACCCGCGCCAGTCAGCCTACAGCCCTCGGACGTGTGCCCTGTGTCGCTCGATAGCTTGACGCTCTGCCAAAACTACCGCGCACTAATTTATTTGTGTAAATTTTCTTGTACTTTCCTTTTCTAAGTTCTGATCTGTTTTTAGTGTTCCTTCCGACGTCTTACTATGTTGCTTGACTGTACTCCTTCTGCTTTTTGTGTGTGTGTTTACTAATTTGTGGATTTGTGCATTAAAGACGCTAATAACCCGATTACTGGACCTTTCCATTAACACACCTCAACTGGTGACCCCGTTAAGAACTCAATGAGTGCTATTAGTGACTCCGCAAAAACCACCGTTTCGTCAGGAAATACTGAACACGTAACTTTACGGCGTAACAAACCCGTCTCAGTGTCGCGAAAAATGAGCATCAAAGTACCTCCGTTTGCACCTGAGGATCCTGAAATATGGTTCGCATTGCTCGAAGGTCAATTTGAGGCCATGGGCGTTGACGATGACGCGACAAGGTTCACTCATGTGATCACTCACCTTGATTTACATCATGCAAAGGCAGTGAAAGACGTTATTGTCAATCCCCCTGAGAGGGACCGGTATCTGAAAATAAAAACGGAGCTGATAAAACGGCTATCTGCATCCCAGGAGAAGAAAGTGAAGCAGTTGCTCACTCACGAGGTGCTCGGGGACCGAAAACCCTCACAATTTCTGAGGCACCTACTAGACCTTGCCGGACCCTCCGTTCCAGAGGATTTTATAAAAACTATTTGGAGTAACCGGCTCTCAAACAACATCCAAACGATCATCGCGTCACAGCCTACCCACTCTTTGGAGCAGCTATCAGACCTCGCGGATCGGATTCAAGAAATCACAGCACCCTGTCACGTCGCGGAGACTTCACCTAGGGCAGAACCAAGTACCAGCGTCTCCAGTGAAATCGCTGAACTCCGACAAATGGTGGAGAAGCTGGCATTAAAGCTGGATGAACGTTCCCGTACCCCTGACCGTGGGTACAGCCGTTCCCGACCACAGAGACGACGTTCTTCTCCTCGACAGCGGTCCAGGTCAAACTCGAGTTATCGCAAGTACCCTATTTGTTTTTATCATAGCAAATTTGGTTCACGAGCCCACCACTGTGTTAAGCCTTGTGATTACAACAAGTCGGGAAAAGCTACAGGCAGTCGCTAATGGCGACTGACGACTGCCCGACATCATCAGGTCGCCTTTTCGCCCATGACCGCACCACTGGCACGCAATTCCTGGTCGATACTGGGAGTGACCTGTGTGTTTACCCACGTTCTGCACTGCGGGAGCGTCGTACCAGGACCGACTTTAGTTTATGTGCTGCCAACGGAACTTCAATAGACACTTTCGGTAGCATAGATTTAAATTTAAATTTAGGCTTAAGACGCAATTTTCCTTGGCGTTTCACAGTGGCTGATGTAACTAAAGCTATAATTGGTGTAGATTTCTTAAGTTTTTATAATCTTGTTGTTGATGTTCGTAACAAAAAGCTTATAGATAATACTACTACATTGTATTCCAGCGCTTCTGTAGCTAAAACTGATATATGTTCTATAAAGGTGGCATCGGGCGATACCAGGTATCACGTTCTGTTGGGTAAGTACCCTGAAATTACTCGCCCTTCAGGCACGCCATGGGTCCCTAAACACAGTACAGTACATCACATTCGCACCACACCTGGTCCACCTGTATTTTCTACTCCTCGCAGGCTCGCCCCTGACAAACTTAAGATAGCTAGAAAGGAATTCGAACTCATGCTTAGTAACGGTACAGCGCGTCCGTCTGAAAGCTCATGGGCCTCTCCCTTGCACCTAGCTCCTAAAAAGGACAACAGCTGGCGTCCTTGTGGTGATTACCGCATGCTTAATTCCCGAACCATTCCTGACCGGTACCCTATAAGGCACATCCACGACTTTGCCCATAGCATAGCTGGGTGCAAAGTTTTTAGTACCATAGACCTGGTAAAGGCCTATAACCAAATACCAGTCTACGAAGAAGATGTTCAGAAGACGGCCATCACCACTCCCTTTGGCCTATACGAGTTCCCCTGTATGACCTTTGGTCTGAGGAACGCAGGTCAGACTTTTCAGCGGTTCGTCGATGAAATGACTAGAGGACTTGATTTCGTGTATCCCTACTGCGACGACTTTCTCTGTTTTTCCCAGGATGAGGACCAGCACGAGCGTCACCTTCAGCAGCTGTTCGAGCGCATGAAGGAATACGGTATCCTCGTCAACACCTCGAAATGTGTTTTCGGAGCTAGTGAGGTAACCTTTCTCGGCTACCATATTTCCGAAGCTGGCACCAAACCCCTAGAGTCCAAGGTTCAGGCAATTACAGACTTTCCAGTACCAAAGACAGTCAGACAACTGAGGCGCTTCTTAGGTATGCTCAACTTTTACAGGCGCTTTTTGCCTAACGCAGCTGTAAAACAAGCCCCTCTTAATACCTTCCTCGCTGGCTCGGTAAAAGCCTCTCAACCTGTTGATATATCCGGTGAGACACTCCTTGCTTTTGACAGGTGTAAACAAAGCCTCGCAAAAGCGGCTCTACTCGCACATCCAGACAGCGATGCTAAACTGGCACTCGTGACTGACGCCTCTGATCTGGCGATCGGTGCAGTGTTACAACAATTGAAGCACGGTAATTGGCAACCACTTGCATTTTTCTCACGCAAGTTCAGCCCCTGCCAGCAAAAGTACTCACCATATGATCGCGAGCTTTTGGCAATATATGAAAGTATTAAATACTTTCGTCATATGCTGGAAGCTAGACACTTCATTGTGTTCACTGACCATAAGCCAATTACTTACGCCTTTCACGAGAGAAAAGCTAACTGTTCACCTCGTCAATATCGCCACCTGGATTATATATCGCAATTTACGACCGACATCCGACACATATCTGGAAAGGACAATATCGTGGCTGACACACTGTCGCGAATTGACGAACTACAGATGCCAGTGGACCTTCTTCAGTTAGCTGAGTCTCAAGCCAATGACCAAGAGCTCTTCCAGTACACTGACGGCGATTTTTCACTCCGCCTGGAAAGGCTCAAAATACCTGGTTGCACAAAGGAACTTTATTGCGATGTAAGCACTTCACATCCTCGTCCGTTTGTAACCAAGCCGCTAAGGAAGCCACTATTTGACAGCCTTCATAATCTCAGCCATCCGGGTGCTATAGCAACCACAAAATTGGTTGCTGAGAGGTTCGTCTGGCCTGGTATGCGAAAAGACTGCCGTGAGTGGTCTCGTAAGTGCCTGTCTTGCCAACGCGCTAAGGTGTATCGGCATGTCTCTGCACCTTTGGGTACGTTTGACTTGCCTCGCGCGCGGTTTTCGTTTATACACATTGACATTATTGGCCCGCTTCCACCATCACAAGGCTACCGCTACTGCCTGACCGCGGTGGACCGTTTTACCCGTTGGCCTGAAGTCACACCGATGATGGATATAACCGCTGAAACCGTAGGCAAGGCACTAATATCCTGGATATCCAGATATGGATGTCCCACGGATATTGTCACAGACCGCGGTCGGCAGTTTGAATCCACACTTTTCCAGTATCTCGGAAAAATGATAGGATTCAAACATCGCCGAACAACCGCGTACCACCCGGCGTGCAATGGCTTGGTAGAACGGTTCCACCGCCAGCTCAAAGCAGCCATAATGTGCCATGCGGACTGCAACTGGGTTGACACTTTACCCCTAGTGTTATTAGGAATTCGGGCATCCTATAAAAACGACTTAAAGGCTTCGTCGGCTGAATTGGTCTATGGCGAACCTCTACGTCTTCCTGGAGATTTCTTTCAGGCAACTGCCCCTGATTCGACCGATTTAACGGATTTCACAGCCCGCTTACGCCATTTCGCACTAAAGCTTCGTCCGTCCCCGGCTTCCCGTCACAACAACAATAAATGTTTTGTATATAACGATTTAAGGGCTTCAAGCCACGTATTTTTGAGGGTTGGTGCATTACGAGGTCCCTTGGAACCTCCTTACTCCGGACCATACGAAGTGCTGGAGCGTGGGGATAAAACTTTCAAAATACTTGTCAAGGGTAAGAGCGTCACAGTATCTATAGACCGCCTTAAACCAGCCTATATACTCGTCGACCCCTCCACTAACACCTTACCTTCATCAACCCCTATTAATTATGATCCTATGGTAAATCCTACGCCCAGCCCCAGTCCTAGCCAGACAGTCGCCCCAGATCAGGCGAGCACCAGAACCACCCGTTCCGGCCGCAGAGTTCGATTCCCTGACTACTATCGACCGTAGTGACGGTCTCTGGGGGGGAGTGATGTAGGTACACAAACATCATTAATTTACACACACATATATTAAATGGTTTGCTACCGTAGCGGTGTAGTGACGTTCCTCGAAAGATAGGCGGAGCTTATGGTAAACCCTACTCACCACCACCGGAACGGTGCGCGGACGCAGCGCGCATTGCAACCCGCGCCAGTCAGCCTACAGCCCTCGGACGTGTGCCCTGTGTCGCTCGATAGCTTGACGCTCTGCCAAAACTACCGCGCACTAATTTATTTGTGTAAATTTTCTTGTACTTTCCTTTTCTAAGTTCTGATCTGTTTTTAGTGTTCCTTCCGACGTCTTACTATGTTGCTTGACTGTACTCCTTCTGCTTTTTGTGTGTGTGTTTACTAATTTGTGGATTTGTGCATTAAAGACGCTAATAACCCGATTACTGGACCTTTCCATTAACACACCTCAGTTTTATCTATTTTTACTGCACTTTTCTCTCATCTTGTTTTGTGTGACATTGAAATTGTATTATTTACATATCCACGCGTTACTGTGGCTAAGTAATTTCCAATAAAAAAATATTGTGACCATAAATTAAGATAAGACTATTGTATCTCTCAAGTTAGACCAACTACACCCAGTGTGCAAAAAATCGGTTCAAATATATATATATACATAGATTATAGTCATAGCAGTTACAAATAAAAAATGAGAGATCCCAGCTATAGGGAATTGATTAGAATTGTTACTTTTTCTAAAGCAATAACCTAAAAAAATTACAGATTGAAACGTTCTACTAATGTTTATTTTATTAAGAAAGAATATATATTACAGGTAAACTTTTTAGTTTGGGTCATCATCACTACATATTATAAAACAAAGTTTATAAGACGTGGCGGGGGACGTCTGTCTGTTCGCGATAAACTCACCACTCACACTCTGCGGTTTTCACCAATACATAGAGCGATTCATGAGAAAGGTTTAGGTGTATAATTTGTTAAGGTTTTGTGTAAATTGGTTGCAATATCATGATGATAGTTGAAGATGTCTTTGCTACCCGTGCGAAGCCGGGGCGGGTTGCTAGTTCGAAATAAAAAAATCATTGAAATCCTATAACAAAGGAAACTATATTTGCTTAAGGAATTTTTTCAATCTTTTCAAAGAAAAAAGGTAGTCTTTTCTCAGCAAATTTTCTGAGCCTCTACAAAAATGTGTTACAGTATTTATTTTCAGGATCACGTATTACGTAAAGGTATTATTAAATGGTAAGGCAAGGTAAACGTTGAAACCTACGTGCGCGAATTTTTTGAACTTGCGACATCTTTCTATTTATTCTCCCCTTTTGTACAACTCGTCAATACAAATTTGAATCTACGTAGTTTGACGAGATGAAATAACTTTTGCAAGAAGAAATCAACAACAAAACTCGGCGACCTAAAAGTTATATTACACCTACATCAAGTTTCAAAGACAATAAAGCTTTCGGAAACTTGTGTCAATCAAGACGAATGTATTTCTGAAACAAACTTGTATAAATAATACGGAATAGATATGAAAGAACAATATGACTTAGATCCACTTATTCTATACCATTAATTACAGTTTTCTTTCAGAATTTAATGACGCAGTAAGCAGCAGTTTTCGTTATGAGAGATGCATTAGGTTTATCAGTTTTCATATTATTACTTTGTATTATTTTTTGCTACCAACCCGACCCGGCTTGGCACGGGTAGCAAAGCATATATTAATTTTTTCCGACATCTTCAACAATCTTCGTCATATTTCAGCCATTTTACACAAAACCCTAATGAATTATACACCTAAACTATTGTCTATAGTCTATTGCTGAAAACCTTATAAAAAATCGTAGTTATCGAGTTTATCGCGAATAGACCGACAGATGCGGTGGGGGACTAGTAGATTGTTTTATAATAATTTTGAAAGTGGAGAAACTTTGTACAAACTGAAAGTGTTTTTTTTTTCTATTTAATGAAAACGATGGAATGAAAATTATTAAAAATAGGACAGGACAACTTCTGTCGGGTTACCTAGTTACCAATAAAGAAGAATTTATGATTTAGATGATTTGACGGGTGGGTGAGCAGTTAGACTCGAGAATATTTTACATACCCATGTTTTACTCCTCGTTTCTTTTTTATTTTGGTATTTATTTTTCTTTCATTTGTTCTAAAGTTTAAGATAGAAATTTAGTGCACCTACCTTATTCACCTACTACTTGTGCATAAAGTTTAAATAAAATGAAATATTGTGCCAAACACTCACACTATACTAGTATTAAGAACAATATTATAAAAGCCTAAGAAAATATCAAGCCATTTAAAAAATCGATACACTATCGGTACTTGTTAACATAATATATGTTGTATGAGCTCATGTTGAACATAATTTATTAGCCCATTAATACTCTGACCGCTAGTGAAATAGTCAATCGATCTATTTAAATTTAATTGTAATGATTATTAGGATAATTATCAGTTCACTTTATTCAGCCCTATGAGTAATTTCATCAATTTGATGAGTACGACGGAATAATTTCAGTTATTAATTTTTCTGGTAATCACTACATATTGTAAAACAAAGTCCCCCGCCGCGTCTGTCTGTCTGTTCGTGATAAACTGAAAAACTACTGAACTGATTTTCATGCGGTTTTCACTAATAGACAGAGTGATTCATGAGGAAGGTTTAGGTGTATAATTTGTACCCGTGCGAAGCCGGGGCGGGTTGCTAGTATTATTATATTTTGTATCACAAGAAAAGGTCTCGGATTAATTGTCTTGTTTTCATTGTAAACAATGAAGGAGTAGATACATTTTTAATCACAGTACCTGTTATTAAGTAAAACTGTAATAGTAGTAGTACATCATTGGTAACGAAGATGCTGACAGTTTACTCCTTACTACAATACTACATATTATAAAACAAAGCCCCCCGCCGCGTCTGTCTGTTCGCGATAAACTCAAAAACTACTATTTTCATGCGATTTTCACCAATAGATAGAGCGATTCATGAGGAAGGTTTAGGCATATAATTTGTTAAGGTTTTGAATTGGTTGAAATATGATGATGATTGTTGAAGATGTCTCTGCATAAATAAAGATTTCTACGTAAGGTCTTCCACACTTTTTGAAGTCTATTACCCAGTTACTGGCGCGGTTGACTATAACCTAGCCTAAGTCCAATGCCAGTAATGGAAAAATTTTGGCTACACCAGAAGTTTAATATGGAATAAAAGTACCTCTCAGTGACTGCATATTATTGTATTACAGAAAGTTTTTGTAAAAGTTTTGTATGATAATATGTATGCATGAGTTTATACAGTGAAGCTTTGATGAGCGTTTTTGAGCGTTGATATTTACTACCACTTCTCTAGAATTAAAGATGTGACTTTAGGTACACTTGAAAGAGGTCCATAAATCTCACACGAATAGTACTTAACGTTAATGAAAGTGAAAAAGTCACAGTAGGCATTCTGATCGCTTTAAGTTCCCTAGATACACCCCTAATTTTCTCCACATTTTCTCAATTTCCGGTCTTATCCTAGCTTCATAAAATAATTCACGAACTTAAATTGGGGGAGTGTTGCTTACTTAACATTTACAATCCACACAAATTATTCAATCTAACTTGTGGGTCGGGTCTTATTATAAATATTTGGTGTATGCCGAACAAACGTCTCTCATATTTGAAAATATAACGTCACACCCTTTCGTTTCTGATGCGTAAGCGGAATACGGTGTTTTCGGTGTTAGATTTAGGTCTTAATTTAAATACTTCAGACTGACTGATTGATTAATATTTTTCATACATTTTTGTTTCTTTTGCGTCGATTTAGGGCGCCAATTTGAATAGATATTCGGACGAAGACAGTTTGATTACTGTGCTAAATTTAGTGACAAAAGGCTATTGACATCGATATCAAGTCGCATTTTAGCGACTTCTTGTGATCCATACCCACATCTAGTATTTTCATCATCATTTAGTAATAACTTGATATTTAGGCGACTGTCAACGTAGAATATGTATATTATACATTACTAGCACCTACATTAGGTCTTCTGTAACAAAACCTACTACTAAAAATAATATCAGTTCTAGACATATTTACATTATTATACATAATTCACGATACCTCTAATAAAAATTTACATGCGAAAGTTATAATATAATAAACAAAATTAATTTTCTGTTCATAATTCTAAATTTTTATAGCCTAGACTTCGCGAAACAAAGACGGATAAAAACTGGTAAGTCGTTGAGGGTCACACGGCAGACTACAAAACTTTTGTTAATTACTGTAAACTTCCAACTGATTTTCGAACACAAAACAAAAAGAAAACTAATAAACGTCCAAAGTTAGCAGACTAAATATACTTTACCGTAATCGATACTCAATATTGCCAATGTCAATTGAAAATTAAACCAATACCTATTCAATAGAAGCGCTGTTGCAAGAGGGCGCGAGAGCCTAACTAATAGCAGACATTTTCCTAATAATATAATTTAACTGGAATTAAATTGAGGCAAGAGTTTCACGACATCAGTAATCTATAGTCTGAGAGACTCATGTCGCTCTCATCTCGGGTCTAAATGAGATTTCTCAAGCAAGTTAGCTTTCGATGAAATTTTGAAGCACACGCACACGTAGACTGTTTTGTTAAATTGAAATAAAGCTTAGGTATATTTCATATCATTAATTAAATTTGTTTGATAGAAATAAATTGTAGCACTTTTTTTTAATATCATGAAATGTCAACGACATTTGAAACGTTTAACCAAGCTAATCCTGTCTACTGAATCGTAGGCAGGTATTTATCTAGATCTTAGAACCTTAATGTTGATTTGAATATCGTCATTAAAAAAATGTAAGTGCACCTTAACAATATTTGATTCTAACAACTTCAAACATGTTCTGTATTAAATTGTCTTTCACGTATTCGGTGTACGAGTTCAACGAAAGTTACGCGCCGCATCAATTTTAAATGAATGTAATATGTTCAAGTAGACCGAATTACCAAACTCAAAAGGAGTACATAAAACTTCCATGAATACCATTCAAACCGAATTAATAATTAATGTAACGGCGAATACAACCAGAGCAAAGACAATGCGTTATTTATATTTAACTGTAATGTATTATTATTTATACATTCGCTGATGTATGTTCCCTAAGGTATAGGGAGGATTGTATAATCTGCATTACCTATGTCAGTTTATTATTCTTAGATAATCAAATCCACTGGCCACATAAATCACAATCTTAATTTCACTGAAATAGTTAGTAGATGAACATAATTTCAAAAAAAAAGTTTTGAACTGCCTATCTTATTTTTATCACTTTTACCTGTGCTTTTACTTAATGAGACCATAGTTCTGTCTTTGGTCCAAAGTGACAGTGCGTGGGAATCCGTCTTCGCTTCTTTTTGTGAGGAAGCGATGTCCGCTAAAGAGGCGGGCGAAAAGGGAACAGGAGAGAGCTAGTACTATCCCGTCCCGAAGAAGAGGTACCAGGTGATCAACCAGTGATTACCTGCCTCCATGAGCGCTGGCCTGGGGGTAACAGGTGAGGTTTCTCGATACCCTAGGAGAAGCAGACCTAGACGGTGGCGATATTTGTTTCACGCGCACCTCTCTAAACCGGAAGGAGGCAAGGCCCTCCAAACGCAATGGTGTGGGTGCCTTCTGTCTAAGAGGCGGCTAAATTCTGCCAGGATTCTCGGGGACTTCCTTCCGTATACCCCAGTCCCTTGCAATAGGACGCACTTCACACTTGCACTTGTGACGTAATATGTTGTGGTTTTAGTCGGGTCGATTCCGACATATCACTTCACCAGTAGCCATGTTGAGGTGACCCACCAGACTACTAATTCACTAATCTATTAATGACGGAAATAGTTTTTTTCCAAGTATGTGTTTCCACGTGTACCTACTAATAAAGGTTTTTACCAATTTTCAATTTGATATATTTACGCTATCGGTAAATTTTCAATTTAACATTCTCAGATTCAAAATGAAAACAAAATAAATCTTTCTGTAACAAGTTACGTAAAAAAATTGTCCATATGTTATCAAATAGTCGTTGTTTATTTTAAAGAAAGCTCACTTTCTTCTTCTTCACGTTAGCTTCACGTAAATAAATCTCACTTGGCATACAAAAGACCCCCAGATACTTTAAATGACTATTACCACCATTACAATACAATTAACAAATAAAAATAATAAATGTACTGGAGTAAAAAATATTTCAAAGTCATTGTGCTAACAACGTCTGTTCTGTGAACTCAAGTTTCCGTAGATACCTCTAATGCTTATTCCAAACGGATTTAATTCAAAAAAGCCACGACAAAGGCGACTTTCTTTCGCTCTTTTATCTTATTGAATAAAGAACAAGTTCGCTTGATGTTGAATGTCGTTTTTAATCAAAGACCTTCGAACTTCTGTTTTGTTTTCTTGTTTGTTTTGCGATAATAGAAAAGTTTTTAATTGATACCAATCTTTGTTTGTTCTTTAAGGTTGGGTTCTTATTGTGAGCGCGATCGATCAGTTACCTGAAACCTAGGCTTGGACTTACGTACTTAAATACATTCATAATACATTAAAGGTCACAAACACCCGTATTCATAAACATATGACGCTTCTAAGCGCAGACGGACGCAGAGGATTAACGAGTCAAGTTATGAATAAAATGCAATCATCCTAAGATAGCCAAATGAAACTGGCTAATTAAAGATGAGATTCTTAGTCGTTTTTAAACATTTTAAGTGAGCTTTATATAACATGTTTCTATTCCCCCTAAGTGAGTAGTCTAGTACTACTCACTTAGGGGGAATACAGGCGAAAAACAGACTCGACTTCATCCTTTTTCATTTGATTTGTAAATGTCTGTCAAATATACATATAACTCAGCAATTTAAGTATTTGGTTTTCAACTATACAATTGAGTTGTAGATTTTCAACACTATTATTGTAATATTATATGTAAGTACAATTACATCCACATCACCAAGCTTCTAAAAAGTAAATTTAAAGAGAAGCCGTAATCTGTAAAGCTTAAAAAAAGCTATTTCATAAGAAGTATCCAGAAGTGAACGGCAATTTTGGCGTAGAGTGATGGACAGTTTTCCACACTGTTTTATCCGAGTAAATCAAATAATACCCAGTGTATATTTGTATTTAGTGACCAACGATTATGACGCTGCAGCCGTACATTAGTTTAAAAAATTATCTTTTAAAAAAAGTATCCCCGAATTCAATGCGCCTCAAAATACCCAAATCGCTTCAAGGGTACTTGATGACCATGGGACCACCTGGGAAGGATACCCTTTCAAACAAAAGAAGAATTTTAAAAATCGGTTAAGGCGTCTTTGAGTAATCGGTGAATATAGTATGTTCCCTCCCTCATCCCTGGAACATACATAAAAAAAAATATACAGTGGAACATAGAACCTCCTCCTTTTTCGAAGTCGGTTAATAAGCTCAAAAACGGAACACTCAAAACACACACGATCGAACACTAACTCTGACTATTGACTATCACTGGTATTTGTAGATTATAACTTATTGCTCAACTATACATTTAATAAACACGCACAACGGTTAACCCCACTTGTGTCTGTTAATACTTGAAACTCGTGATGTCACAAACGCGTTGCCAATTCTACCTAAGCTTATCTTCTACTAGCCGTTATTCGCAGTTTTACGTCCTCTCTATCGTCAGTGCTCTGTTCCTTAGGGTCGTAGCGTATAGTTACATATGTACATAACCTTCCTCAATAAATACTCCATCCAATACAAACATAATTACCACCAGCGTTTATGGTCACTGCTCTACTCCTATGGGTTGTAATGTGATGTTACATCTGTAACCTTTGTCAATAAATACTCAATCCAATACAAGAATATAAGAATATTTAAATGTTTATATATATATATATATATATATATATATATACATATATATATATATATATATATTCTTGTACAAATTCTAATCAATGAAAACCAGGGAGACGAGTAGACGTTAGCAGCTGTTTACTAACTTACAACTTACTGTGATCACAAAGCCAGCTTCTCTAACTTTGTAACACAATCAAGGCAATGTTCCGCTTACTTGTGTTGACAAGTCACTTGTTCTCAACGTTACAATATCTTGTAATTTAAAACACACACTTTTGTAATGATATTCAGTCTTCAACAGGAGTAGAATTGTCCAAAAGTGAAATAAATTGAAAAACAAGCCAAAATCTGGAAGGCATAACAAGTTTTTTGTTGAAAAATATCCGTAAGTGAACGGGAGAATACGCTGGAATACGGTTCTCAACACCACTATGTTACCTAAGTAAAACTAGCGATATACTCGACAGTAGCTATTCGCCGACCACCGATTACGATACTGGAACAGTAAATTATTTGTCACAAGCTCCTTTGAAGTTTGTGTTATAAGAAGCAGGTGATGTCCATGAGGACGACGCTACATCTGCTTCTTATAACACAAACAGTTAATAAAATTTTGTCCTCACCCGAAACTGACTAACTATTGACTGGTATTTGCGGTAATTGCTGTGTATCAGACTATTAAAAAAAGACGTGGGAATGACCTTTTGAATAACTTAGCATATACATTAAATATGAAATGAAACCACAATACTAAAACTGTTACAGAAGTTTTCGACACAATCACATACCAAAGAAGCTATAGAAAACAAATAACTGACCAACAGTTTAGAAAGAATGTTTTTATCTCAGATTATCGACTATCAACCCATTTCTCGATAACCGTGCAAAAAGCGGAGCACCCAAAGATACGAATGCCTCAACCTTTTCAGTATTCACAGAGCACTTTAAAAGTTCGGTAAAAATATTCAATTGAACTTAGAGTGAACTGAGTTCATACGTAGGTAGAACGTGCCGGCAACAGAATCTGAGGGCATGTTTACATACACTCGTCCTATTGAGAAAATTGTTTGTAGCTACTCAAAAAGTATGCGACGGTACTCTTCACATTGGTTCACATCGCAGTTGGATGAAGACGTACATTAGGGTTAGGGTAACCATTGAAATGTGAAGATTTGAAAAATAAGTTATTTTAGATGGTTCATTCCGATCCATGATTGTAGGTGTGTGTGTACGTACTTGAAAAGCATACTACAGGTGACATAGGAGGGAGTTTATACCCTCCTATCACCCTCCTCTCAGCCTCCTCAGTAAATAAACAAAAGGGCAAGTCCCTGCCCTTTACTTGCTTCTGTCTTTACCTCACGGGCTTCCTCTAAACGTTTCTCATTACGCATAATAATCATTTTGAACATAACGAACTAAAAGTAATATAAACGGCTTCGCTCTCCCCGCCAATTTTCTATCTATCGTAACCAAATCATACCCTCATCAAATATTATAAAGTATTAGGGGTTAAGTATGAAATTGCCGATTTATACTGCAAAATTAAAACTCGTTTTTTTCCAAGATGTAACATATTTATTTAGTTAAAATATTTACCCTCATTATTTATACATTGCTGCCATCTAATTGGAAGTTCATTTATGCCTTTGCGATAGAAATCTGGGGATCTAAAGTCGACAAACTGTGTGAAAGCATTTTGTACTGCCTCCTGGGAAGAAAATATTTTACCACGTAGAAAATTGTCCAAATTACGAAAAAAATGGTGGTCAGTTGGAGCAAGGTCTGGCGAGTAAGTTTCTAACTGCAGCTCCTGTAGAGTTACAACGGTGTCACGTGGGGTCTATCATTGCATTTTTGGCTTACGGTTATTGTAAAGCATCCACTATTCGTCATATGTCACAATTCGATCCAATATTCCTTCATTGCTGCCTTGTTGAATCGTACCGATTCAACAAGCCAGCGCAAGTTTCAACACGCGTTTCTTTCTGCAGATCAGTTAAATCATGACGCACCCATTTTTCATATTTTTTTATCTATTTGATTTGGTTGGTTGGTAGGTAAGATAACGTTAAACCATGCTGCTAATTCCTGGGTAGTTCGACTCGGATCGGCTTCTACCATCTCCTTCAATTCAGCGTTATTCACCTGTGTGGGCGGTCTTCCACGTGGTTCGTTCTTCAAGCCGAAGTTTCCATTCTGAAAGCATTTAAACCAAAAATGCACGGTGCGTTCATTAGCAGCCTCCTCTCCAAACGCAGCATTCATATTGCGAGCCGTTTCTGCCACATTAGTTCCGCGTCGGAACTCGTATTCAAAAATCCCTCGGATTTTCGAAGTATCTATCTTTTCCGTTTAAGCTGAATAAAAAAACAATTGAAATTCGAAAATCGAATGTTACACATTTTTTAAAAGAAACATCTCTTGTATAAAATAAAATAGTTTTTGAGTAAAAAAGTTTCACTTGAATATCTCACACCATGAAGGTTTAATGTCAATTCACAGTATCTATTACTATAAAACGGCAATGTCATACTTTAACCCCTATTATTTGTTTAATTGCACACGTTGGCCTTAGGTGTTACCAGTCCTGTTTGTAAAATTTTTTTCGTGTTACATACGCAATTACAGGATAATGTCGATTAGATGACACTACGAACCGAAAAGGATCGGCGTAACTATCGATGAAACTGCGGAGCATGGTTAGTAATATCATAAATGTGAAAGTGCAGATGTATTGTTTGTTATGCAATCACACCTCGAACCACTAAATGGGTTTCGATAAATTCATGACAGAGAAATATTATTTCTGTGTTTACAAACTGCTAATTCACGCTGATAGTTTATTAGTTATAAGACTCACAGAGAGAGGTCAGTTTTATACATTATATGTAAAGATATAAAATATATTTTATGTTAGTAGCAGTAGCTTTGAGCAAATTGTATTTCTAAGCTAACGAAACTATGTACATAGTTTCAATGAGTTCCAACGTGGAAGTATCTCATATCCTGTGTGTACTTCACAGCATGTTCATCAAAACCTTACAACTAACTTTACGCAAATATTTCTAATGCAATTTGCTATTTACAGAGTTCAAAAGATACATACTCATGTCACAAATAATTTATGCATGACTGCACTTTAGACACAAGCCAGTTTTATCATTCATCTCTGACTGATGATCAAGGATTCGTATTCGTGAAGGCAGCACATCATAAACAAATTATTTTCAAGCCAATGTATTATAATACAAAGATAAATTTAAACATAGAACAATGATATAGAATATAGAAAGATATTTAAAATTGGAATAATGATGACAGAGACATTGGACAAACAGTAAAGATTTGATATAGTTGAACGGTTTCCAAATTTGAAAGATATGGAGCACTTCACAGATCCTATCTATGTTATACATCAAATTTTAATGATAATAGTTTATGGAAGACGCTGCAAATAATAAACTAAAAAGAGTAACAAATTGTAAATATATCATTCAAGTACTTTTCAGCACCTTAGTTGACAAACAAATGCTTTCAATTA
Source organism: Euplagia quadripunctaria (assembly GCA_963859945.1). Classification (NCBI taxonomy): domain Eukaryota; kingdom Metazoa; phylum Arthropoda; class Insecta; order Lepidoptera; family Erebidae; genus Euplagia; species Euplagia quadripunctaria. Next base: position 13,742,472 of record OY982570.1, read on the forward strand.
GAAGTCTGTCAACCCTACCCAAAGACAGAAATATCAAGGTGTTCTGTAAGGTGGCCAGATTATATTATTTAACGGTTGAACTGGGTTGTGGTGGGTTGACCACTGAACCCGCTTTACGTAATGGGTGACTTCACAAACTACCGCAAGTACTCAATGCCAATACTCTTGGCGCTGAAATGATAATCAAGACAGCATTCGCTGTCTAAGCATTAAAAATGTTTAATTGAGAATGTATATCTGTTTTAAATGTGTTTTAAATACCTAAATAGATGTTGTCGTATAATACGCACTGCATTGCCGAAAGTGTTGGAACACAGACCGGAAACAAAAAAAATATTAGGTAATTTCATTTAAAAACAAATGTTTAGTTTTTTGAAGTGAAACTTCTTTGGAATCGTTGTGATTTGAAATTCGATGAAACGAAAAACTCACACTAAAAATAGACAAATATTCATAAATAAAATTTGGAACACACGTTTGCTTCTCATGACAATTCACGTAAAAGCTTTTTTTTAAATATTTTTTTAATACAGAAATTATATTATTATAATATGTAGTGTAAGGAACAGTCTCACAACCACTTATATAAACTATGAAAATCACTAACTAAGTATAACTGCCAAGTTGTTCGTACCTCTATTCGCACTCAAGTCAAATGTTCTCGTCTTATTCCTACCCTTTTATAATCCCACTATTCGTTAATATTTATCAATCGACTAATAGTATTGCGTTACCGGTATAACCAGTCAAAATAATGTCTATTAACATTAAATAGTGAACTGTGTTATCATCTATTATAGTTTGTCCCTATTTTTAATAAAATAAATAAGAGTTTTTAATGTGACGACAACAGTAGTGATACCTACTTTAAGTCAATGTTACGACTAAATACAGACAGAAACGCACTAATTTTAACCTATGGAATGGGGAAGTCCTTTATATACGACCACGCATGACATAATGGTCCGATTTTAATGATTCTATTTTTATTAGATAGGGTATACCTCGAATTGGGTTCCAGTTTAATAAATAAAAAATAACAAGTAAAGTCAAATCGGTTATTTTGTTTAATATGTACTTTAATAATATCTGAAAATAAACTATTAAGAACACGCTTACAAACCCATCGAAAGTCAGATTTTTATTATTAGGAGTAGATAAAACTGTTATAAATTACAAAATCGTCACATTTAGGACCATAAACAATAAACATTAGTAACAAACTGAGCAAACACAATGTTCTCACGCGAAAGCTTTAAAATCCTGTAAATATTGTTCTAGTTCACACCAAGCACGAAATCTAATTACATTAGATTCACGACCTGACAAGCACATTAAGTAAGGTGAAGATCATGGTAAATTCGCTTACTGAGAAGTTTTCTAATTCGGTTAATAATATAAATTGTAAGTAATACAGTTTATTAATTTTCCTAATGATTGGAATGGTCTACAGAAATGCTAATTTCTTTTTCCTACCAAAGATGTCTAAAGCTAATAATAATTCTGGTTTGTTATAGCGTCTTGCAATTTCGTCTTGTTATAGCGAAAACACTGCCACGAGGTGTGCAGACTCGCCATCTTTGAATTCGTTGAATGGAGACACAGAGCGCCGGACCGCAGCGAGAAAAAACTTATGCAAACCAGCAATGTATTTTAAACCTAAAATTTTTTTGGTCTACTATGTTTTAAACGAACCCTGGAGTCTTTAATTTAAATATTTAGAATGGGGCGGACATAAGGTATAATAACTGTAGCACGGTTGTTTCTCTGAGGTTAGTTTTATTGAGAGGGTTATATATTAAATATTAAATCTGCGCTTGTATATTATATAGCTGCGCGCGCAGTATATATATATACTGCGCGTTTCAAACGGTTGAACCTGATGTTGATGAAAGTACCTGTTCATAAAGGTTACTTTAATGCAGATGTCCCCAAACTTGTTTGTCTTGCAGACTATTTGCAATGTTTTTCTTCTTTGGGTGGACTCCGTGCTTAGCTATATTGCATTGTGAAATATTGCTAATTTTTAATAAGAAGTGAATACTTCAGAAAAAAGCATTTGTTTTTCATATTCCTATTTATTGGTTAATGAATTAAACTAGCCAGTACAATCCGAATCTTTTTATGAGGTCTTTGTTAAAGTCAGAGACAAGAATGCATAAAAATCTCTTTACTTATGCGGCCGGCGGTAATGTGACGCTGTGATATCAGTTATAGAATAGAATATTCTTTATGTACACCATATAAAAATAATAATGGATCTCAAATTTATTACTAAAGTTATTATTTATTAGGTACAATGGCAGACTGCCTTTGGATGGATTTAGTGACAGGAACGAATGGTAGCTGACGGTGTACTACATATATTATAATAATACATATGCAGTACACCGCCAAACTAAACAAATACTTACATACATATATAAGTAATAATATAAGTAATCATATACAGAGATAATACATATCAATATTTTGCAAATAGTATGTTACAACAATGACAATAACATAATATACTAATGGCTATAATAACTATAATCCTAGGTAGTAACTTTTAACCATGGCTTTGAATGCGTGTATGGTTTGAGCTTTCCTTATTTTGATTCGCAATGCATTCCACAACCGTGTTGCGTCACGTCACCAAAACGATGTGGCATGTAAAGATATTTTTAATTCTAGTTTTTCTGATGATCATAAGAATTTCGTATGTGTATCATATCAATCTATAGCGCTGGTCAGGCACTGGTTTGGGACCGATGCTATATATATGCTATATATAATAATATATGTATACCTCTTTGATGAAGGTTATTTGATGGGTCTGAACCTAGTCGCAATTTCCCGTAGCAGACACATGATTACAAACCTATATACACACTGTATATTACCGTACATACCAAATCCCCGACCATAAAGGAAGGAGAATGTATTGAAACGTCTACATAGACGTTCTCAAATCAATCACTCTATGTTGTGGTGCTGTTCCAACTTAGGGCACCTGATATATTGCTGATTTGAATATAGAAGGCGAACTTAGAACAAACACTAGATTATTAGATTTGGTAGAATTAAATCGGATACTTTATAGCTTTATGAATTTCATTCTCAAAGGACCAAAATTACAGTATTCCCAACATTGAAAGAGAACTTACAAAAATTAAGAGTGACTACGTCCGCTGTGTAAATGATCCGAAGAATGAACAAAGATATTTATTATTCTCTGTTTATAGGATTTGTTTATTGATTACCTCGCCTACAGTTTATTCAAACTTAGTAGCTGTCTAGACTTCCACGCAATACAACTGTATATGCATATAGGTACATTAGTTTAACGCACTCACGCGATTCGCCTACCAAGTAAACAAACACTATGTTTATTTCGTTTGTTTAGTTAGTCGCGTGATAATGTAAAAATGTCAGTTAAACATTCTCTTTTATAAATTCCATGCACTTTTTAATCATGTGTCATTGCTCGCCTGAAATTAAGTTCGAAACTCCTACGGGAAGTGTAAACGTTATTATAATATTTTTGTGATATAAATACATATGTGTTACAGTCAAACAAGTTTATTCTTTAAGGTTACAATGTGAACGTCAACGTTTGTAATGTAATATACAGGCTGTTACTTAAGATGTGGTGATATTTTAGTGAATAACGTAAACCGGTAAAAAATTTATAAAAATTCGTTATTTTTAATACAGATTTTTTTTTTAGAAACTGAAAAATTTAACTTGAAAACTGACTGATAAAGCTAATATTTCGTACGAGAGAGGGCTGACATGAATAAAACTATAGGTATGTAATACCAAGGATATTAATGGAATGTTCAGATTTTTCTGAAATGTCTGCATAAAAAAACAAAACCATTGAAATTGACATGAAAATGAATACCTAATGCGTTGTTTAGAAATGTGTACTCAAGGAAAAGCATACTCCGAAGAAAAAAAATCCTTTTTTAAGTTAATTCAACTATTTGTCGGCTACCCATACCTATAGACCGGCAGCTCGCGACAGATTTTATCGATCAATCGTTTCACGTATGCCCTTCAAGTTGTTGATTATATAGTAGGTTTAACTAAAAAATGGATCTAAGTGAGATCGTGAGGGCGGGACATGTAGCGTGCAATGTCATGTGAAATTGCAAAAAAAATGATCATTTTTAATCAATCGAATCACGTATGCCATTCATGCCTTGATGAAATATATGAAAAATACGATGCGGACAAGTATCGGCATACGTGTAGGTCGGGTCCCTGTGGCTGAACTCAGTCCTCATATTTGCAAAAAAAATTAATAATTTTTGCCAATCGTATTACGTATGCCATGTATACTAAATGTTTATATTAATTGTGAATATAATTTGTAACTAGTCAGTATGCGCTTAAACTGGGGCCTACATTTTTTTTAATTTTCGTGTTTGTACAATAAAATTGATTTTTAAATCAATTGTATCAGTATTAAAAATTGTTGCAAAACACAGTTTTCATTGTAAAACAAAGAAATACAAGCTGGCATACAATCATATTAGGGTCCGGTGGTCTGAGAAACCAAAGAAGTTGCAAAATTTTTATTTTATTTTTTTCAACTTTATCACGTTCCGGATTTTACTGTGTAATCATACATTTTTTATCAAATTCGTACAGGGCATACAAATTCCGCTGCGCAAAAACGTGTATAAACGTTTTTGAGAAAATGAGATTAGAGATTTTTTTTTTACACGCAACCTGTACGAAAATCCGTATTTGCGCGCGCACCCACACATCAATTTTCACGTGTAAACGCACGAAAATACGTTTGTATATATATTTGTGTGTGTGTGTTGAGTATGGATAAAATAATTATAAACTTACTTTGCTAAACGTGAAGGTAGCGAGCGATGCTGTGACTTCATCGCAATGAAATTACTGTCACAATGGCTGTGTTAGCCAACTTCTATTTTCAACGAAAGGGGGCCAGGTTACATTTTTCGTATTTTAATGAAGTTTAGTGAAGTGACCTATCAGAAGTGTAGTTTGCTTCGAAGCTTAAGAATAGCGCATAAATTAATAACTCAAGTACTGAATACTTAAACAGTTGCGTTATATTGTTTAAGGAACACAAAATTCTCCCACTTCTCATATACGAGATACGTATATTTGTTCGAGATACGAGATTTGTATATTTGTTCATAAAAATCCACGACTGTTTGAGAAAATTATCGCTAATAGGAATAGTAGATGCCCTAATAAATTATATTTGTGTATCATATACAATGTAGGCCCAAAATTCGTCTTGTATGTCCATTGGAATTTATAATATACTAGCGGCCCCGACAGACGTTGTCCTGCCTGAACTTAAAAAATATTATTCCTGGAACCCTATCGCATCGCCATCTACCGGGTCCAAATGTAAACCTAACCATTCTCGAATACAAATGAAGACACACCAAAAAAATCATTAAAATCGGTCAATATTCCTGGAACCCTATCGCAGCGCCATCTACCAGGTCCAATTGTAAATCTAAACCATTCTCGAATCCTCCTGAATACACACAAAAAAATTCATTGAAATCCGTCTAGCCATTTAGGAGGAGTTCAGAAACATACACACGCTCAGAAGAAATATATATATATAAGATTACCCGACTGCTGTAACGATCTCAATTTAAATTTGTTTCAATGTAAATTAATTGATTTATTATCAATTAAATGTTATTATTCAACAGATGAATTTCTAAATTATAAATATAATTGTAGATATAAGATTATGAGACGGTAAGATTATGAAAGAGAGAAATGTGTACACTAGAAATGGTAGAATATAAGAAACCATATGTATAATATATTCTGACAAATAAATTAATCTTTATCTTTATGATTCATATACACACAAACTTCAAGTTTATTAAAATAACCTAAACTTAAAAGTGACATTTAATAATGATCTCACCAATATTCACACTTGAATACAGTCTTGAATACACAGTGAAGATGACCTTAATTAAACTGCTGCTCCTGTAAGGAATGGAAACTAGTTCTACTTTTTTTTATCGTTTAAATAATGATTACTGTGTAGTGTAGTAGTTTTTTACGTGGGAGAGCCATGCTTCGGCACGTATGGGCCAGCTCGACTCCGCTCGATACAGCGGCCTCACAGAAAAGCGGCAGTGAAGCAATGCTTGCATTGCATTTCGCCGCGTGACTGAGGTAACCGGAGGCCCTAACCCTTCCCTCTCCCCTATTCCCGTCCTTCCCCTCTCCCCTCTTCCCACTCTTCCCCCCTCCCCCTCTTCTCCTACTCCCACCTTAAAGGGCGGCAACGCACTTGTGACTCTTGAGTTACAGGTGCCCATGGGCGTCAGTAGTCATTTACCATCAGGTGACCCGTGTGCTCGTTTGCCCCCTATACCATAAAAAGAGTCCGTGTAATAGCCCCTCTGTGTGAATGTAAGGGTCAACTGGGAGTGGCAAATTAATATTTTATTCACATTGTAAAAGTGCTCGAGTATTTGCTCGAACTAAGTTGACCCTCAGGAGTAAATTATATAGCTAACGATTTTGTTATTATAAGTACATTTTCTTCATTAAAAAACATACTATTCCCAACTATGCACTTCTTCTTTTTAAACATAAAATTCTTTTTTTAATCCCACTATCCCACTAATATTATAAATGTGAAAGTTTGGATGGATGGATGGATGGATGGATGGATGAATGGATGGATGGATGGATGTTTGTTACTCTTTCACGCAAAAACCACTGAACCGATTGCGATGAAACTTGGTATGTAGATAGCTGGAGACCTGGATTAACGCATAGGCTACTTTTTATCCCGATATTCCCATGGGATCGGGACTTACGTATGTGAAACCGCGGGGCGCTGCTAGTTGTTATATGTGCGGTAGTTGAGCATTTCTTTTGCAAATTGTACCTAGACTAGAACAGCAGAACAGAATAAAATAAATCTTATAGAAGATCTACTATAAGATTTATTTTCTTATAGAAGGCTGCTTTTTATCCCGATATTCGAACGGGATCGAGACTTACGTGGGTGAAACCGCGGGGCGCTGTTAGTAATACATAACTAAGACAAATTTTTACCCAAATCAAATCAAAATCATTTATTTCAATTAAACCATTATAGGTGTTTTTGAATTGTCAGGAGTAGTAGTCAGTCAGACTAAGTCGGTCGTGAAGCTAATTGCCTATTCCAATAAATAGATCCTGTGGAGAAGAAACTCAAAGGACACTCTTTTTCAACATCTTTTTACAACTCTTTGATTACATTGCTTATACGCGCAAATTAAATGTGAGGACAATGTAACGTATTGTTCTAAACTATAAACAGTCGCGCAAACTACTATTATATGTAAGTAATTACAGTTCGGAGATGACCAGCCCCAACCAACAGCACTCGTTCATGACCCACGCGCAAATAATAAATTCATTTTAACAGTTGGTCTACTTGTATAATGGTCACGCCCAAATCACACCCACTGTTTAAAGGCATATAAGATATAATTGAAAACAAACTTGTTTTAAACGAAATTTCCATAATAACAGCAAGGTCCAGCCGAAAGCCTCTAAAGTCTGAAGGCCGCAAACGGTGTAATAAAAACTTTTAAGTAGATAGTAGATACTTTATAAATTCGAACCAGAGCTTAAATTAGATGAATTCAAAATTTTCAATTAAGAATTCCTTTTAGCCTACTTAGTTAATTGTTTCGTAAGTACTTACTCAGAAGAAGGCACTTTCGAGTAGATGCTAAGGGAAATTATTAAATCTATACAAGTATCTCATGGATGACTTCTTCAGTTAAATTAAGAGCTCGATGCTTTGAATGTCTCCATTCTCTAAAATGTCGTATTGCAAATGAAAGCCATTAAAGTTCTTCATTTCTAAGTGTTCTTGATTAAAAGGAAAACATTTTTAATTCATCGAAGTTCTTAACAAAAATCGCTATTGTTAGTAGTCCAAAATAATTAATTATTAGTAGTATAAAATATAAATTGTTTTATAGGGTATCTTAAAAAAAGAAATTACCAAATTCATAACAATGGGTTTTAAAGCAAATTCTCAGTAAATGTGATGTTAGGATTGATAGATTACAAAGAGACGTGATATTTGAATCTCATACGCTAAAGGTAGCTTTTAGCGGCTTACTACATTTTGAAAATCACGTACTTCAATATTAACGATACAACGATGTATACCGCTCATAGCTAATATGTCTAAAAATATTAAAAATGCCCACTTTACAAGTTCCTATCTCGCTAATCGTCATATTTTACGAGTATACCTCAGTGAAACCTCGCATGTAAAACATACATTAAAAACACGTTTAGTTTTACGGTAGTTTGTGAACACACGTTTTTATAATGCAATTATGGTTGTGCATTGATATTTTCTAGCATTTTTAATGTTAATTTTTTTATCTTTTTTTCTCATTCAATGTGACTTGTGTTGGTGTCTTACTGTCTACAAACGTCATTAAATCGTAATTAACGTTATTAAGTAAGTAGTTAGTTATTAAGTAGTAAATGCTGAACTTAGAATATTTACCATCATGACATCATATAGGCTAGACAGTATTGCTTTATAGTATTAAGTTTAATATATGGTATAATTTTAATTGTTTGTAATTTGATTTGTTTGTTTTCATATTAACGATTTACTTACCAATATTCCTAGGCTAGGTAAATCATACCGTTGTGTAAGTGCAAAATAAAAAAAAATCATTGGTTTATCATGCAAATTCGATTTAATGTAGCACGTTTCGAGTAAAGTTTAAGTTTCGTAATATCTTTATCGAGTGATATTTATTAACACAATTTCATGATGGAATGGAATGGTGTTCCTTTAAAACTAGGTATAAAATGTCTAACGTTATTTTAACTTAATGGCTTTTCAATATCCTAATGTTATATTGACAAAGTTACAAAGGACAGCAGGTCTTCTCGTTTACGTCGCCCCATCAGGTAATCAAATCCACCCTATAGAAGACCACCGTTACCAGCGTAGGATTGTATCCCTGCAGCTAAATGAAACCAGCAGAACTGAAAAAGTTTTTATAGACAACAACAACTGCTTCACCGAGCAGATCATATGCTTGTTTGCCAATTATTCATAAAAAAAAAACATCAGATCAACAGAAATATATGATCAAGTCGTCGATAAATTGGAAATGTTGAAAAGCAAAATGAGTTGCCCGATAGAAATCGTGCTTTGCCTCCAAACATTCCCGTGAGCTCTTGGCTGACGTGATAGTCACGTACGTGGTTCAATTCTACACCTGTATGTAAACTATTCTCTTGTGACTGGTGTTATAAAGTCGTGTAATAAAATAAAAAGTACTTACAATGGGCGTCTGAAGTTTTGAGAACAAAAGAATATTTCATTTGATCAGATTTTATGTTTATAATGAATTTTAAAATCCGAATAAATGACTAAAGTACGTGACCAAATGACAGTAAAGCAACAATTGTCCTTATTTTGTTCGAGGTTGGCGCCATATGTTTTATTTTTCATTATACTCTATCATTTGTCATTTCACTGCTTTCAGGAAGAGCTTCCAGCAATATTTTCTTTGACATATATTGTCATTAAAAAATATATTTTATTACATTTATTATTCATGACATTAATCCTTAAATTTTAAATACTTACATAGATGACCATTTTATTCACAAAAGGTCTGGCTATAGCCTGTATGCGCTCACGCTTCGACAAGCTTTGTAATGCTTACGTATAGGTTTGCAGTGTAAACGCGGCCTGTAAGCGGTGCAGTCGAGGCCTGTTCGTTGTTCCAAATTGCTTCAAATGAACACACCCCGTATTCAACAGTTTAAGTTTAAATATATGCATAGTCATACAGAATCGTTATTTAGGAATTTCGTAAATATATCAAGCATTATAGCTGATGACACTCGCTAGAAAGTTCGCCCCTATTACACAGCAAAATTCCTATTGACATCGTTAAAACGTTTAAGAAAACGATCTACCATAACAGTGTTCATTCAAAAATATTGGCACACCCTAAAAGGCGTGTCTATTGTGTTAAATATACTGCAAACAGTTCTATACCAAGCTGGGGTGAGGTCCGAAGTCACGTTAGATTTTACGAGCACATCAAACGCCAACGTGCACTGAAGCGGAACTTGTAGAAAGTGTTATAGACTAACTTACTACAGCACTAAAATATGAAAATAAATAGTTATCGTATTGAAAAATCTTTGCTTTATTCTATTTTGTATTTTAATGATTTTTTTATTTTGAATTACGTCCTAAGTCCAACGTACTTCAAGTATTCCCTGGATTTTCATCTAGATCCAGGCTTAAGGGCTCGTTCGGAACAATACCGTGTGCTTTTAGTAGGTTCGATTTAAAAATAACTAAGTCCTAAGGAGAAATATTAGGTTCGCACACTTTTTTAAGGCAAAGATAAATAAAAAAGCTAGAAAATTTGTGTAAGCGAGATAGTTCATACATCCGTAAAGTTGTAAGTCTAATAACGTGAAAATCAGTAAATTATAGGTTTAGTTAGTACTAAACTTTTGCAACATAAAAGTGTTCTAACCCTCACTCTTTACTACGACTTTGTTTACCTAGAAGTTAAAATGTTTTACACCTCTATGGAACTGAAAACTAGTGTATGGTTTTCTAAACATGGTTCTTGAGAGTAATGGTCATAAAAGACGACTAAATGGAGCGACAACAAAATTATCCTTTTAACCCTTAAAAAGGAGTCGACTCCTAATTATTTATTATCTTGATACAATCAGAGATTATTAGAACAATAAAGGTTTTACGTTGGGTTGTATGGTACTCAGACACATAGTATTTAATAAGCTATGAGCGAGATATAACTTTAAATGAGCAATTCTAGTAAATATGTAAAAAAAAATTTTTTCTTTAATTTAAGTATTCCCGCACATCAAGCGTCATAGTGGTAGACTGCAATATAGACCGACGATACTATTTATTTTGTAATTTGTGGTCGAATTATAACCTATGAAGAGTCTAGCTGTCCATGACGTCAGAAAAAAAATATTAAAAATAATTTTGTTACATAGAAAGCGAATTATCATAGTTGTGATTTAGGAATCGACATTCTGATTTATTACATTAAATATCGTTTGTTTTCTTACAGGTAAAATTTTGTTACTAAACACTTTATTTTATGTGAATCAGACGTGTTAAGTCACAATAAATCTTTTCTTACACAGAAACTCAATTGTGTTTTGATTGATTATGTCGTCCAAATCACTAGAAAACAATATCTTATATATTTTTAGATAGATTTACTAAGAACTAATGTTTAACCAAGCTTTTTAACCTTTTTTTTTATTTTAACGTATTTTTTAGGCTGAGTACGACAAAACGTTAGCTCTCTGAGCCCAACAAAAAAGAAGTCGACAAGGTTACGTGGGAAACTTATATTATAGTAAATACATATATCTACTATATATGTATATGTATAAGCATGCAACACTCAGGCAACACTCTCGTACTTAACTTAAGTAATGTCAGTATGTGCTTTTGTAATGAAAAGTAAATTTAATTCGAAGTAACAACAGAACAGCTTATTCGAAAACTCTCAATAATAGAGAATTTTCAAAAAAAAATTGTTTAGTGACGTGAACAACACAATTGGCACAAATGTCTTACTAGTACAACTAGCGTACCTTATCCCCACTAATATTATAAATGTGAAAGGTTGGATGGATGGATGGGTGGATGTTTGTTACTCTTTCACGCAAAAACCACTGAACCGATTGCGATGAAACTGGGTATGTAGATAGCTGGAGACCTTTTTTTTTTTTTTTTTTTTTTTTTGTACGTGTGGAAACCCCCTCGGGCCGTCACCCCACCGGGGTTTTCGGCGGGGCGGTGTGTCGGAATCGAACCGACTAAAACCACACGGTGTGCCGTACTGCGCCTTAAGTAGGAGGGATCCGGGAACAGCTTTTATTAAGACATCCGGAACCCTCCTAGCGCCTGCCCGCAAAGGCCGGGCACCACCTTCGGGTAAAAAACCTCTCAATTAGGCGACGTCCAGGCACACGCGGACGCCGCCTCCTCGCGGGAGATAGCTGGAGACCTGGATTAACGCATAGGCTACTTTTATCCCGATATTCTCACGGGATCGGGACTTACGCGGGTGAAACCGCGAGGCGCTGCTAGTATTTTTATATTTGAGATAAAGGTTTCCATTGGTAAAAAAAAAAAATCTCATACATTTTCCAATGAAAAAACAATTAAAACGTCTATTTCCTCTTCCTTTTTCTTTCAATATTATGTGATACAAACTTAGGCATGTACTGCTATTATAGACCCAACAACCGGCGACGACGGCTCCAACTTAAGCAGAAATATGCTGTGCAACCATAACATACTCATATAAGTTTTTGTGTTTGTAGTCAAACCTACCTACCACATAACTAATCAATATATGTGTGCTTAAATTATATTCGTTTTAAAATATGAAAGAGAATATTATCCATCCTTTATTTATGTGATTTTGTGTCATAACACACAAGTAATCTTCAATAACATCAAACGTTTGGCATAATATTCGTCCTAAAATAAATATGCATTTGACGATTTCATAACATTCAATACCGTACCGTAATAATGCTTAAACGGGTAGTACCGCACTCGTTTAAGTTACTAATATAAATCTTGAAAGCCTCATCGCATCGTGGAATTTTCCCATTAGATTTTATGGATTTCTCTCTTGTCCGCACATTAAATTATAACCGGAGGGTAAACTGTACCAGGGATTGAAATTTAATTTCACCATTCTGCAGAGAAGCATATTTCACTCTAAATGAAATTTAGTTTTGCGATTGGCATCCACAGATTTCTCATTACCTGAATCTCTATGTAAATTTCTAAGGCCTGAAGCCATTGGGTGTGGATGTAACATCAGGGGCAATAATTAAGGGACGGAGGCCATTTTCTTAGCAGACACAGTTATCCGGACTATTTCTGGCTAGGGGACTACTCTACCCCTGCACTTCATGGATTGAACATTAGTTTTAAATCAGTATTCAAAACTTGTGAAAGTAATGATCTAAGTTCATAGGCACAAGTCTTTCTTTAGACAGTTTGATTCCAGACTCAGTTTGTCGGTTTTTAGTATGAAATACTATCGACTAGATGCATTTTCTTAACTGAATTTGTTAAAAAATCGAATTGTTGTTACATGTAGATCTGCCTATCTATATGTAGATTCACATGTAACAAGTTTGATTTGAATTACAGGCGGTGGATTGCGTTTGATCACTATATCTTTTTAAGTGATGGTGCGTTGATGTGTATTACTTACCATTATTGTCTTTTATAAAAAATAGAAACCACACAACGTTTCTGACAACCAGAGTTATGGATGTTGGATGGGAGAACAGGTGGAGGATGAAAAAGTTGACATTCTTCAAAATATACTACACCCACAACAATATTTTAGGCTTAATACTATTTCATCTGTTAGTCTTCTTTGTGAATTAGGCTTGCCTCTTCTTCTAAATCAACTTGGTTAAATATCACGTGCAGAAGCAGAGTAAAACGGAAGATTGAATATCTGCAATCAAGAATAGTAACCTATTACTATATACACATTATATGATATTGTTCTAAGTTTGTTCTCAAAAGTGGATTAGATAAGTAGGAATAAAAAGAAAACACTAACAGAGTTTATTTATCTAATATTTAAGGGTAATTGTGTTAGAAAGCTATGCTCCAAGGTCAGGTCGATAATAATAAGAGTAATAAGGAGTGACGTGTAACAAGCCGTGACATTAGGGAGGGCACAGGCATGACGTGGGCGGGGCTAGCAAATAAGAGCAGATTCTTGCATCTTCTGAGAAAGGAATTATAACGAGGTTAAGTATTAAGAGGGTTGTGAACGTAGTGATTCTAAGCGTCTTTAAACTTAAAAGCTTTCTGAAGAGGTTTTTGAGATTTTAGTGAATTAAAACGTTAAGATTAAGATTTAAAAAATAAACTTCGAAACAAGAGGTAGGCGATTAGAACAGTTCCTGTAATTTTGTTTAAAAGGTCGTAATTCTTTCTTAATAATTTTCCTTTTTTTGTGTTGTCTCTCGCATATCTCCATCGAGTTAGGTGCACTTACTTTTCGTCACCAACATCTTTAATTTTACGTAATATAGGGTAGCTTAATGGCGACTACCGAGCATGTTTCCAAACTACATGCTTCTACGGAACATTTCTTAACAGCTAGCCTACCCCTATAACAACTAGTCGCATTATAGTTAAAAGTCATGATAAGGGACCAACGATGGATTTTTATTGCCTATTTCATAGTATTTAGTATTACATACAAAACTACTAGAAAATAAGCGAACGGCCCACTTGTTCGAATTCCTGAATTGCATAAATAACTTTCCTATACTGGGATAAAATGCTGGCTTACAAAGTTATTTTTAGCAAATAGCTACACTCTAAATTCTATTATCGCAAAAGCCCAATGTAAACGAATCAAAATACTCCCCTAAATTTGAAAGTGAGGGCGCGTGACTATTGACGACAATTTTTGTCGTCCAAAATGCAACCCTCAAATAAATTCCTAAAATAAATGAAAATTTCTCATGCAGCTGTTTTTACAGAAATTTAATTAGAAACTCGGATAGCTTAGTGGTTGTTTTTTCTTATGCCTTCGTATTTAATTTACATGATTCTATAAAAAAAAAACAGGACAAGTGTGACTCTTGCTCGCGCACCAACGGTTCCGTAAGCAAACAAACTTGTATCTCGATTCTTGAAGAGTTTTGCCCGTTTTTTTTGGAAAGACAAACTTAACTTTGTAGTTCTAAAAATACTCTCCCATACATCAATTTACGACAAAGTCAACTTTTCAACCGCAAAATATAAGTTTGTAATCACAAAAAACTGTTTTTTATGTGATTTATCAACAAATTAACGACTTTCAATTTTTTTCCTTTACTTATGCTATCAGACCTTGCTTTTCACCAAATTGCCCAACAGAGATATTGCTGTTGACATATCCTAAAACACCATGTGTTGGGGTGTGTTATGTTCTAGTCGGAAGTACCAGCTCTTAATTGTTGAGAGATTTCTCGTATTGTTGTTCACTGCACAAACGAATCCTTTGTTGGACGCTTTTGAGTCGAAAATTGTTACTGTTTCCGCTTTTGCAGCAGTTTCTACTGTTGCTGATGTTGCTGCCTTTGCTGCTGATGCTGCGGTAGGTTGCTGGAAGTACCACCTCTTCCTTGTTGAGAGGTATCTTTTTCTATTCGGTCGCTTGTGAGTCGAAAATTGTTGCTGTTTTTATTTTGCTGCTGTTTCTGTTGCTGCTACTTTGTTACTGATGCTCCTGAAGGTTGTTAAAAGTACCACATCTGTCTTATTGAGGGTGTCTCTTTTATTTGTTGACTGCACAGACGAATCCTTCGCTGGGAGCTTGTGAGCTAAACATTATTGTTGTTGTTCTTGTTAGAAGTACTAGCTCTTTTGTGTTGAGAGTTCTGTTATTATTGACAACATAGACGAACCCCTTTTTGGTCGCTTGTGAGTCGAAAATTGTTGATGTTTTTGCTTTTTTCTGTTACTGCTGCTGCTACTTTTGTCACTGATGTTGATGAAGGTTGTTAGAAGTACCATCTCTTTCTTGTTGAGGGGTATCCCCTGTTGTTGTTTAATGCACAGGGAAACGCCTTGTTGGGCGCTTGTGAGTCGAGAATTTTTTTTTTTGCTTTTGCTTCTGTTGGTTTGATACTGAGCGCTCTTGGTGTCCTACTAGTACTGCAATTTCATATTGAGTGCTATTGCTGACTCACTACTGGTAATGTAATTCTTTGATAGTCACCAATACACCACATACGCGCCTGATCCTTCCTTATCACCATACCGTGTGATAGGCTAAGTACTCGAAGGACCATACGTTGGATTGTTAGTGCACAACAGAGATGTTGATGTTGACACACCCCAACACACCATGTGTTGGGGTGAACTATGTTATATTAACTGTTCATTGGATTTTTTGCATTTGTACTGACAATCGTAAATAATTAAAAATAAAGTTATGATATATTTATGATTCTTAGTGCTATGCTATATTGCTAGGAGTCGTCCGATTATTAAACGTGCACTGTGTCTAAATTAATCCACAGTAAGTCAATTTAATGACCGACCGAAATGTACAGTCATTAGCCTGTACAGGTGTGTTCGTTACTTGTAAGATTGTTAAGTTCACCATGTTTCAGGCATAAGAGGTCTTTACAAAGAATAACTATAAATTTACTAATTAAAATACTCCCGACTCGAAAATCCCTTCAACGATTAAAAAAGAGCTAATGATCTTCGAACGGCTGAACAGATTTTCTTGAATTGTATCTAAGAACACTCAAGACTAATTCACCTTACAAACAAAAAAAAACAAAATCAAAATCGGTTCATCCGTTAGGGAGCTACGATGCCACAGACAGACACACACATACACAGACATGTCAAACTTATAACACCCCGTCGTTTTTGCGTCGGGGATTAAAAAAGAAGCCAGCTAGTCTTCGAATCGGGATTGCGGTCAACAATTGGTAATTATATTTTCATTGAATTTTTTTTCTAAGGATTGATATATTCATTTGGTTTACATTGGGTGAAATAAAATGATACATTGGTTTGATATCTATAAAGAGTTCGTCATTTATAAGATAGCATGTGATTAATCTCTCTTATAACATAGTAGTGAAACATATTATAATTTCAAGTCATATAAAAACAGATAATGTAGTGCAACACGTGTAAGATAATTTTTGCGGGTTTCTGGTAGTTACATCCACAACCAGAGACCCGTCTTGGTATGATTGGAATTACCTTCGAGATATTTTCCTGATTCCGCTTGTATCCCGAAAGTATTGAGAATGTCTGCGACTTCGAATTCCGTCTCAAGATTGGCAAAACTATAGTAGTACGTACTTTAAATTCTTTGCGCCCCTTTTGAACCAACTTTCATGCACGGAGGAATGTGATATTCAGAATGCTTAACATTTTTAAACATTATTTGTCATAAATTTAAAAATACGTGAAAATGGCTACATCAGGCAACAATGTGTCCAGTATATAAGTTGACCTGCCATGATGCAGAAGGTCCATGCAATGACAGTTCAGCTTAAACTGGAAATGAATAGCTTGATTTATTTGTAACATAAATAGATTGATACTAGAGATTTCCTGGAGGTCGTTTTCAACCATAACTCCTTATCATACCATGACAGATCTTCCTGACAGGTCACTGTACCCCTGTAACTTGTTTTACACATATTAATAAGAAATTGTAACAAATTTCACATTCCTGTGTCCGCGAAATTTGCAAGAAAACGGGTGCAAAGAATTATTTTCACGGATTAATGTGTAGAACAATATCAAGTAAACATATATTATGTTCTGTGGTCTTCGAATATCAAACCGACTTTCGTTTTAAAAAGCCTGCAATATTTTTTCTTCTACGTCTACATGGCCTTTTTTTCGAATTCACTAACTTCAAAATTACATTTTTAAAACACTACAAACTTGTTACATTTTGAAATACCAGATATACGAACGCCGCGAGTCCTGAACGCTTTTGCAAATTCCTTGAATGTAAGGTATTCTTGAATGTAATGTAACGTAGGTCTATCTATATTTGATACAATACATGCTCAATGTGTTCGATACAATGTCTATTCTAGCTCACCTTTGAGATATGAGAGGTATTAGTCAAAGGGAATGTCTGACTGATACCTCTCATAGCTAGGACTTGTAGTGCTTATCTATACAGTAATTTGAATCGGTTTTATTACATATTATCTGTGTCTCGGATTTAGTAAAATTTTGATATTACAAACACACACTTCAATTTTATTTATTTGTCCAGATTAAAATACTGGCTTTTGCCTTTTGATTATTGATATTTTGATATTATAAAACAAAGGCCCCCGCCGCGTCTCTCTGTCTGTCTGTATGTGTGTTCGTGATAAACTGAAAAACTACTGAACGGATTTTCATGCTGTTTTCACTAATAGACAGAGTGGTTCATGAGGAAGGTTTAAGAGTATAATTTGTACCCGTGTGAAGCCGGCGTGGGTTGCTAACAGTTCATAATATTACTAGCTACCGTCCCCAGCTTCGCACGGGTAGCAGAACATATTATGTCTACATTTTTTCGTTATTATGTGTTAATCTTAGAAGATAGACATATAGCTTACCTATATTGTAATAGCTATTATTGTGAAGAATAACTCCGTAATACATTGTTTTTATAATATTAGTTAGGATGCATGATAGCTCAAAAAAAATATTCAGCGATGACAAAACTCTTAATAACAATTGTCGTTTGAGATTTAAGCGTTAACACCTGGCGTCAAACACTAAATGTCAAGACCTAAACGTCAACGGGAAATCTTCACAAAGCAATTAAAAAATTTCTTGAGCCTTTAAACGAGGTCAGAGCATTTAGGGGAACAGTTATTCCGTGGAACAATAAAAAACGATGAGTTTTACGAGTCATCGAGAAAAGTAATTAACCTAAAACCTTGTATTCGCTGTGAAACAGTAGGCGTTGCGCAACGTCATTGCATTATCATGCAGTACGGATGATTAAAAAGCTTTTTTACAAATGCAGAAAATTAAGATAAGGTAATAAATTACTATTATTAACAAATTTGTAGATGTCTGATCGATTGGAAATTTAGTCTCCAGAGTTCCAAGGAGGTGGGAAGTAGCTTTGACTTAACAACGGCCGACCCCACGGGTGTTTCGGGTATATTTAGATCTCGGTAACCTCTTACCACCTGGAAAGCCGTGTTATACTTAATCCCACCAATATTATAAATGTGAAAGTTTAGATGGATGGATAGATGGATGGATGGATGTTTGTTACTCTTTCACGCAAAAACCGCTAAAGCGATTCCGATGAAACTTGGTATGTAGACAGCTGGAGACCTGGATTAACGCATAGGCTACTTTTATCCCGACTTACGCAAGTGAAACCGCGGGGCGCTGCTAGTCTGAAATAAATTGGTGGAGTTAAAACATAACTACTATACTTAACAAAACAGGATACAAAGGAGCAAAATATAGACATATGGAGTATCATAACGCTCCATTATCTTGAACTTTTTAAGCTTAACGTGGTATTGAATCATAAAACTGATTTACTAAAACTTCAAGCAACATGTTACGCATGAAAAATGTTGTGCCAACATTTGCTGGTGGCACAGTACAGGCTATTTTCGCCAAAGCGTTCTGTATTTTCTATTTCTATTAAAATGAACATTATTTTTTTTTCATACAATAGCATTAGCAAATGGCTTATACTAATGGTTTACTGAATTAATAAAGGGTTTAGGTTATTTAAAAAAATTAAACGGTTTCCGTTTTGTCGTCACATAAATGAAAAAGTTATTAAAGTGTAGAATTGGTTTTGAGTTATTCTAATTTCATCTTAAAATTTAATTGTATTTTCCAATGAAATGCATTGTGATCCTCCTAAAATGTTACTTAATATGTAAAATCGTATATATAAAGGCGAAAGTTTGTGAGGATATATGGATGTTTGTTACTTTTTCACGCAAAAATGGCTGAAGTGATCTGGATGAAATTTTGCACAGAGATAGATTATAGTCTGGAATAGCACAATACTTTAATTCCGGAAAATTTCCAAACGAACGAAGTCGCGGGCAACAGCTTGTGTTAATATGTTTTTATTAATATAATAATAAGGTTCAGTGATACGTCAACTATCGTCGATTGGTTGTTCGTTCGTCGTCTATTAGTAAGATTGGTTGTTATTTTAATAAATAAAAAATTATCACTTCTGGTTGGTTCTTTTATTAATTTCTTAGACATTCATCATTCTCTCATCCTTATTTCCAAAAGGTAATTCTTTACTAAGCAGCTTAAAAGCTCTTCTATATCAGCCGTATTGATCACCTTTTGATCACTAATTACCTGAATTAAAAGAAAAACAAATCCTATACAGTGTTAATTTTTAACTTAACCTCATAATAACCTAAAAATAATTAATAACTAGAACTTCAAAAGAAACTCATAATATAGAAAAATGTAGGAAGATTTACTAATGCATATAAAATGAGTAGTAAATTAATTTTGCTTTCTCTTGACATAGACTTATGAATGTAGATTTAAGCTAATGAGTCTAATGACGCAAACAAGTATAATTAAAATATGTATCACAGCCATCCTTAAAAGCGTTTTTAATAAAAGGCGACAACCCGTCAGCGTTGTTTTATTAATTAGAGTATGCTCTAAGTAAGCAAAGAATATTTCCTCTTTGCTGTTAAAGCTTTACGTCCAATGGAGAATGTTTTATCTCATCTCTATTATGAAGATACTAGGTTTTTGCGAAATTTTGGTGACATCTATCCAACTATGTGCTATTCCAAACTATAATCTATCTCTGTGCGAAATTTCATCCCGATCTGTTCAGCTGTTTTTGCGTGAAACAGTAGCAAACATCCATTACTCCATTACTCACAAACTTTCTTCTTTATAATATGAGTAAGATTAGTATACTATGATGTATACTCAACAGAAACATCTAGCTTTGTTTGCAAGGAATAAGCAGAGCTGTATAAAATTTTTGTTACGACATAAAATTTATTGATAACGATAAGGCTAAGCGATGAAGGAAAACAAGTTTTCCATTATCAGTCATTCGTAACACTAAAGTCAATACTAAACAAAAAAAATAAAATTGGTTGACAAACCTAAACCAAAACCTACAGGGTACTTCCCGTGAACTCAGAATCTTGAAATTTGGTAAGAAGCAACGTCTTATAGCACAGATAAAGGAAAAATTGCGAAAACCGTAAATTTTTAGTTACATCATAATAAAAATATTTTACGGAACCCTCGGTGCGCGAGTCCGACTCGCACTTGGCCGGTTTTTTTTACCAACGCTTATAATTATAAGTCCTCTTCAAAACAGGTAGCTTTCTTTTCATTGGTGATGCATCCATAGCAACGTATATTTAACCTCAAAGGTTGAACGTAAAGTACTCGTAACTAATAATTTCGTTAATTATTCCCTGCTGTAAGTGTTTGGGTGGTTCTTCAATATCTCATTATTATTTTACGCTCAAGTGCCTTGAAAACATGGTTGCGGATAAAGCACAAGTACTTCCTAAGTTACTTTGATGAATAAAGTAGCAAATATAAATACACTAGCTGTTGCTCGCTTCGATATTGATCACATATTATAATGCTTAGAACGGAACCAGCAACTTTGAGGTAAGCCTTATATGAAAAAAAACTGTCAGTCCTAGGACTGCACGTCAGAAATGATAACATAACTTACACGCACATGCACATTCACACGCACACGCACATGCGCACGCACACGCACATGCGCGCACACACACACATACACACCCACACATCTGTATATACGTATCTGATCGTGACGGTTACATGAGTTCAGTACTTTTTTCCCATACTAAAAGTGCCCAACGTGCCTAAAGAAGTTTTTATCTCAAAAAATATGTTGTATATTAATGAAGTTAGTACAACAAGGAGCACATGATATCTGGATGACTTGGGTAGCGCCTCCATCGTCCAAAAGACCGCGGCTAACCAGTAGTACTGGCGTAGTGTGGTACATACTTGCTGAAGAGTAGATTCACCAAAGCTATGTGAGCTGGAATAGGGGTTAATACGGAATATTTATTTCATAATTTTTGTTTTGTCGACCATGGAAACACAAATGGTAAATATGGGTGTAATCTGTCTTCCATTATCTGCAAAAGATCTGACATAAAACCCTTTTGCGGATAACGTTATATTATTTGTGATTTAATATGTACAAATATTGACACGAAGACAGACCGATATTGCGTCGTATTTATCAAAAAATGATAAAGTGATTTTTCTTACTGTACCTAATGTTTCGAGATAGTCTGATAACAATGCTAATATTTACAGAGTTTGGTAGGTACTTTTGGCACGCAACTGTTATGAGTCAAAGCCTAGTGATGGATGGCTGTCCAAATAATGGTTCCTATTCGCCCCCGTGCATGAAAATTTATTGAGGAAAGTCGATGTGACTTGCGAACGAATTGGCTCCATTTTGAAAGATCGATTCGTATTTGTATAAAATATCTTTCGGTAATGGAGTAAAATGATTACTAGAGCTTTCCGATTGGTCTTTTATCTAAAGTAGGATGTAGCCAAACGGAAACCTACAATATGCTTTCTAAGAGTGAACGCGTGTTTAATACTTACTAGCTAAAGTTACTAAAACCATGTTTTCTTTATGCATTCCTTAGCTTAAATTCTCAAAATATAATAATAATCATTATTTATTTCAGGCTGCATACGCCCATAGATAAATAAATACCTTAATCTAAATATACATACTAAAACATAATGTATTAGTAAATAAAACTTAAAATTAACTTAGTAACATTTCACGTGCACAAAGTCTTTGTGCGGTCTATTGGTCTTGTCCGCGGAAGCGACGGAATACCACACCTTGCGGCCAAAAGCTTTCATCTAATACCTGGTGCAGATAACAATTGGGTACTCGCACCACGAACGCCTTGAAGTTGACGTTGCGGCGTGACTCAAGCAGCTACACTCTCGGCGTGTAATTAAGCTTCTGGCACACGTACTTGACGATCACTTCTGCATCAGTGATGTGATGTATTGTGTTCGGCGCAGTAGCACGCACCTTTACGTTAGGGTCCACAGGGGCCTTTTCACAACAGTTCTTAGTGTTTCGCGATCGGTGCTTCCTCCTTTGCACAATTAAGAAACCTTCTTCATCAGCCCGAATCTTTGCCTTTATAGGCAAGGGCTTAGCAGGTGGAGCAGCAGGGGTGCTCGCAGTGACCGTTGGGGCGTGGAGCTGTATGACGCGCTCGCCGGGCACAATGCAGACTTAAAGTACAACAGAGTAAGGTCAGAGGTAAGTTGAGGTTAAGTTAAATGGGCAATTTGCACCAGTATTATTCGAATCATCGATCGCCCCTTATCATCTCGTGAGCTTATTTCAAGACTAGTTATACAACATGTTAAATAATTTACTTATAGATTATTTGCTCATGAATTTATTTAATAGTCTGTATTGAAACGTCATTTATTGAAATAGTTTTTAAAATCCGAGACTAACAAGTTCTATGATCACTTAACAAAAGTAAGATTACGTCTCAAAAACCGAAACATCACATTTATCCGACTAATATTATAAATGTAAAAGTTTAGATGGATAGATGGATGGATGGATGGATGAATGGATGGATGTTTGTTACTCTTTCACGCAAAAACCACTGAACCGACTGCGATAAAACTTGGTATGTAGATAGCTGGAGACCTGGATTAACGCATAGTCTACTTTTTTTCCCGATATTCCCAATATATTACAGATAAATATTGACAAGTCTAACTTTTGAATTGCGTGGCCATACGAAATACCATAGATATGTAATTTACTTTAAATAATTACAGAGACAAAGGTAATTAATTGACCAGTTACCCGCAAACTGACCGCGGTCCCTCTGTAAACCTTATAGGACATAATGATCACATTCTACATATGCTCAGGTATCTAAACTACGAAACCGTTGATTGCCCACACACGCCTCTACACCTCAATAGACCAAACGATCGTAGTCTACACAACATATATACCGATAATTACATAACGATCGATATGTAAATTATACAGTGTTGCCAGTCCACAACACTGGAAATAAGTTGCTGTTGAACACATATTATAATCCTCTATACTTTGTAAAACAGTTTTCAGTATTTATTCGATTTCCATTACTGATTATACATATTTTGTGTTTTGATGTTAAATGAATGGAAATGGATCGTACCTTACAATTATTAAATCGATTAAGTCCCACATTACACAACTCTAATGAGCACAAGTAGCGAAAGAAGGTCTGATGTTAAAGACCACATTTGGTTTTTATTTGGTGGAACTCCAACGGGGGTCTTCTCGTGGTAGAAAAAAAAAGAACTTTATTGAAATAATTAAAGGTTATCCACAATTAAAAAAACAGGTATTAGGAGCAGTAAAATTAAACGTAACGTAACTAAAAAAGCTTAAAACATAGCTTTTACATCGGTTGTCATCGTGAAGCGCAGCTAGTACTTTACAAACTTGACTACAAAATAATATGGGTATCTAGGATTGGGTCTCTAAAACTTCGAAGGACTATGTTTATCTTTGACTAGCAACCCGCCCGGCTACAAACTATACACCAAAACCTTCCTCATGAATCACTCTGTTTATTACTGAAAACCGTATGAAAATCCGTTCAGTAGTTTTTCAGTTTATCAGACGCGGCGGGGACTTTGTTTTATAATATGTAGTGACAATGTAAAACTCTTAATTTGTCTTTGCAGGTTTTTATTAGTGAGCACTTCAGTAATGGCTTCCTTTCGGACAAGTAACGGTTATGCGAAGCTGTAGTAGTTATAAAGTTTTCCCCCTGTCTTTCCTTTGCATAAGTCGCGTAATACGACAATATGAATATAGTTTGTGTGGTTTGATACGGTTTCCTAGAGATGGGGAAAATAAATATATTTACAATAATTAGCTCAAATTCGAACAGTTAAACAAAACGTTGTTGTTAAACAATAAAAAAACATAAACGCTACTTTGTAGTGCGATTAATTTTTACAAATGCAGCAGGGGCAGAGTGGTAAAAATATATGTTTTATTTAATATGGAATATGCACGTGACTTCAAAATACCCTAAATATTTTTATTTTTTGTCTGTATATAGAAATATACCCATACAATTATGTATTTATACGGGAATTAACGAAATACATAATTATATCATAGAACGCGAAAGTTTAAAAGTTAGTATACCCATACATTTCTTTTGTGTGCATTTTGATTAAATTATATTACATAATTGAAAAC
Source organism: Euplagia quadripunctaria (assembly GCA_963859945.1). NCBI lineage: Eukaryota > Metazoa > Arthropoda > Insecta > Lepidoptera > Erebidae > Euplagia > Euplagia quadripunctaria. The sequence continues at coordinate 13,767,371 of OY982570.1, forward strand.
TGACTCGGAGACAGAGATTTAAAATATCAACTATTTTAAATCTCTGTCTCCGAGTCAGCTCACGAATTTTTCTAACTGCGTATGCTTCCGAGCTGAGCTAAACCAAATCGTTAATTACTAGATAAGTCCGAAACGGTATAATTAACCGCTTAAGCTGGACCGGACCTTTTTTACAAACTGCAGCAGTCAATCGGCGTAAAAACACTCGAAATTTAATGCTCTACTTTTCTCAATGGACCGCAGCCGGGTTGCCATCAAATAATCACATGAAATATTTCAGCCAGGCTCGAAGCTGACCGTAATTATTTAAGGCAGGCTGGCTCTTGGGTTCGATGTATAGAAACATTATTACCACTTTCCTCTTCGATGGGATATTTTTATCGGATTTGGTAAGCTCATAATATATTATTAGAACATAAAAAAAGCTTTTTTCGTCAATATACTTGAAACTAAGACAAAAATTATATGATTCGTTTATGGTCACGAAACAAATAATTTGATGATGTATGAGGCGCCCCATGTTACCTATTTATTTATACTGTAATAATCAATAATGTAAGCTTATGTTAACAATGTCTATTGCTAGCTATAAATGAAAATGTTGTTCGGTTATCAAGGCCGCGGTGACGATTTTTTTGTAATATGCCAACAACTACTGCTAGTATAATGGGTTATGCCCCGAGGAACTGTTTGACATGAAGCCCACGGCACATTCTACCACCACACCGCTCGCCACCGCCATATTCATTCTCACACATTGAAACGCTCCGGCTGTGGAATGAACTCCCTGCCGAAGTTTTTCCGAGGGACTACGGTATGGGGTTCTTCAGGAAAGGAGTATATAAGGTTTTAAAGGGTTACGGTCTCCGCTTATGTGGACGTGGTATAAAAAAAAATAGAAGCTAATACCAGAAATTACACGTTATTTACTATGTCAGATAACGAGTTCCACTGTTCCAATGTGGATTTCTAAACCTAATCCTTACACTAAATATCCATCAGCTCACTCCGTAAATGTTATATTCCTATTAGTTATGATATTCTCAATATTCTCTCATGAAATTACAGATTACAGCTTTAGTTGGTGAGTGACTAAATCGGTCGATCTAGAAGAAGCTTTAGGTCGATGTAATTTAGTGCATAATAGACTGTGCACGCTTACTGACAGTAAAACATTATTTTATAATGCTACCTAGATTATACCGTAGCGTATATGATAACAAGTTAGGTTGTACATTGTTTTTATTAAGTGCTCCTTTTGTTCTTATTGAAAGACTACCGTAATGTTTGGTTCGTTAAATTTCTGCCTACACTTCATTTATACAGTTAATAGACATTAATGCGAGGTAATTAACTCGAAAAACGAAACTTCGATACATGATTTACTTCCACATGAAACAAAGTGAGGACAGGAAAGTTACAAATCCCATACAAACATTCCGTTTTAAAATAAATGGGTAATAAAATAAAAGTTCCAGACACATTAGAGCGTACTATGTAATAAATGTTACACCCCTAAACTCAACGCCAGAGCTAATCGGCTTAAGTACAACAATGAAGAAGTTTGAATAGCCCCCAAAGCTTTAAGTCAGTGATGCGGAATATGTTCTAACAGAAAAACCCTTATTTATGTTGGTATTTGACACGTGTAACGATAATAACAATAATATTAATAATAACAAAAAGATTCAATTGTTATAAAACTAATAAATAAAAAAATAATAAATAAAAAAACAGTATTACCTAAGAATATTCTTGTCAGAAATTTATTTTAACCTCCAAGAAGCCAATACGAATGTGACCAAGCTAAGTTAAGCCATCAAACTCCAGTTGTTATCAGATGCTACCTTGAGACCATGGTTTCGTACGTGACATTATAAGAACAATGAAACGACTTAACTAAGCTCTAAGACTTAACTTAACTATGCCAGCTTCCTTGCGGTGGTTCTTATCTATCTATGTTTGGTTAATATCGGTCCAGCAGTGTAAGAGTATCAGCTCTTTTCCAAAATGATGTAAGGCATTTTGTAATCGTTGAAAAGATTTTCGAGTCGGGGGTGTTTTAAATTTTAAATTTATGATTATTGCATAATTTTTAAATTTATGATCTTCTACATACAAAGTTTAACTATTCCAAATTCCTTATTATTAAGTGCTCAAAATTTGTATAAAAAGGGTAAAAAGAAATCTTTTCACGTATTAATATAATAATATTTATATATAGAAGGTTAACTATAGCATTAGTTGTAAGCCAAAAGATTTATGTAATTCGCGATACAAATGAAAAGTACAAATTCTGGGTATCGCCTCTCATCGCACAAAAAGCACTGGAAATATATTACTTTCAATGGTTTTAGGGTTTTGGATAACACAAATTTCGGCTGTAAACAAGAATACTATAAGTTTTAATTAACAGATATTTTAACAAAAAAGAAATACAATTGGTCTACATGGCCTAAAAGATACTCCCAAAAAATACTGAGATTTTTCTAGATCGAAATATAATACCAATAATCCAATATCTAATTTCGCCTAAACCGCAATAATGCTGGTCGTAGAACAAAAGGCTTTATCTCTAAATCTGAGTTTATGTAGTAGTAGAGATTGTATTTATATACGTCCTAAAACAAATAAATCCAAGATCAAAAATAAAGCTGGTTTAGATAGTGCTAGCTCATAGCTTGTGCGCACGGAATACTTTTCACCACTCTTATCTAATCTGTAGATATGTGAGACGCAAGTAACGATGAAACTGCTGGATGATATTCTTGTCCAACTAGAAGAGCAAGCCTGTCACAAAACTCTAACTGCGTCTCTAACTTTTAATAGACACACTCGCAGATGACAAAAGTGTCAGTGCATGACTCGCATTCCCGTCCACAGACCATTACCGTCTCTTCAAACCTATCACCATAATTAACGCTTGATTTAAACAAAATTTAGTAAATAGCAGCCATCTTTCGTGAGCGGACTCCATTTTTGTGACATAATGTGATAATGACAGAGAACTTAGTCAGGTGCTTTGTAGTAGCTGCATAAACCGAGTATATACATTTACAGACTGTAAATTGAAAATACACATGGCCCGCCGTTATCGGTCTACAGTTCAACCTTGATGTTCAAATTGATTTACAATTTAATTAGTACGAAACTTAAACAGTTCTTCCAGCACTTGTTCTGTTCTGGCTATTCACATTTCATATAGTTACCAAGCATTATATAATAAGCATTATAGATGCAACTTAATTCTCTATAAATATCCTGCTAATATTATAAACGTGAAAGTTTGTGAGGATGTATGGATGTATGGATGTGTGGATGTAGGGTTGTTTGTTACTTTTTCACGCAAAAACTACTGACCCATTAGGATGAAACTTGGTATGTAGATAACTGGAGACCTGGATTAACACATAGGCTACTTTTTATCCCGATATTCCCACCGCACCAGGACTTACGCGGGTGAAACCGCGGGGCACAGCTAGTACCCCATAAATATACTCCATAGTGTAAATGAGACATTCAATGTGATCTTTAATAACTGGCACTCACCCTCAAAAGGAAATAAAAGTTTGAAAGAGAAAAATGTATATCTTAGGGCAAGGTTGCAAATATAAAACAAAATAATTCCTAAGATAGCTATAATAAAGTAAATTTAAAAATGTAGCAGCAGCTATAGCTCCTGCCAAGCGAATGTGGTGTATTCCACTAAAGAATCACAGTACTTCGAAATACATTTTACGAGATAAAACGCTTTCTGCGTATGTTTGGGCACCTGATGCGAGTATGGAGGCTTCGAAAGAAACGAGATATTTAAAAGTTCAGAAAAAGGCCTTAGTATACATATTTTATTTGAGAAGCTGAACAAAACGTATTAGGATTTCCTCTGCTCAGATGAAAATGAAATTGTTATCAAAGAGTTCTTATTTCTTATCCATGTAATGCCTTATTGCAGATATAATGTTGTTGTGAATACTCCTAAATGGGAGTTCGGATGGCAGTTTTACGACTATATTCGTAGTACAGATTTTAGGTAATCACGAAAACGATTTCGATAAAAAAAAAAATTTTTAGAAATTATATGGAGTATACTTACTATGGAACATTTTTGACTCACTCTTGCGGTATTTATTTGATGCCTAATCAAGCATATGTATCAGAAACCTCTTACAATCAAGCATGTCTGTCCACGGCCAAGCAAGTCTCATGTGAGTAGTATAAAAAAACAACATTCTTTAAACGTTATCAATTTCAAGTGTGCTATTAGATCATTATGATTCTTGGATATAAATACACAGACTACTAACGTGGCCACATTCTACTAGCTTACTTTTTTAATCCCTTAAAGCGAGTAGAACCGACTTTTGCAAATACCTGTGTGTTAGGAGTTAGTTCACGTGGGTAGTCCACTGCGTGGGATTAGAATCCCTAGACAGTAGAGTGGACTAAAAATCTAATAAACACGCTGCAATGAGCTGTATGTCAAATCCTTTGATTGTTTATAACAACCAAGTTGCAAAACAAATGCACAGCCTACCTGAAGATTACTAGTGGCTACGAACACTCGATACTTGTGCAATGCCCATCTCTATGCCAAGTGCTCCATAAGGCCCATGGAGCTCTAGGCATCTTTATCTAGAATATACAGATAAACGCTGTCTTTCATAACGTGTGGCTAAAACTGAAGCAAAAATGTTCTATGAATAATTTATAATAATAATAACAACCTGCCCCGGCTTCGCACGGGTTGCTGAGAAATCTTCAACAATCATCATATTTTGACCAATTTAAACAAAACGTTAACAAATTATACACCTAAACCTTCCTCATAAATCACTCTGTCTATTAGTGAAAACCGCATGAAAATCCGTTTAGTAGTTTTTCAGTTTATCGCGAACAGACAGACAGACGGGGTGGGGGACTTTGTTTTATAATACTAGCAACCCGCCTCGGCATCGCACGGGTAGTAGAGACATCTTCAACAATCATCATATTTCGACCAATTTAAACAAAACGTTAACAAATTATACACTTAAACCTTCCTCATAAATCACTCTGTCTATTGGTGAAAACCGCATGAAAATCCGTTCAGTAGTTTTTCAGTTAATCGCGAACTGACAGGCAGAGAGACGCGGCGGGGGACTTTGTTTTATAATATGTAGTGATGTACTTGAACATTGAATGTGCATCAGCAATTATTTAATTATTTCGGTGATTCTTAAAAGTGTATATAAGTATCGTTGCCACATTAGAATATCCATTTTAAAACTGAAGTTAATCTCGAAGTTAATCTTAAAATAATTACCAAACAAACAAAATCGATAACAAATTGCTTAAGTAAACCGTGTGTATGTGTACTTCAAGCATCCAAGCCTTCGCGCATCGGATTCCGACTCGAGCGGAGCGAAGCCGTTCAAAGTTACAATTTTCGCGCTCACTCAACCTTGAGCGGGGCGAGTGGGGCAGCGGGGCCGCGGGGCAGGCGGCATTAGCGGGGGAAAAATTAGATTTAACCCCGACACCGTCGCCCGAGAGGTTTTACCTACATCTATGTCCCTTTTAGCTACTCCGCTGCCCCTCCCAAACAGTTTATCCATTTTATATTTTCTCTTCGCCGCGAAAAATGAAGATGGTATATTTCTTAATTTGAGACAAAGGAAGTGGACTGAGATAAGTTAGTTGTTTTTCATTTTGCTGGTTTTGTTTTTGTAGATTGGCCGGGAGATGTTGTTTTACTAGATATTGATATGTAAAACTGAACATAGTCTTAGATTGTTGTATGTTCTTTTTACATAAAAGTTAAGTGCCTTATTAAAAAAAAACATATTTTAGCATTGCCAGTAGACAATGTTTCGTTACTTTTAAAGTTTTATGTTATAAAATGTATTCTTCCTCAATTTGCTACTTGTATCTTTTATAATGTTATAAATTAGCATTATTAAATTACTTTCTTTTTTTCTTTCTACGCATACGAATATTTGAAAATATAAGAACAGAATTAATAAAGGGACCACCATGGCTTCATTAGTTTTTTTTTTTATGGGGGCAAACGGGCAAATGGGCACCTGATGGTAAATGACTACCGCCGCCCATGGGCACCTGCAACTCAAGAGTCACAAGTGCGTTGCCGGCCTATAAGGTTACACACCATGTAGGGGGAGAGGGAAGGGTTAGGACCTCTGGTAACCTCAATCACTCGGCGAAATACAACACAAGCATTGATTCATTGCCGGCTTCCTGTGAGGCCGTGATACCACTCCGGTTGAGCCGGCCCAAACGTGCCGAAGCATGGCTCTCCTACTGTTATTATTTAATGTACTTGAAACTGAGTAAAGGTTGTCTGAAAGAAATCGCCGTGAGCGATAAGACCGCCAATTGATATACCTGAATGTTTAGATTGTTTTTGAATTGTATCTCACTTAAAAGGTGTACAATAAAGAGATAAATAAATTACTTTTATATATCTAATACCTTTAAACGAGCAATTCTTGTATATATCTTTATATATATATATTTCTTCTGTACGTGTGTATGTCACTGACCTCCTCCTAAACGGCTGAACCGATTTTAATGATTTTTTTTTACATTTTTTAAGTTCAGGCAGGACAACGTCTGTCGGGTCCGCTAGTATATGTATATATATAATCTGAATCTGCGAAACGGCTCCAACGATTTTCATGAAATTTAGTATGCAGGGGGTCATCGGGGGGTAATCGATCTAGATAGGTTTAATTTTTAGAAAATGTAAAAAAAAAACGAACAAAGCTCGGTCATCCAGGTACTATGTACTTAAATTAGTGACCTTTATTTACAATATATATAAGTATACGGTTTTCCATCCTTCATTCTTCTTTATTATATAGAAGAATCCTTTGACAAAACTGACCTGCTATAAATGACGTTCTATTTTCATAGTTCCTATGATTCGTTCCCCATCCATTAAAAATTGTTTCGTTTGTCAATCAAAAAGATTCTGCTAATAATTTATGCAATATACATTACTTTTTTTGTTTCGTTTGAGTCAAGACCCTTCAAACTAGTGCCAACAACAATTGTACTGTTCATATTCAAGCGGAATAAATAGGTTTCTAACATATACTTTACGAAGAGCATCATAAATTTTCATTTTTGCAAACATATATACTCTATTCTTAGCATTTTGCACAAAAATATTTCGACACATCCCACATTAGGTGCACCGTGAGTACGTGCTTAAATTTTCATTATTAAAAGAGTGTCGAGTGTCGCTAACACCAAAAATGTTGTAATCCCCAACCCACATACATAACTCTGCCTCCCTGCAACGCTATTTAATTTAACTAAAAATTACACTAGACTCCACAATTGAATTTGTAGGTGTAAAGTAAACAATTATGGAAGCAAATTAACATTTACGCAATAATAGGTTGACGTTTGGTTGAAGTGAGGTGTTTACGAGCCACCCTTTTGTTCTCAAACTAAAAGGTTAAAAACATCGCAGCTCTTTAACCCTAGCCTGCACAAGTCTACTCACTGTACGTGTGAACATATTGTTGGAAAACATTTTCTCTCCCACGGAGGCGACAGCGTTTCATAAAACAGTTTTTTTTTCTAATAGAACATTAACACGGTACGTTAAGCTACTCTTTATGTATAAATGATATACTTTTATATGGAAATTATGGTATTGTCGTTTGACATGGGGTCGGCAGCATAGATTAAATAATGAATAAGGAAATTGTATTTTGTTGTTCGGCATTTTACGCGTGTTTATTTATTAGAAAAACAATGCATTGTAATGCTGAAATTCATTACTTTTGTGTTGGTTTTTATTTGGTAGTAGGTTTATTTACAATAAAGAGAAGTAAGCGATAAACATTTGCACTCTTATGATGTACTGAAATTTTAAGCTTCAATTTAAATTACCTTTTTCAGTGTTGATACCTGAGACACGGTTCAGTAACTTTATCGAAACGGGGCCAACTGAAGCGACACGGTATTCGGTCAAAAAAGTCTCAGGATAGTAGGGAACTGGACCGTAGTGGAGTTTAGGTAATTCTACCAGGCCCTAGCCAGTAGGCTTTCCTTAGTTTCCCGTTTCAGGCCTGCTTGATTCTGTTTAGGTGACTTGTTAAATTACCTGCAATGAAAAGAGAGTACAATGAGTATATATGAGTAGCATTGATTGTAGAGATCTTGTAAATGACCATGGAAGTTACGTCATAATTCATAAGAGGTTAATAGAAAAAAAAATCATTTACTATGACACAAAATAAACACAGATTTATATCCATTATCTTGTATATTTTTGCGAAACTAAAATAAGTGAAATATTTTTAATCAGTTAATCGTATTTAGAATATTTGCAACGATTATAATATAATTTTTAACACTGGAATTTATTATTTACCTAACTCCAAATATTTACATTGATAGATGCGTCCTACTTCTTTTAAATATAGCGTTATTCAATGCTCTTATGCAACATTCATAGCTTTGTCTTATTCTTTGTAATTTTTAGAACACTTTTTTTTACAGCACAACATCATACAGTTTTCTCACGTATGTACCTATTATCGTTAATGCCCTACTAGTTTTCGTCGTAAAAACATATTTCATAGAATTTCTTAAAAAGAGCTTGAATATTTTTTTTTAAACTAAAAATTATATATAAACACAATATCACTAGTGCGCTTCATGTACATCTATCGATCCGAATCTAATGATATAAATCTTTGTATTCGCGCATAGAAATCCGAACACATTTTCATAGTAGATCTAACAGTTCTTTAGAATAAGGTTTTCAGAAAAATCGCCAAATTATGCATGTTACTAGCTGTTACCCGCGACTTGGTTCTCTTAAAATACTTACTAACATTAAACGTCAAAACATTTTGGAACATTTAACATACGTAAATTGACAGCCAACTTGCGGAGTTTTGAAAGTGGGTTATTTTGTGAATTAGTACACTATTAGATTTAGAAACATTTATTAGATACTGAAACAGCAAAAAAGTATACGCAGTGACATAAAAACAAAAGAATAACCCGAAAGTAACAAATATGCTTTGACCATCTAAAACTGTCTCTGTGAAGAATACTCCTCCTACCCTATTTATTAATTTTATAAACGCAGAATGAACCTTATGCCTCTAAAGCGCGAAAGCTCTTAGACTCCCTTAAACCAGCTGTGTATCTGAAATCTATTCTTAGCTGAAGTGTCCTATCTATAAACTACCTTCCTGCCAAATTTCAGGTCTCTAGTACACAAAACTAAACACTTTTATATAAACTTATGAGAGCCCTTAGACCTTCTCAATCCGGCCCTGTTGTAAAATCCGTTCTTAGCTTACGTGTTAGCGTTTCTTTTAATCTACCTTCCAAATTTCATCTTAATAGATCAGGTACTTTTGCTAGGTCAAGACATTATGTGATTAGTCAGTGAGCGAATGAGTATATTTTCGCTTTTATAATATAGATATATAAATCATAACTTTAAGTAAAAAAATGTTGAGGGAAAAAATCAAACGAAAAAAAAAAGTAGAATAATTTATTTCTTAGAACATGTTTGTGTTTATTATTGTGGCCAAGTCGTTAATTAGCATTATTTATGAGCTACATTTTTATTACATTATTTGGGTACACATAATGCTGAGTAAAATATACCGGTATTGAACGAACTAAGTTCCAAGCCCAGGTTCTGTCCCAGGTCTAAAAAGAGTCTCTGTCTATATGCTAATCGTTTAGAGCCCTTTTAGATCTCCTTGACGAAACAGTGTGGTTTAGCTAGTTTAAGTCCGACATAACCACATCTTTGCGCACTCATCGAAGTCATACGCTACAGGTCCTTCTCGCCACTTAATGCAAACTAGATACTAATGATTTCTTAAGAATTCATGAACAAAAAACTTACTTTGTTTCAGACACATCCACATCATTATGACATGTTTATTTATGCACAGCTTACACCTCTATACATCGGTAAGCCGATATACAAGGATTACGGGGATTGGTTAAGCCCTTTATCCTGATCAAACTTAGGGCAGGGCCACACCTACAACATACATTGCAACAACTTTTACGTTTCAGGAAATACCACTGCACCGGTTTTGTAACGGTATTTACTTCTCAAGTATTCACGCTATTCTTGTAATGTTTGGCTATCTCTATCGTTATTTCGTGACAGTAACTGTATTTTTCAGTCGCAACTTGCAAGTCTATTGTTGTAAATTATGAGCAAAGATATTAAATATTTGCATGTTTTGTCTACACAGTGTAGTTCACGGTTATCTTAATCCGTTTTCGATACTAAGTAACTACTATTAAGTACTCGTTTCTGTGTTTGATTGTCATGATATAGGTTGAACTTAGCTCATCCATCGCTGTATACAAACACTTGTAAGAGAGGAGTAAAAAATATCACCTTCACTTACTTGTTCATTATTTCTTAAAGATATAAATATCCCAATTGTTGGTTGGTACTACAGCAGCATTAACGGCAATCTTGGCCGTACACTTACAGAAACAAACGCGTGGTGAAGTTCATTGTTCGGAATTAAACAGCCTATCGCCTTGCAAGACTCAGGAAGGGATTAGACGCTCTCTTCATTTCATGGGTCAGTGAACACGATCGAGACAAGACGGGCGATTAGTTTATGAAGGTTAAATTACATTCGAACTTAGTTCTACGAGTGGTAAATTAGTAGATAGTCTAAGTTACAGACTGAGCAAAAAGTTAAGAAATTTATAACAAGTAGCTATCTACATTTCTATAAGTTTAATAGTAAAATAATAATGTTTTAATCCATATATATTTAGTAGCTTTAAATATGTAAAAGGTATTTAGTTGGTGATTATCACCAACTAAAACTCTTTTATCTATTCTAATTTCTAAGATTCTAATCCATTCTGATTGAAAGCAAAACTAATAGAATAAAATTTATAGGTAATATACCTTATTAAAACTTTATTCTAACAAAACTCTATTCTTTCAACATGATCAAGTCAAGGCGTATCAAGCATATTCATATATATATGCATTTTTACCATAAATCGGTTTATATAAGGGCAAAACAACAGTGGTGAATGATTTCAAAAGAATAGTGGGATACCAATTTCGGAATTTACGAGTAGTGTGAAAATATTTGTGAAAAATGCTTTTGATATCACATTTGCACATTAGAATATTATTATATTTTCTCTTTTCGATAAGTGTATCTCCGTTGGACAGCATTCTTTAGCGAGTTTAGGGCGCCCTCTGAATAAAAGAAAAACTTCAAAGCTTTACTTTAGAGAAAACTTTTTTTAATTAGTAAAATAGCAGACAACATAGAAAAAAATTGCAATTTTTTTTTAATCTCTTGTTTACTAGGAATTGTGGTACGGAGTCGAGTATGACAACATACCCAGCAGATATTCATTTTCCTTACTTGTATAAATACGTCACGATCGTTACTTGCTTATTAGGTTTCAGGCTACAAGTCACCCAATATCAATTATTATAATATTGGTGCACTCGTTAGTACTCTGACGTAACATATCGCGTACCGCAAACATGCGTGAATAGAGAGTAAATTAATTCGGTGTGTGTACAGCCTCTCGCTAAGCCTCCAGCTAAAAGTATTGCGTAGTCCTAATCAACCCTCCGTGTTCAGCATACCCTAGAGAATAACGGGAACTTCATAAAAACTGTGTATATTACTACATGGACCTCAAATCTTAGCCCCGAGAAAACCACCTGGCCAATGTTGCCTTGACTTGATTTCAATTATTTTAACTCTCAAAGGGGTAATACTGCTGCTTTTACATACCAAAAGGTGTGTTTGAACTCCAATCTGGAACCGGAAAATATATGTAGGCATGTATCAGTAAAATAGAAAATATGTCTCTTAACTTACTGAGGTCCGGCATTATAACAATAAGAATTGAGTTATTTACGAGATGCAATACCTGCAAACGGTAGCCCCGTAATAAGAAACGTGTCTATCTAGCTTTAACCTTTCTTTACGTACCAAAGCTCTTTGTAGGTCCAAAAAGAGTACAGGAAATATTTCTTAAATCAAAAGTGTGACACCGTTATCCATCTCTATTCGGTGAAGCTATCGCTGTACCGAAAAGAGGAGCCATGATTTGTGTGCTGCGAGTTAGTGTACGTAGCGGAACGAAACGATAGGAGATGTGAGTGCCAAGAAACCAAATACAGATTCCTTTTCCGCTCGTTGTTAGCAAAACGTACTCACATGAAAACACAACCTAACTCAATTCTTATCACATACATTTATTCTCTGCTTTAGTAGAAACACCGTTCTCCACAATACCTTTCTTTTCCTCGTATACCTACAGGTAATGGAGGCCTCAGTCATTTGTTTACCTAATTCAATAGAGTAACGCAGTCAGCTCGGAACTGCCAAAATATGTGTCAGTATTGACATGGGTGTGGTAAGAAATAAACTATTTATAATAGTGTCTGACGTAATGGGAAGCAATCAGAAGAATACATAATATATATCATGTGTTGTGTAATATGTATCATGTGTTGTTACACTTGATATATTATGCTCATAATTTGTAGATAAGCCAACCGACAAACAATGCTGTCTGATTTTCTAAACATATTGGTTGAATTTTCATTTTTAAATTCAAGGATTTGTACAGGCGACTTAAATTGTAAAACAATGGCCATGATATTTGACCATTTCACATAAATGGTGTCATTTAAATCTATCTCTACATGGAATATAAACATAGCATATGTTTTTAAGCAGGTCTCCCTTTTTTGTCACTTTTTATTAGGCTGTGTTGGTTCGTGCCTACGCCTCATATTAAATTAAGCGACTAGGATACTCATATAAATAAAAATGTCAACACAAACAAATCAACGAAGAAAGTTACACAAGCGCGCTCAAATCGCGTCAGGGGGACGGGGCGGGTGGTTCGTTCGTGGTAGCGGCACGATGTTGTTATCGGTCCGAGCCCATACGACAAATTCAAAGGACATGAGACAAACAGATGAACAAAGAAAGTTAACTGTGTAAACGTTAATACAATATTAAAATTTCTAAATAGTGAATATTTAGAAATTTTAATAAAGTGTTTAAATACAACCAAATCTTGTGATTATGTTGTGAACCACATCATATTGTTTTATATTTAAGTGATGTGAAAAAAGATTTTAATACAATTTTTATGTAAAAGTAGTTAGTAAAGAAATTTCTGGTCTAAGAAAACCTACCAGGTAAATACAGCCAGAAGTCAATATGGAGACAATGTAGGCATTTTTCATTTTTTTCTACTCTCAATTTTGAACATTGAAGTATAAAGATCTGGTATGTCTTTAATTCATTATAAAGGTTCAGTATCTATGCGCACGGGCAAATTCTCTAGCCCAGAATACACTTACTATATTTTACAAGAACCTTTTCGAGCAATTTTCAGACCCGCTCTAACGCAGACTCGGATAAACCTATTCAAATGAAATGGTGTATATGACGTAAGGGTCAACCTCAACTCCAACTTAATTGTTTACGGGAAACGTCCGTTTGACTGACAGATCATCTACAATCGATTTCTCCACTTCAAGGTCATCAAAGGGTTAAAGGATATAACTTAAAATAAAGGCGGTCGAGTTATCTACATATATCTATAATGTCATTCTATTCTATAATATCATTCATATTTTTGTTGTAGATGTGAAAATAGTGTCAAGTAACAAAAAACTCGCCAAGTTCTCATCACACCATTTACATGATTTACATTGTAACATGGTTGAACTTGACGCTAAATTCTGATTGCCCTTACATTCACATTTTTGTTTTTGATTTTATGGTTTTTACAGGTTAGGGACTACGACCAACGGCTGATCGCTGGCTCAATCCTTACCATTAGTAGAAATAAGTATACTACGCTAATAGTATTGTTGAACCTCCTAGAAGTGTTGCTATGAATGATAAAACACTTTTTTATGCAAAAACTATTACTTTTGTACTATGATCACTTAAAACGGGGCCAACGTTGCACGATGCTTAACAGTATCGCTGAACAAAGTCAACTGTGCCCACGAAATTAAATTTTATGTCTGGATCTACCCACTTTCATTGTTACAGCAAATGTCATAAGGTGAATTTTTAGATGAGGCAGCTTGTTCAGTTGTTCTTACATGTATACTATTGTTAAGGAAAGTTATTAGAGTATCGGTTCTATCCGAAATATCATACTATTTTCGGAAGGCTGTTAAGGAGTAAACCCAGAGACTTGCATTTTTGATCTGCCGTATTAACGTATACTTAAGACATAAAAAAGTATAGGAACAAACTAAGCGCAAACGCGTAAAAGATCATCGTCAGTCTAAAGATCGGCTCGGTCTAGGCGAATACGTCGATTTCAAATTATGTTACAATGGGCAAACAAAGGGAAAATACGGAATCGGCTTTATTATAAAAAAAATATTTAATAATTTTATAATTGAAATTTACCCTATGCATAACAATAAATTAAAATGAAATTATTAATAAGAGTATAAAATACTTATAAAAATTACACAATTAAAACAGGCAGAAACCGAGGCAAAATAAATTATCATTACGATTATATAAAGCAAAACTACCGCAATTGTTGCTATTATTGATTTAAATTAAGAAGTAGGTAGTTTCACGTTTATATTTCAGACACTAAAATTATATTTTAGATAAATATTAATTTCTCGTTTAATAGTGTAGTATAGACTTGCGATCTATGCCATATTAACCCTACTGCGTGTATCCATGAACAAAATTTAAACGATAACAAAATATACATGAACTTAATACCTTAATTTAATGGCGTATTTACTATAAACGTGACTTAGATTAAAGGAAATTGAATAAAACACCAATATCACTATTACCAACAACATAATATGTATAATATTATTTATGTATTTACGGGAATTAACGCTATGTCGCCCCTATGCTGTGCCATTATTAATTGTCGTCGCCGGCCGCTGCCGCGGCACTCTCGCTTCGCTCGCTCGGCTCGTGCGCTGTTGTGGTCGCAGTTCTAACCTAACCTAAACCACTTAGCCGTTTCAGTTATTACATACCTCTGAATTGCCTGAGCCAGAGGTTCGATTCCCACCCAGAACAAATAATTGTGTGATGAGCATGATCATTTATTCTCGTCTGGGTGTAATTTATCTATAATATGTATGTATTTAGAAATATTTAAGTATGTTTATCAGCAGTCTGGTTACCATAGTAAAGGCTCTGCCTAGTTTGGGATCAGACGGCCGTGTGTGAAGTGTCTCAAGTTATAATATTATTATTATTTAATCAATCAATTAATTTAACTTAGAGGTGCTGCTTAAGAGGTGTTGCTTAATTTAGCTGGAGAGGTTAAAAAGAAAAAAAAATGTTTATTTGACACAAAATAAATACATACATATTCATTCATTCCAACAAATTATAGTTTACACAATTGAAGATGTATTACTCTAACGGTACTGAGAACTGTTTTCCAAACTAGGCTATAAGCCGTACAGGCATTGTATAAAGATATAAAAGATAAAGAATACATATAATGTGAAATGTGTGAAGTTATTATTATTAAAATAATAATAATAATAAATAATATTTAAAATTAAATTAAATTTGATTCATATCCATTATCAGTTTCAAAATGTTTCTTTCAGATTTCACTACAAAGATACTTCGTAATGGAGCTTAATATTTATACGTTAGCAGTGAGTATACTTAAGCTTAATCATTTATAAATATACAATACTAGCTGTATAAAAATATAATAATTCACTATCCATATGAAATAATAACATTGACCTTTATGAAAGTATAAGAGAAAAAGTTTCGATACCTTTTTAAAGTAAATCTGTAGAACTGAGACAAATGTTATTTCAAAGTACATTATTACCGTCCCTTATGTTTTTACATATTATTATGTCTATTTATAAAAAGAAACTGACAGTCGTAGGACTGCACGTTAGAAGTGAAAACATAACTTACATATACGTACACACACATATCCATACACACACATCTGTATATTTGTATCTGAGCGTGACGGTCACGCGAGTTTTTTTCCTAAAGAACTTTTCACATTCTTCATAAACTCGCAAACAACTATCAGAAAATACAGGAAAATTTGTAAATTTATTAATAATATATTTGTGAAAGGTACGCTTACAGATTACTGATATTACATGACAGAAAACATTAGGATATAGGTACATATTAAGTCAAGACAATGATCCAAATATAGCATACAAAATATGAAAATAGGCAAAACACAAGGCACGTGGCAAAATACAAATACTTGCCACGCTTAATTAACCAAAAGTTCGTAAATAAAAATTCGTCCTTAATATACAAAACTTAATATGTGTAAGTATACCTATCGCTGAACTAGCTAATACTAGCTATGCTCCAATTTTAATCACGTCAAGGTCACTGCTCTAAGGTTAATGTTCCTCAAGAAATAAGTTATCGGACTAATGGTTCCTATGATGAGTTGGTACTAAATTACAAACTGTTTAACTTTATTACTATAGATGTCAGAAAATCATTGACGAATTTACGCAGCGATGTATTTCAAATGTTATAACTCTTAAATTTACATTAATCTGAAACTATTAATACGGATATCATTGATTAATCAGGGAAGAGAAAATTACTAGTGATATAACAGACCAAACCATTTTCCACATATTAAACTGTCTTTGGAGGTGACCACTCAAACCATGATAACATCTGTTAAGCCAAATTCTTACACTGTTGTTATTCTATTCTCAAGAATCTATATATTATTTCTATCCTTTTTAGGGTTCCGTTCCTCAAAACGAAAAAAGGAACCCTTATAAGATCACTTTGTTGTCTGTCTGTCTATCAAGACCATTTTTCTCAGGGACCCGTTGACGCGTCAAGTTGAAATTTATACCAAATACGTATGCTTGTGGTCCCTTGAAGGTGTAAAAAAATCAAGCTTTGAAGTCTACGCAATGAAAAGATACGGCTATTTAAGTCTTAGATTTGACTAAATTTTAATTTGCAGGCAAATAAAACGTATAGGGAGTACCCTATACGTTATATATGGGAAGTATCCCATTGACCTAAAATCATGAAATTTGATAATAAGCAAGGTCTCGCAGCACAAGTAAAGGAAAAAATCCGAAATTCGTTAATTTGTTCTAAAATCTGTCTGTCTGTCTGTGCGTCTGTCAAGACTCTATCCTCAGTTGAAATTAACGTCAAATAATTGTCAGCGATCCCTTCAAGCTGTAAGAAAATCAAGTTTCTAAGTCAACGCAATCAAAAGATACGGCCATTAAGTCATACATTTTTAAAAAATTAAACATTTCGCAGGTAAAACAAAACCTTGCGGGTATTTCCCATTGACCTAGAATCATGAAATTTGGTAAGCAAGGTCTGACAGCACAAGTAAAGGAAAAAATCCGAAAGTCGTTAAAGTTAGACACTGATTTTGTCGTAAGTCGATGTATGGGAGAGTATATTTAGAACTGCAAAGTTAAGTTTGTCTTTCGAAAAAGACGGGCAAAAGTCTCCGACAATTGATTCCCGAGATGGAATTATTACCTACACACAAGTTTGTTTTCTTACGGAACCCTCAGTGTGCGAGTCACACTCGCACTTGTCTGAATTATTTTTCATCTAAGTATCTGAAGTAATATTACAATTGTGATAGTAACTTTGTTTGTCTATTACTCAACCTGACCACCTGAAATCATGGCAATAAAATTTATCAAAGAAGTGACCTGGAACTAAGACTTTTTTACTTAGACTAGAGATCGCGTGGTGGTCGAATTTCGACCATGGTGTTTTCATTGGCCAGTATAACTTGAGCTGTCATTGCATAGAAGTCTATACAATAACAACTTACCATGACAGGTAGTCACATATACTGGATGCGTGTAATTCCATTAAGCCGTTTTCATGTAATTTTTAAAATTGTAAGATATATTGTTTAACAATTTTAGCTTTCTGCACTTCTTCTATATATAAACTGTAAATATTCCAAAACTCACGTTACAACATTCGCGAAATTTTCTTAAAAAGGGCTACAAAGAATTCTCTTCACGTATTAATATCATGATGATTACTTTTGATTCTAAATTATAATTAACCAAGTAGGTTAGGCTTACTGGAGCAACCCTATTCGATAAAGGGCTGCTTTAGTTTATTAGTGTAATTGTGTATTTTTGGTTTCGTCAGAACTCTGGCTCTTCAGAACTCCATCTGGAGTGACACCACTGATGTTGCGAGATTTTATAGGAACAGGTTTATACAGGTCATCGATATGAGACACGGTCTGTTTGATAAATTAGTTCTACGTCGTGTAAAGTTTAAAATTAAACTATCAATGTCATTAAAAGTAATAATTATATTGTCAGTAAGACAGGTAAAATCTAATAGTTTACTATAACTACTATATCATACTTTCTAGTATATTTTTCTTAGTTTGTAATAGTTTTTATAGACCGAAATTGCCATTGCATGTGTTAATGTGTTATGTACATCAAGAACATGGACTTGCCGAATTGGTAAAATAACTAAATAACGCCAAGTACAGTACAGAATGCTTCAGACTCCTTTGGCCACGATACATTTATTACAATTAAAATATCGTACGTGCATAGTGTTTGTTTTGAAATTTAATTTTACTTCTATAAAGTTCTGTTTATAGTTAAAGTGCAAAGTGAAGTTTAGTATCCCCTGCGGAGGTATGCAATTGCACTTATTTTATTTAGTCCGAAATACTTACCCAATATTTGAAACAGGTTAAATATAAACAACACAAAAATCATAGGACTGCCGACAGAAGTGAAAACTTAAACGAAACGACGAACTTAGAACATCACATTAGCAGTTTGGTGACATTAATCAATAAGGAGCTGACAGAACGTCAATGTTTAGATTAGCGCCCTCTAGGGGATCTATATATGTATTATTGGCGTGACGGTCACGAGTTCAGTGCTTTTTCCCAAGTTTTCCCTTCGAAAAATGAAGACCGAGTGCGGGTAGTTACTGAAACTCATAGTTCACGACTCACGTAGGCGTCGCTGAGCTCTCATCACTCCACCCGTGACCACGATCGGTGCAAGTCGATCGAAACGTCGGGTTACCAAAAAATGTATTGTGCCTTGTAATTGTTGTCGCGATTATGTCCCGATTTACACATCTAATATGTATAGTCCCGAAAGTTTAAAAACAATTACATACAATAGCTACATAAATAAAATAATGTCTTCTATAATGCTGACAAATCTATCGGATGCTGCAATTTCATTATTTTAAAAATACAATATATCAGATGAATAGCCTGTTAAATATCGCCATCTGTTCTAGGAGCCATTATTTTCCTTACTACAAAGATTCTCGTTCATTCCGTCCGAGATTCAAAGAAAAAACCTTTGTTACACACAATTAACTGCAGCAACGAGAAATTAATTCCTTTCTCGGGCCCGAGGGTTGTTAATATTTCTTTTGTGACTCTATAAAACTAGATTAAATTAGAATAAGACAAGAGAAATTACTCATGTAATTTTTAACACAAACTATGATTGTATTACTGTGAAATAACCTCTTATTGTGACATTAAATTTCAGGAACCTCAACAATCGACAGACAATACATTTAATTTATTTATAATAAATTATTATGACATAAATATAAATAAACTATTTTTAAAATAGTTCTTTACTAAAAAATATGATAATTTCCCGGGTAATAAACGTTTAAGTTAATCAGAAACGTTTTTGTTACAGTAAGCGTGCCATTTTTATCGTCTGGTTACCCCCACTGGTACCTTACCTTGTTATTTAGTAAAATCGTTTTAAAACAATTTTGAACCAGATGATATTCCGTCACAAGCGGGTCTATTGCAAGGGACCCGGGTATACCATAAGAAGAAAGGGCCCGAGAACCCGTGCAGTCCTTGGCTGCCTCTTAATCAGAAGGCAGCTACACCGAGCAGTGTGTAGCAAAGATAAAGTTAACTTTTGAATGGATGAATCAAATAAAAAAATCAATTTAAATTATAAAATTTTATACTATTCCCGTATTTTGACGTCAACTGTCGAAAATATTTTCAGATAAATATTTTACACAAAGAAATGTTGTTAGTCTTTAAAGGAACATTGTTACTCCCTTTATGATTTTCTTCTTTGTTCTCTCAATTCTAAAATTATTAACTCAGAATTACAGTCCTAATCGAGCTAGACGCCCATTTCTACATAAAAGAAGGTGACTATTCTCATGACTTAGCAATTTTTTTTCATCTAATTAAAATTGCATCTAACGAATATTTCCTTTCAAAGAAGTCACTAACAATACCGTTTACTCTCTCGACGAATAAGGGACGGACTTGCTTTTCATTTGCACAAAACTTTTCATTTGAATCTTCATGTTTTATTTCAGTCATTCTTAGCGCCTCTTCGTTCTCCGCTGTTATTATCATCATGGATATTAAAGCTTCTATTAGCCCGAGAACTGTGTATTCTTTTAGATGTTTTTGAAAAATACTTTGGGGGTAAATTTCATTCACATCTAAGTTACATTGGCGTAAGACTGCAGCTAATGTCCCGTAATATATATCAAGGACATGATCATAATGTTTCTTGATAAAGTCGTGATCCGTAGACATGTATAGGAAGTAGGATATATCAGTGACTGGGGAGGCAATACGACCCATTTGGTAGTCAATAAATATTACGTCAACTGGTCTCTCACCCTGCAAGAAACAAGAAGTTACATAAATTAAAGAACTTGTATGCCTTAATATGTCTATTTACATTGGTGGGGTGTTTTATGTATAATATGTATTTATCTAGATTCCAAGCTAGGCTTAGTTACATATAGCGTTGTGTAATAATGTCAGAATATTATTGATAATCATGATCATCAATTATGCTTGTGTTTTGTGACCTACGTTTCGAAACACATTTAGAACCATTGAATTAGGAATTCTATGGGTATGCCACAAATGAGTGAATAAAATGAAGTTTAATCTATGTTTAGACCACATGTTATCGCCAAAACTATTGACAATACTTCTTTTGTAGGCTTGTATAGCGCAAAAAGGTACCTTAGAAATCAATAACCACAATAGACTGTGTGGTTAGAGACAACCTATTAATATCTGTCGGTGTAAATTCTTTGTAAACACCGTACCGTACCGGGCTACATAAAACAGTTCTTGCTTGTTGCCGCTCTGAACATAGACAATAAGTACATCTATCCTCTCAAAAGGTGCCATTTACATTGTCTGTAATACACCCACCAGTTCATGAACTTTCTTATCTACTCATTGGGATAAACAAATTATGTATACAAACAATAAAAAACAGTAACTAATTAATAGGGGCCGTTTCTGTCTGAGAACTTCTGTGGGTAAATTTGTTATGTTTGACAGTGACAAGGTTTTAAAATGTTCTTGGGTACCGTTCCTCAAAAGAAAAAAGGAACCATCCTTTTTCCTATGGTATCACGTTGTTGTCGGTCTGTCTGTCTGTCAAGACCATTTCCTCAGGAATACATATATTATATACAATCTAATATAAATCCAATATTTATTCCATTCAAATATTTACAGCTTTAAGGGACCTTGAAGTTGTAAAAAAATCAAGCTTCTAAGTCAACGCAACGTTTTAACAAATTTGAACATTTCGCATTCAAAACCTATTGGATGCTTCCCATTGACCTAAAATCCGGAAATTTGGTAAGAAGCAAAGGCTGACAGCAAAAGTGAAGAAAAAATTCGAAAGTCGTTAATTTGTTGTTATTTCGCATAAAAAAGTTTATATTTTACGCTTGCAAAGTTGACTTTGATGTAAATCGATGTTTAGAAGAGTATTTTCACAACTGCAATGTTAAGATAGTCTTTCGGAAAAGACGGGTACAAATTTTCGGGAATTTATTGCCACAGTGGACGTACTATCTATGTACATACAAATTTGTTTGCTAACGGAACCCCCGATTTTTTTTTAATTCAAATGTGTCTATAAAAATTACTAAAATACATTTAACATCTCGTATTCAAATTATTCATAGAGCCTAAAATATCGTTCCTAATTTAGTAAATTTCGACGCTTGTGTCCACTTAACGCCTAGAATAATAATAATAACCTTTTCTAGATAATATTTCGAGTGAATACCTGAAAAACCTTAGCAATAACTCTAAATCTAATTAATTGACATAATTGAAATGACGATATGAAAACAAAGGTACTTAAAATATTTAAGAACTCACCTTATATTTAAATAATACATTATTGTGCCAACAATCCGCATGACAGATAGCGCTATAGTTATCATGCTGTGTGCATTTATATAATACTGTTAGTATATGCGGACCGAAATCTTTCAACTTCTCTCTAATTGCGGTATCTAATATTACATCCACTGAAGCGTCGTATAAGGATTTCATTGACGTAGGCACAGGTCCAGGATCGGTATACTGAACATCTTTAGAACACAAATCTTTTATCTCTCTAAACTTTTTCGGACGATTCCTTGCAAGCGCAAACGATAGCGCATGTAATTTAGCTAAATTTTTCATCACTAGTGAGACATGGTGCAAGTCCATTTTATAAAATCTGTCACGAAAGCAAAATTCTAATAATTTCTGAACCCCGACAGCTTCTTTGTCATATTCTACGCTTGCATAAACACAGTTTGGAAACTTTATTTTCAATCCTTCAATGTTTTTAAAACTCCTTTGAATATCCAACAGTTCGGGTATGATATGTCGGTAGAAGACAAATTCCCGACGGTACGCGTCTCTCCAGCTTGCGCGCGTTTTTGGCTCAGGATGCCATTTCATTATTATATGTATTTTAATTTTCTGTCCGTCTCTGTTTCCGATTAATCGAACTTTATAAGTACCTCTGACGAAACTGTCCACATCCTCGCACCCGTATTCGACTACATAATCTATGAGATTTATGTTACATTTATCGGCTAATTTATATATAATACTAATAAACTCCGGATGAGAGTGTGATATTTTTCTCACGGGCATATTAAACGTTGTCCACACGGACACTGATAAGATATTTCGTTCACCTTTACTTGGTGTTTTCACGATCAGCGATGATGGACTTATCTTTATTGTTTATCGTACACTTGAATTTCAGTAGTATAAAAACATGGTAAACATGACTTTCAAACACAGATGATTCCATACACATTTTGTATTATATTGTCGAAAGTTTACGCGAAGGTCAACAAACCTCGGGTACTTTGAAATATCGATACATGAGACGACCACCATCTTAGTCTACCCGTGACCATGGCTGCTGAAAAGCAACTGAAACGTCGGGATCAGTGTAAATAGTAAAATAACACCAAATAAATCGCGATAGAATCCGTTAAAAATAGTTTTATTTCAACATTTTGTATTAATTTTTTTTGCTTCCGGAGTGAGTAATTAGGAAATTTACAGAATAGATTTACAGCACATATGTACATATCAACCCTCAATCAAGGATACATTGATTCAATAAAGGTACACATTTATTACACTCATCCACCGCAAGAGATTGGTAGCAAGCAACTATAGATCCCCTACTTTTTACATGATTAACGAGTTCTGTTCAACATGAACATGTGTGGAACAGAAACTCCGAGATATTGTTTCGGGGTTTTTATTCATTCGGATCCCTGAAACATATTTCCGTATCGGTTAGACAACTAAACACACAATCAAGATTACAGCATGAAATCAGATATCGACAAATATGACTTCAAAGATTGATTGAAATATAGAATATTTATAAATGCTGAATAAATTTAGAGTCGAAGTGAAAAACCTATGAAAAATCATGAAATATTTTTAGGAGTAGGTACTTGGTAGAAACAGTTAAGTCGTATAAAAGGTGAAAGTTTGCTTCAGCATTAAAAAATATGAACTTCTCTCCTTTCGTCAGTATTGAAGAGAAAAGGGCAGAATCTAATCTAAATCATCTATTATACAGTTTAAGTGTCTAATTCAACATAATCTCCTAAAGTGGTAATTGGTGTTCAACCATCACTAATCATAAATAGACTGAACATTGATAATTATAGTCAGGCGAGACTAACCACCATTTTATCAGTACTACGATGTGACGGGAACAAATGGCAGACGTTTCGAGCGTTATCAGTGCGCAACGCGTCCAACGAATGGCCGCGAGATAAACTACTGGCACACAATACCTTTTGTAATGTCACTCAATGGCCGTCCTGCCTGCACCAGCCGTCATGTAGATGTGTGAGTGCAACAACTGGTTTTATGCATTGAATACCTCATTGTTCGCTATTGTCGACTGACCACCACGTACCGGATCTTGAGCACACAAATGTGCATGAAATTAAGCTCAATCTATTCACTTCACGAAAATTTATCTTGAGTATTCTTGAGTTTTAGATATATTTGAAGAAGATTAATTATATAGTCGGGTTCCTTTTTGACTGTTTTTTTTTTACTATAAAATGACAATAAGTTTCATGTCTCTTGTATGAACACTCTTGCTTTTATCTTGTATTCAAAACTTATGATGAACAAAACTTTATATAACTTTAATCTTTAAATTGAAGTCATTTAAAATTTGGGCTCACAGAATAAAAAAAATATAGTAAAGGAAGGTATATTAGTGATGTAAGTAATTTAGTGATTTCTCTTTCTTCTATATTCTTTAGGAAGTATACGACACGGATATCTAAACAAGCACATACAAGAAACAGCGCTAGTAATCGAGTTGACAGGTATAAATTACGCTCTGCAGTACACCCTTCCTGCGTTTAGTAAACAAACTTGTTTCTTGATATCACCTAATTACATATATCATCAATATACCTTCCTTTACCATATACTCGTAAAGTATGTTCAAAAGTTACAATCAGTAAATAATAATAACTTGAGACACCTCACACAGGGCCTTCTGATCCCAAACTAAACCGGGCATGTACTGTGGTAACTACACTACTGATAAACATTACCAAATACATACATGCTAAAAAATAAATTAAACTCAGACACAGAAAAAAATATCGTGCTCGTCATACAGCTATTTGTCCTGGGTTATGTTTGTGGGTGGGAATCGAACCCATAACCTCAGGCTTAGTAGTCAGGATCACTAACCACAAGACCAAAGACCATTATAAAACCGAATCCCAAAAAATCTCAAGATTAAAAAAAAAAACAAAGCAGACGTACAAAAGTTTCCTTTACAAATAAACAAAGATTAACGTCTGTTTAGCCTGAAATTAAATAGTTAATTCTGTGTAGAATAAGTTTCAAACGACCTCCAGGACTTAAATGAAGGTGTTGTGCCGATGCATTACTGACGGCGTCATAATTGCCATTGGACGTAATAAAGACTGTTTTCACCTTTGTGATGAACCCAAGCAATAAAGGGACATTACTCTTTGTCCTTAGCCACAGTCAGAAAGCAAAGGAGAGGATTGTACGTATATATAAAAATCTAATTGAATGCCCAACTTGTCCGTACTGCGATACTCTTTGACGTCAAGTAAACTCCTGTTTTGTTTATTTAGTGAATTTTCATGCGCCGACGGGTCGTTTGCCTCGGGCTCTTGGAATTATTTAACGATATATTCAAACTAGTAACTACATTTAGGTACTAAAGGCGCTGTTGTGATATTCGATGGTAATTAATGTTTGTATCAAAATGAAATTGTTTTAATTTTAAACTTTAATTAGTACAGATATTACACTACAATCTCGGTTGTACAGTAATTTATAAATATTGGGTCTTTTAAAACTGAAATGATAATCTTGATTTTACCCTTTAAATGGAGTCAAGTGTATAATAAAGAATATAAATATAAACAGGCATACAGCCTGACTGATTGCAGGCGGTATTTCTGTACTAGTGCACCTACAAGTCACTGAACGGCAGCAGACCTGCTGCTAAATCTGGCTAATACACACCGTGTAGAAGTTGGTAGGGGCGGCAAAATTTAAATAGCCTACTGGCAGCAAATATGTAAATCCATCACTGCTACAAGCTCTAAAATATTAGTCAGAGAATTTAACGCACTCATGAAATGGGAAAAAAGGTATTTTTTTCTCATTCGAAAACTTAATTTTGTCAATCTCAACTTTACTGTTCTTTCAACAGATGCAGCCCGTTATTTGTCATTATACTCGTTTCACTTTTAGATAACTACACTGTGGGCGGTCATTTTCAGCCGTATCGATCGCTATTTGATTTACATCAGCGGCACATTTCTTTCTTATAATGAGCCATATTAAACGTATATTAAGTCAGCACATCCACTTGCGAACCCCGTAACCAAATCACATGGGGAATTTGTAGCTAATTTGTAGGAAATTTGTAGTGAACTTAATAATTTTGTAGAGCCCTTACATCGGTAGTTACGCATAGATGTGCTACCTTTATTTTAAGCTAGTTAGAAGTTAATCTTTCTGCAATACCGCGCACACAGAAAAATTAAATTGACGGGATATTTTGTAGCTAATTTATAGCTTTCAGATGCTTATGGCCAAGATACCCAAAAACACACCCAAGTGGATGTGCTGGTTTAATTTACGTCCATTTTAATAGAATATATCAATTCTAGATTTAATCACGTGAATATTAGCAGTAGAGAGAACTTCGTACGCCGATCGGTTACAAAATTATTTAATTTAAAAAATGTGGTGTTCACCGAAATT
Source organism: Euplagia quadripunctaria (assembly GCA_963859945.1). Classification (NCBI taxonomy): domain Eukaryota; kingdom Metazoa; phylum Arthropoda; class Insecta; order Lepidoptera; family Erebidae; genus Euplagia; species Euplagia quadripunctaria. Next base: position 13,794,029 of record OY982570.1, read on the forward strand.
AATACACTATACTCTGTAAATATACGAGCAATCCATTTCATAGAGTTTACGGTCCGGACACACTTTTTGAGTCATCTGAGAATGTGCCATATACAGACAGTTTTCGGATCTCAAAGCAAACATTGAAACTCAATCAGCTTAGAGCCGCCAAGTCTTTTAAATATTTCATGTGAATATGAATCCTATTTAGCACATTCATTTGAAACCGGGCATATACTATTGAGACTCTGTCCATTTTTTATCTTGTTCGATGAGTAGTCAATTAGTAACCTAACACGTCTTCTATTCGATTAAAAATAATAATCGATTTCATTTTAGAGGAAGTCTTAATCGATTAAAAAACTAGAGAAGTGACTTTTAGCTAAAAAATATTGAACGTTTAATAAATTATTTTAATATATTATACCTATATAAGAATTGGTAATTACAGTTACTGAGGATTGAAGTGAGTAATCTAGCGTGTATCATCTTTTATTTGTTAATTACTCTGGGTTTTAACTTGAATTTTGAAATTTTGATGTTATTTATTACAAAAAAAAAAACGATTCGTAACTATAATATGAAGGTTTTTTATTCCGATTAAGAAATAATTAATTTCGATTCATAAATATACCTACAGCATAACCATTTGTTCACATCACTACGTACAATAGAGTGTAACTATTGCGAAAACCAAAAATCATTTATTTTGAACAAATACTACATATATGCTATCATAATGTCTACAAATGTTAATAAATAGTATCATTAAAATAAAAAAGTAACCTATATATTTTCTACGTGCATATTTTGATTTACCTTACCAACATAGTTACGTTCTCAAGCAACTTTCAGAGAGAAAATAAACGAATGGACAGAGTATTTCAATACAAATTAATAAAATTTAAGTGTCTGTTTGTAATGTCAAAATAATAGTTTTTTTAAGCTCTGTTATGTAAAATCTGTTTTTTTAATTTTTGTCTGTCTGTCTGTTTGTTGTTTGCTAATCTCCGGAACGGGTTTAAACGGAACTTTCACTAGCAGAAAGCTGGTGTTATAAGGAGTAACTTAGACTACTTTCATTTTGGAAAAAGAAGCAGAGTTCCGCGCAAAATATATAAATATGTATACGTGAGCGAAGCCGCGCGGGAACTGCTAGTCCTTACTAATATTATAAATGCGAAAGTAACTCTGTCTGTCTGTCTGTCTGCCGCCCTTTCACGCCAAAACTACTGACATGATTTAAAAGAAATTTGGCTCACAGATAGTCTAGAGCCTGAGAAAGGACATAGGCTACTTTTTAATGCAAAAAAGGGGTGAAAGGTTAGGATGAAAAGTTGTATGGAAGTATCGTCATATTTAGAGCTAGAAGCTTGAAACTTATTTTTTTGGGCTGTTGTTTCGATATAAATACACTATCCCACGCGGACGAAGTCGCGGGCACAGCTAGTATTATATATGTTTTTGCCAAATCCTGACGCGTATCTGCGGTATCTACTGAATAACAATATAAGGTAGGCTACCAATTGAATGTTTAACGTAGGTACGTGGATTAAATATTCGCATGTTTTACGAGCTGTAGTGTACCTTTTAGTGCTCTAGTACTATTAGTTATTGCGTGCTCCTATCATATAACATTTAGAAACAGTAGCCGTCATGAAACTTGAAATTAATTCATATTTTATGTTACTACATGTTTATTGCTATATATTTATATTTATAGGCGAAAGTACGAGCCCACTTTTCGCAGAACCTAGTAGAATCATCACAACAGGAATACATTATATTTATTTATATATGCATCTATGTTTATATGTATGTGTATGTATTTATAGTATATACAGCGTGTAAGTTCAAACTTATGCTTATGTGATAGCTCAAGCTACGCGAAAAACTTACAAAAACCTCTTTCTGTTTATACTTTTCGCAATAGAAAAGTCAGTTCATCTTAAAAATGCGAAATTAAGGATTTATAGTTAGTTTCATTTGGCGCTACGCAATGTACGCGGTAGGTATTCTTTTTGTGCGGTACGGTGAACGACCTTCGTCCGACGGCGCCGTTGAAGCAGCTGATTGCATAAATGTTGTTTAATTGATTACATTGCAGCATTTCCGTATGGGGTATTTATTTATTTTTTTCGCTAAAATGTTCTGTTTACCCACTGTGATATTACTTTTAACCAAAAAAATTTAAAATAATAAAAAATATGAATTTTCTAGCAGAAATTTCAATGATTTTCGACTTAGAATGATGGTCTGAATACACTATTTCAATATTCGGTACGTTGTTTCTTACACCCTGTATAATATATATGTATAGCTAGTATATATATATATATATATAATATGTTCTCCTGTGATCTTTCCAAGTTTCTTTTTCTTTTCTACTTAAATCTAGTGCACCTATTCACTCATTTCTGCACCACCCTAAGGTAGACTGGTAGAAAATGCCTACGGCATAAAGTCCGCCATTGTACGATTTTTTTTGGGCATAAAGTGTCAAATAAAGTATTTAAAGAAATCGTTTAAAACAATAAAAATGTTCTAGTTAATGCATAAAATAAAAAACAAATTCATAGGCTGCACTAAAAGTATCGGGAATGGAATATTTCCACTATTCCTATCATATTAAAATCTTTTTATTTGAAAACTCCTTTGGTTTTAAAAATCGAATACCATTTATTTATTTAAAAAAAGATTCTCGGTCTTCTCACAAGTCGTTGAGAAAATGGAATTGACTCGAGAAAATTCAAGGGCGATGATTTATTATGACTTTCGAAGCGGTTTAACACAAAAACAGTGTGTTGACCGGATGCTTTCTGCATTTGGTGATGAAGCCCCATCCAAAACCACAATTTATCGCTGGTTTGCTGAATTTCAACGTGGACGTGTCAAGCTCAGTGATGATCCCCGTCAAGGTCGTCCAAAAACTGCAGTCACCCAAGAAAACGTTGATGCTGTGCGTAAGCTGATTGAGGAAGATCGACATATGATATACCGCGAAATTCAGGCATATTTAGACATTGGCATGAGTCAAATACAAATAATCTTGCATGAACAATTAAGTGTAAAAAAGTTGTTTTCCCGATGGATACCGCATTTGCTCTGTGAAGAGCAAAAAGCGGCTCGCGTTACTTGGTGCGTCAGAACTCTCGAAAGATTCCACGCAGGATCCTCAAATGCTGTATACAACATTGTATCAGGTGACGAATCCTGGATATACGCGTACGAACCCGAAACAAAAAACCAGTCACGAGTTTGGGTGTTCGAAAATGAGTTAAAGCCAACTAAAATTGTTCTTTCACGGAGTGTTGCAAAAAAAATGGTGGCCACGTTTGTCTCCAAAACCGGCCATGTTGCGACTATTCCTCTTGAGGGACAAAGAACGGTTAATGCAGAATGGTATGCCAGCATGTGTTTACCACAGGTCGTTTCCGAACTCCGTAAAGAGAACTGCAACCGCCGCATCATCCTCCATCACGACAATGCGAGTTCTCACACCGCGTACAGAACAAAAGAGTTTTTAGAGCAAGAAAACATAGAATTATTAGACCATCCGCCGTACAGTCCCGACCTAAGCCCTAATGATTTCTATACTTTCCCTAAAGTAAAGAATAAATTGCGTGGTCAGAGATTTTCATCACCTGAAGAAGCTGTGGACGCCTACAAAACGGCCATTTTGGAGACCCTAACTTCCGAATGGAATGGTTGCTTCAATGATTGGTTCCATCGTATGGAAAAATGTGTCAAATTTCGCGGAGAATACTTCGAAAAGCAATAAATACATTTTTAAATAGTAAAGTTGTGTCACTTCCTTGATTCCCGAAATTTTCTGTGTAGCCCTCGTAGTTACGAATTTACTTTGTGGATGTACAGCGTAAAAGCAGCAACTGCTTATAGTTTACAATTTAACATAATTTACATTACGAAATTAGTGATATAAAATTGTTTCGCGCCATGCGACATATTTTGTTAAAACTAATGTCACACAATCACACAACTAATTTCGGTCATGTGCCGAAAATGTCGTATCCTGCTTATATATTTTGTTGGACACTTTATTTGATAAAAATTAAAATGATATTCGCTCATGTTTGCATAGCTCTCAGGATCTGAAATGAACTGTGTTGTACCTAAATGTTTTCTTGCAACCCATCCTCAAATCCACCAACGACTTTTCGTTTCTAGAAAGCCTTTTTCAATTTTTACTAGCTCTGCCCGCGACTTCGTTCGCGTTATGTCGGAATAGAACAATATGTCCCTTATAACAGGCGTAGCATCTCTGCCTAAAAGAGAGGAATCGTGCAGTCAGGATTTTTTATACTGTATTGGCGGCTAAACAACCTGGAACGTACAAAAAAAAATTGTTTTGATTGCTTACACGCAAAATAACAACATACCTACCTAAAACCGAGTGCTGCGCCTGAATTGATTGAACCAGCGGTACGTCATGCCTCCAATGGTCCACCCAGCGCTAGCCCGCGGGTCGCAAGCGGGCTGCGTCCACTAATTGGACGAAGTCCAGACGCTCTTCACGGAAGACTCTACTGGAGGTGAAGAACATAAAACCCGTCTTATCCACCCTCGGCCACACTTATGGTACGCTCGTGAGCGCGAATGAAACGGTCCCGCCTGGAGTTCTTCCTACCAGATGTACTCCGCGGCCTTCTTGCGCAACACGTTATCCTCTCACGAAGATCACTTGTTTACTAATGTAAATTCGGCTTTAAGCATTCAAGTTAGCTTATAAACTTTACTTATACTTTTTATTCGTTTTAATAATGTGATGATAAATAGCTGCAATAATTTTATTATTTTCTAACTGTAACTCTTGACATTTTGTTAAAATCTAAATCTTCGCAACTTCATCTTAAGTAGATGAACTGTAAATTATATTACAATAGTTCAAGTCCCTAGTTCTTCAACTGGAAAGATGTAAAGAAAAACTAAAAATAACGTCCTACACCATATCAGTAGGAAAATCTATATTATAATAATATAAGTAACGTTTATCTGTCAGTTTCATGTCGCCTACGGCGTAAATAGGACTATTTTTGTCCCACCACCTTTTCGGGCTATTTACTTACACATAACATAAGTTCTTTGTAAATAATACAATGACATCTAAGGAAAATACAAACGAATATTACAAAAAGAAGCAATTTCGTCTGAATTCCTTCCAATACAAACGATCCTTCGACCACTTAGGTGATCATGCGTGGTGTTGGTTGCGGTGAATTTTTACTAATTGGTGTAATAAAATTTGTGCGAAGCTAGCTTCGCACAAATTTTCAGTTGAAATTCGAAGCAGTTCGAGTTAGCTCGAATCAGTTTAGTTGTTTTATATTAGATGGCATTGCGCTAACGCGTTTTCGTTATTTACTCTTCCCTGATTTCTTATAGAAGAAATCAGGGAAGAGTAAATAACGAAAACGCGTTAGCGTAACAAGTAAACTAAAAATTCATTTCATAAACATTTTTTTTAATAACTATTAAATTAAAAGGTAAAGAGTTAGTTCCTGTAAGCTTCATCTCGCCCTGGACATCACCAGTTAAGACAAATTCATTTAGCCCAAACCGCAAAGGGTATGTTGTATTATTAAATATATCTTATGGAGACGGTTTAAAGACGGATCTTCAATGGAGCTCCATGATAAATACACTTATTATTAGCAAGTTACACAGTTAAAAATAATGATATGATGAATGTTTATATCCCTAAACTTGAGGAATAATTGGAAAGGAGGATCACAGTTTGTATTCCCATGCAAACTGTCTTCCCCCTTTCAAGTTTTATTTGCCTTACAAAAGGTTACCCATCTCACTTTTTGAACAAAATTTAATAGAATTGTTTTGCCGTTAGGCGTGAAAACGTAACAGACAGGCCGAATTACTTTCTCCTTTATCATATTAATATAGATTGTTAAGTTATGCCAATTTTCCGCTCAACCGGATGCAAGACATTTCTTGAACCGTTTATTACTTTTGAACTAGCACCGCGAAAAGAAATACAGACATAACAAGTTTATCAAAAGCTTAAAAGTTAGCACCACATTTGAAATGGTTAAAAAACATGTTTGCTACGATTTCAGAGTATCACACATTATATTCACATATTATGTATTACATTAATATTATGTATATTTTGAAATATAAGATATTTGTAAATATTTTACTCTTGAATTGTATCAACACTATGTATAATATCAGTACAATCCCAATCGCACAATATCTTCTTTGTAAAACACTAAAGTTCAGATTTTATTACGAAATATACATCTCACAACATATTAAATATGATATTTAAGAAGAAATTCGAAACCAGCAGGTAATAAAAATAGTTTTAAGTACATTCTGAAACATAATTTAGTAAGGGGGAAACATGTCTAGACGTGCAGGAAATCAGTTTTCCGTAGGAGTCGAACGTTGACGCCGGTTGCCAACTCCAATTGACTTACTTTTTATGGGGCGTTTTAGATCAGTAAAGTTATGAGATTACAGTGTTGCATTAGGTGGTGTAAAAGTGTGTTTTGTGTCAAAACCTTGATAAAGTCAAAAACGTCAACCACTGATGAAATAAATTATACGTTAATATATATGGAAATAATTATGTAAAGTTGTATTTCTTATTTTTTAACATATCTAATATTAATCTTTATTAATAATAAAAAGTCGTAAAGAAAAAGGTCTAGTCTAAAACAAAATGACGGCGATTGTCTAAAGTTCAATAATAATAAATATAATACATTTAACCACACAATACACACACACTCACACACACACACACACACACACACACACACACACACATACACACACACACACACATACACACACACACACACACACACACGCACACGCACACGTACACGTACACGCACACGCACACACACACACACACACACATCACACACACACACATGTGAGGCTGCGCATGATTTGCTTTTGCAGACCGTGCGCTCATGGGAAACGCACATCACCAACAAAACTGTCATTTGGTCTTGCGACAAGCTTCCATTCCAGGGAGTAATTAACAATAGTGAAGCCGTTTTTGTAGCGGCGTGGATAGATGGCATTCGATTCTATAGCTGCTATGCGCCACCAAGTCTTCCTATTGATGAGTGAGTGAGTGAGTGAGTTTACTAATTTCCTAGACCGGCTGACCGAAGATGCGAAGCAACATTATCTAGTGGCGATAGCCGGTGACTTCAACTCCTGGGCAGTTGACTGGGGCAGGAAGAAGACTAATGCACGGGGAAGAGCACTACTGGAGGCCATAACCATACTAGATGTAGTCTTGCTCAACAGCGGTGATACACCAATGTTCACCAGAGGAGAGGCAAGCTCAATCGTGGACCTCACATTCGTCAGCAGCAACCTCATGAAGGAGCTACATGTTAAAGGTGATGGATACCTACACAGCTAGCGACCATAGGGCTATACTCTGGGAAATATCGACCGGTCAAAATTCTAGGGGAGCAACGAGACAAACCAACGCTATAGGGTCACTGCCTTCACAGTAGCGTCAGATAGTGAGTTAAACATCGATGGAAATGCTGAGGAAATGACCAAGGCCCTCATGATGAGAGTTGTCCAGGCTTGCGATGCAAGTATGCCCCGAAAACGCGGCATGAACCAGAGTCCATCGATGTATTGGTGGAACGATCAAACCAGTGTTCTTTCTCTAAAGAGTGCTTAGGAAAAGGAAAATATCTCAGTGTGACTACCGACGACCAAACTGCGGAACTGGTGGCAGAGTACAAAATGACACGTCGGAAAATGAACAAGGCTATCAAGGATAGTAAAAGAAAATGCTGGGAGGGGCTTATCAGCGAGGTGGAGAAATACCCGTGGGATAAGCCGTATAGGGTGATCATGAGCCATCTAAAAAGTCAGTCAATGTCGTCACCCACAGGCCCACAGCTCTTACAGACGGTCGTCACTGCGCTGTTTCCTCAACAATGAGAATTCAACTACCGAACGACTTCGAAGACGAACTGATGGAGGCGTGTAATCGAGTGGGGAATAATAAAGCTCCGGGAGTGGATGGAATCCCAAAAATTGCTCTGAAAGCAGCTATCAAAGCAGCATTGTTCCTGGAAGTCTACAATGCATGCCTTAAAGAACGGACTTTCCCTCGGAAGTGGAAGCAACTGACAAAGGCTGGTACTACTCCCAAAAGGAAAAAAGCCGCCAGATGAACCGTCATCTTATCGCCCGCTCTGCATGCTAGATACAGCGGGCAAGATACTCGAGCGAATAATTCACTAAAGAATCGAAGCAGCAGTCGAGCCGCTTCTGGCTAGCAACCAGTATGGCTTCCAAAAAGGGCGATCAACCCTAGACGCGGTCGATCTGGTCGTGACCACAGCCAAGGCTGCGATCGCAGGGACCAGATGGAAGGGTGGGACGAAGAAGTATTGCTTAGTGGCTACTTTTGACATCAAGAATGCCTTTAATTCCGCTAATTCCAGGACTGCATAATGCGGGCGCTTGAAGAAAAGAATACACCAGGATACCTGTGTAGGATGTTTGCGAGCTACTTGACAAATAGGCTCTTGAAATACGACACGAAGAACGGTCCAATTGAATATAGAATACCTGGAAGATTACCCCAGGGCCAGGGCTCGGTTCTAGGCCCGCTCTTGTGGAATATCATGTACGATGGCCTACTGAAACTAGTACTGCCAGAGAATGTCAAACTCGTGGCGTATGCAGACGATGTGGCCGTAGTGATCGTCACGAAGTATCTCGATGAGATCAATCTCGTCTTTGACATCACTTTCGACAAAATCAACCAGTGGATGAATACGGTGAGCCTGCGGTTAGCACAGCACAAGACCGAGGCAGTGCTCATCACTAGCAAGAAACAGGTAGAAACCATTGCGCTTAGAGCTGGAGAGCACGTTATTACTTCGCAGTCGTTCATTCGGTACCTGGGAGTGATGCTTGATGCCCGACTCAATTTTAAACAGCAGGTAGAGCATGTAAGTGCTAAAGCGTCGGTAGTGAGGGTAAGCTTGTCGCGACGGATGTCTAATGTTGGAGGCCCGAAGCAGATCAGGAGGACTTTATGTCATCAGTCATCACGTCGGTGCTGACGTATGGAGTATCCATCTGGGCTGACGCCCTCGGAACTCAAGAATCCCAGAGAAAAGTCGCATCAGTATATAGGCTGAGTGCCCTGTGAGTGACTAGTGCCTTCCGCACGGTGTCTGAGGAAGCGGTGTGCGTTATCGCGGGAATGCTGCCCATTACAGTGCTAACCGAGGAGAGGCAAGCCCTTTACCGACGAAGGGGTTCATCTACTAATTCATCATCAGTTCATTTTACTAGTTCATCTTCATCTAGAACTCAGAACAGAAGAACGGCAACACAGCATACGCCGATGGCAAACGCATTGGGATATCGCGGGAAAAGGAAGGTGGACATACCGTCTTATCCCGCAGAGAAATAATAGGCTGAGCCGAAACCATGGTGAGGTCAACTACTATCTGACACAGATGCTCTCAGGACATGGCTGTTTTCGAGCATACCTTCATCGCTTCAAACACGATGACTCCCCTGAGCGCCCGTTCTGTCCCGGAGCTCCTGAAGATGCGGAGCACGTGTTCTTTGCATGTCCCCGTTTCAACTCGCTGCGCAATGACGTGGAGATTGCCCTTAAACAGACAATTAAACCAGAACAGAAACGCTAGTGGAAGAAATGCTTTCATCGGAGACAACTTGGAATGCGACCAGTACTTTCACGACGAGGGCACTTCAAGATCTACGTTCCACAGACAGGGAGAGAGCCGAAAACAGTAACGGCTAGAAGGAAAGAAGCAATGACTTTAACTACCAGAAGAAAGAGCAACAGCTAAGCCTCTCCTCGCGAAGTAATGTCTAACGGTGGTTTCCGCGGGGAAGCAGAGGCCGGAGAAAGAGAAGGTTTTTAGTCGGTATTGACATAAGAGTCCGACATACCAGGTTGTAATCCTGATGATACGTAAAAGTATTTTCTTAACCTCTAAAAAAAAGAAACACAGACTACACACCTCTATAATAACCCTGCATTTTCTAACGAATTAGGTTACACCTGCTTAGAGCACCATTCTGTCTAGAGTTAGGAAAGGATAGTAATTTGTCATACGGGTCAGGTATGTACCTAGTACAGATACCAGTCGCTCACACAGACTCACATCACTACATCACTACATATTATAAAACAAAGTCCCCCGCCGCGTCTGTCTACTGTCTGTCTGTTCGCGATAAACTTAAAAACTACTGAACGGATTTTCATGCAGTTTTCACCAATATATATAATTTGTTAAGGTTTCGTGTAAATTTGTTGAAATAAGACGATGATTCTTGAAGATGTCTCTGCCATCCGTGCGAAGCCGTGGCGGGTTGCTAGCGTAATATAATTTAACAACTACATTAAGAATTTTTAGTCGTAACCATATCTGTGTCAGAGAGAAAAATAAATATAAAAGAAAAAGAAAAATAAAGTTATTATTATTATTATTTATACTAAGGTAGCAAATAAGTATACAAGCCATCGGTTAAAAAATGGTTACCATAGCCGAGGGACGTTTGCTACATTAGATTTGTCATGCATAAACCAAAGATAAATAATCTCGTCCATATAAAAACCAGCCAGTATATAATTTTAACAAAATTGATAAATAAATTTCTATAATCAGAGCAGCTTCTGCTTTTAATACTACTTATGGGCCACGTATGATACTTCGATACATTATGATCGTGCGAGGAGCGTCACCACACCACGCTTGTTACAGGAAACATGATCGCAATCGCCCGTCCTCAATGGAACACAATGCCTTTGAAACTGGTAATCGACTCTGAGGATCATATTAAAGGAAAATAATGAAACTTTCCTCAGTGGACCGAACGTTGAGATAAAATGTACTGCGAAATGAAAGATGTACTGTATCGTGACTGTGTCGTGGAAATGAAAAATGCACTGTATTGTGACTGTGTCGTGGAAAATAGGTTTAATAGCATGTTCATAAATAATTTCCTGTTCCACGCAGATTATTTACATTAAACAGTGATCACCTACAGGTTGAAATTCGACTTTAATTCGGTTAAATTCATTCAATCAATCAATCAGCCTATTATAGTCGACTGCTGGACATAGGCCTCTCCCAGTGTGTGCAATAGTACCCGGTCCTCCGCCTTCCGCATCTAGTCCCTCCCAGCTACCTTCTTCAAGTCGTCGGTCCGTTTCTTCCTTTCGTACCTTCCGTTTACCGATTCGCGATCTCCACTTTAGGACCCGTCTGCTCCAACGGCCAGATATACAATATAGAGCAAATAGATATTATAAAACAAAGTCCCTAGCCGCGTTTGTCTGTCTGTCTGTCTGTTGACTGAAACTGAAAAACTACTGAAGGGATTTTCGTGCGGTTTTCACTCATAGACAGAATGATTCATGAGAGAGGTTTAGGTGTATAATTTGTTGTGTTTTTTTGTAAATTTATTGAAATATGTTGATGATTGTTGAAGATGTCACTGCTACCCGTGCAAAGCCTATTGTATTTTTATCTGAAACCAGTATAAGTTAAATTGTCATTGTATAGAATTCCCGTACCGTGACAGGTCAACACATATAATGGCCACTGTAACTTTTTGCATAATTTTTAAATTAATAACACACTAACTGTTGACCGCGACTTCTCGTAGAAATTTTGGTGAAATATGTGCCACGGGAACCGTACATTTTTCCGGGATATTAAGTAGCATATGGGCTATTCCAGATCTCTTTCTGTGGCAAATTTCACCCAGACCACAGAGTCACAAACATCCATCCATCCATTCATCCTCACCAACTTACGGTTTTATAAGATTAGTAAGATATTGATTAAAATTTTAGCTTTCTGCTCTTCTCCTAGATAACTTTAACTTAACTCTAAATATTTAAAGTTTCACATTCCTCCGTTCACGAAATTTGCTTAAAAAGTTGTACAAAGAATTCTCTACACGTATTAACATGTAGATATATTTATAGATATAGTCATTTCTACAAAAGGTTAGTTGTGCTCCCTATGTTTCAGAGATGTTACAAAATTTTTGCGTCACATATATTTTTGTAACATAGCAGGTATTCTTACAAAATAACGTGTAAATTACTTTGTAATAATACCTACTAGGGAACCTAATAAGTAAGTTCATAACGTAAAAATATTTAAAAAAATTACCTAATTAAAGGATATAATACCTATATATACGAATATGTTACATGTGTTTTAAACGTTCGTGTGCTTCTATGAATTAAATTATTATGCTAGGTACTTAATCATTTTTACTACCACATCCTGCCAATTAATTATTATTATTCTTAAGCTTCACATTTTTAAAACTCGGAAAAGTTTTAGCGTCTTTTTAATTAAAAACTTAAAAAATGATGAATCTTCGTTCACTGAAATAGTAATATTCTGTGTTGCTCTTTTTACAGTAAAAAATATTAAAACTTTATTTATGCGAAAATAGTTTTACAAATTACGTTAAAATGTAGTAACGTAGTTAATGTACACAAATTACGTTAAATGTAGTAAATATGTATATTCCTTATGTGAGAATTTATTTTATTTATTGTATTAAGACTTCTTGAACTTATATTGTGTTTGAGAAAATTTGTGATGAGTAAAATTTTGTTTTCATTTGTGACGCCAAAGAAGTTTATTCGTCTAGGTCCATTTAGTACCATGTTTTCATTCATGAAATCAATTATAGTTGAATATAAATCTGTAACTACAATTCATTTTTTTTTAGTAAAGTTACAACAAAATACACAATTTATGTACCAAACTTATAACTTTATTTAAGAGTCATGTATCGAAAGATTATATCAATAGGCCTTATTAAAATGATAACTAACTAAAACTAAAAAATACCTTTTTAGAACTTACACTGTAGTAACTGCCGTAATGTAGTGTAGTAATAATACCTCTTCTAGATATGAATTGTGTTGCAATCTTATTACTAACTAATAACTAAATTAGAGTATTATCACTAGACACTCAATGATAAATAAGAGTCGTAAAATGACACTAATATTTTCACTCCATACATTTCTTTTTCGCCTAAGTAATTTTTTCGATGCCGAGAAAGCACTTCAAAAGGAAGTAATGAATAGAAAATGAAGAATGTTTTAATAGCTTCTTCTTCGTTTTACAACATTTTTATTTTCTGGGTACTTTTTAATACCCTTTTATAATTTTAAAAGCAGAAATGTTAACAATTTTTTAATTTCTTTTCCGGACAGTAGCAACCCAAGTTTTTCGACGAGAATTTCAATTGAGTCCATTTGTCCTGAGCCGAGGTCTTTGTGAGCATAACGACTTTCTGTTAGTGTTAGCACCAACACTACAATACTACTTCTGTGATCTTAACAACTCTTTTTTAACATACAATTTGAATACAGCGTGTTTCGAATTAGATTGATCTTAAGTAAATTGGGGATACTTTCTATTTGAAACAAGTTTCATCAAAAGATAGTATGATACGAATATAATGTGTTATAATGATCATGATTTTTGGACGGCTAACTCAATCACAAAGAATCAACTTTTTCTTTTTTTTTCACAAATCAACTTTTTCTAGGGCGTTTGAGTGAAATTTTCATGAAAAAGTTGATGTGCGAATGTTTTCTTATTTATTTAAAATGTTTTAATGTCGTTAGTGTTAAAAACAATCTAACCGCTATTGCTATAAACTAGATATCAAATTCACAAAATAATCTTCACTCAAGTGATTGTTATCCACTTATAATGCATGTCTAGTCTTTTATCACCCCACCATTATCAATCGACCAATAGCGTAGCGCTACCGGTATAACTAGTCATAATAATGTCTATTAACTCATATTTATGAAATGGTGAACTGTTTTATTATCTATTAGAGTTTGTTTCTATTTGTAATAAAATAAATACGAGTTTTTGATGTGGCGATAACATTAGGAATTTTCACAAAAAAAAACACTTGTCCTACTAATCCCACTAATATTATAAATGTGAAAGTTTGGATGGATGGATGGATAGATGGATGTTTGTTACTCCTTCACGCAAAAACTACTGAACCGATTGCGATGAAACTTGGGATGTAGATATCTGGAGACCTGGATTAACACATAGGCTACTATTTATCCTGATATTCCCACGGGATCGGGACTTACGCGGGTGAAACCACGGGGCGCTGCTAGTAAGAAATATGGACGTCTTTGATGTAAATAATTTGAAATTTTATTAATATTGGCCGCTGCACATATCTCAGCTACGCTTTCACGTTATTATGATATCCCACTAATATTATAAATATGAAAGTTTGGATGGATGAATGGATGTTTGTTACTCTTTCACGCAAAAACCACTGAACCGATTGCGATGAAACTTGGTACGTAGATAGCTGGAGACCTGGATTAACGCATAGGCTACTTTTTATCCCGATATTCCCACGGGATTGGGACTTACGCGGGTGAAACCGCGGGGCGCTGCTAGTTATGTAATATGTTGTGTTTGTATTTGCTGCATGAAGGAACATTCATTCTAGAACTTATGGTACGCGCCGTTAACTTTTGAAAGTTACTTTGTATTTGTAATTAATTAATATTAGCGGTAAGTTAGTTAAGTTTGTGGGTCTTAACCGCAAACATAAACAGTATTGTGAAAGTGTGCAAAGTTTATAAAATGAACTGCATGGTTATGAATAAAGCTTTCTGCCCCCACACATCACATTATTATTTTGTTTTATTAAATACTAACGACCCATGCCGGCTTTGCACGGGTGCAATTTAGTGTTGTAATTTCATGGCTTACAGATTTAATAAGGTATTTTAAACCCCCGACGTAAGAATAATTGGTGTTATTAGTTTAACGTGTGTATCTGTGTGTCTGTGTTTCTGTGTCTGTCTGTGGCATTGTAGCTCCTAGATTTTAAAAAGGTCACTTATTCGAGAACGTTCTTCGGTTTACATTTATGGTTATAAGTCTACGAAAATATGCAAAAGAAACAATCTTGAAAAGAGAATGGCATGACATGAACACAACTTTAATAGAAAAGAAACGAAAATAAATAACATTTCACATCAAAATGTTTGGAGGCTACTAAAGTACTACATACATATGTAGTAATACACAGACATCCGAACATAATTGTTGATTTTGCTTTGCACATGCAACTATAAACAATGGTGTCGATTCTATTGTCAGACTCACTAAACTAAAACCTAACTTAATTTCTTCATATGAAATGAACTTTGTCTTCTTCGCAACAAGGTCTATTTGTTACTGGCATCTATTTCTCAGCGCCAATAAATTTCACTAAAACCTGTCAACGTATATTCAACTTTATTTCCACGCAGCGAGAGTCCCCATTTATTCAAATGCCGTATAATTGCCGTATAAAAACTTGTTCAAAACGAACAAAGATGACGTTATTTTAATCGACACCTACGAAGACGCTTACTAAAAACACAGAGCAAAAGAGATGGCATTCAACGGATAGCAGCTCTCGCTACGTGGTATTAAAGTTTATTTAAGCGTGTCAGACTTTAGTCAACAAATAAATTGCTTATTTCGATAGCGACGTATGATACCTACTTGTTTATATTTGAAATAATACCTTGTTTCGAAGGATACAAGGTTTACATCTTGTATGAAGAAAATTTTGTCAATTATAGTTAAGAGAGAAATACAAGAGAATTGACACCAATATCTATTTATTAATACGTGAAGATAATTACGCATCTTTAAGAACATTTCGCGAACGTGGGAACGTGAAATTTGGAATACTTTAGATTTGTGTAGAAGAAGTATAGAAACAAAAAAAAATAAAAAGTAAACAGTATTTGTTCCAAATTTAAAAATTACGTCGAAACGACTACATAAAGTTACTCGCGTCCAGTATATATGTTGACCTGTCATGGGTGGAGAGGTTTGGTTAAACTGGTTAATGAAATGAACCAAAAAAATGTAAGCTAAATTAATAATGTAATTATTTTATTTAGCTGGTCGAAACGTCAGGCAATTTAGAAGTATGTTATACCTATTTTGAAATCGCCTTAATTCATGTGTAAATAAAATAATGCATAATCATAGGAATGCGAAAGTTGCAATGTTAGTAAATGAATAATGGTCGAAATTCGACCACCAGGCGACCTCTAGTACATAATTTTAAAGACCTATGCCTATAACTCAGTCGCATTTAAATACATGACTTCATTAACTACAATACCTTGACAAATAAGTTTTTAAAAAGATTTTACCGTATGCAAATGACCTGATTTAGTAAAAAACGCATAGTCTCTATGGTTTCCGTGTCATTGCGTTACTTGCTAGCAGTGTACCGACATGTTAGGGGTGCATTAGGCCGCATAGAACAGGGGTGCGTATCGATTGGCGACCCCACCCGTCGCCCTCGACACTACACAATATTACTCTGCACTCCCAAACTCACCCTTTCGTTACATTTGCAACATTTTCTTGTCGACCGAGATCATTGTTTTAAAATATTTTACTTTAAACATATTTTGTCTCGAACACGATATTATTTTAAGTAAATTTCATTTTGTTTGGTGATATTTATTTTTTCATATTTTTGAATTCTAGAACGTTGTAAACCTTTTTACCTAAAATTTGTATTGAAATTTAAAAAAAGAACACCGTTAAGCAAGTTTTATTCTTCAAACAAAAGTTACCAACTTAACGATATAGTTTGAACAAAAAAAATTAAACCTATTTAGATTCTATTAAAATTCTTCAAGTTTTGATTTTCAAATAATTGAGATAATCGTAAGTATGTGGTACTTTTACGGGAATGTATCTGAACATAATGTATAACTTGTAATCCAATACCACTCTATACTTACAATGCTATAGTTCATTTTATAGATAATATTCTTACATTATACTTAAACACAGGCATCGGCGCGGCAGCCGCAATTATTGTTACTACTTATTTATTTTTAAGTTTTACCACAGATAACATAATACTATACTAGTACAGATACCTCATCCCATACAACGAAACGCGACCCTCCTAACTCGGGCAATTCTGCGGGCTTTTATTTTTGCACCTACAAAGGCGCTAGATGCCTCTAGCAACGCGATAGATACCTAGAGCCACCTAGCGATGAAATGGATTTATTTACTTACTAATAAACGCGCAACCAATAGATGGCGCTAATTAGTATGTAATCATCAGGTAGGAGTGTTCGTTATATTAGATAACCGATAAAATAAATTATTACTTATAAATAATCAAACGGCCTATTATTTATTACAACCGGTAAGCATTATTTTTATTTAACGAATATATTTATTATTACATACGACCAGAACTACGTACGTGAAACATCTCGCGGATCGGCCATTCAAGGTCAATTTCACTTCGATCATTGTTGTGTAATATTTGTATCCCATGCCAAATTATGCTCTAATACAACCTAATAACAACTATATTCCCTTCAATGTACAAAAATATTAGTAAAAATAACACGTCCTTTTTTTCTTACTATATAAATAAATACTATAGTAATTATAATGAAAAACATCAGAGTAAAGCTCTCTGATCGATACGGCTTCTAAATGTTTTTTTTAAATATCAAAGTTTTGTATTCCACTATAACGGCGTATTAACAGTAGATATAAAATTATTTTGTAGGATGTAGAGCTTATCTTGACTCAATTTAGGTTATGTATTTCGAGTGTATGAATAGTATAGACTATTATTATAATGACAGTTGGAATTACAACATTTTACTACAGTTAAATAGTAGCAGCATATTAAGCATCACATGAATCTCGTCTTATACATTTGCAAACAAATGCAAATTTAAGTTATGTATAAATAATCATGCATGTATGTTTGTAAGTATGTATCTAATAGGCAATTACGTAAGAGTTTCAATTGTATGTATTAAGAATGTATAATATGCATATATATTTGTTTGGCACTCTGTGCGTCCAAGTGTGTGTTTAGTTAACTTGAGGTGTGATATGTAGATTTCTTTATTTTTTAATAATTATGACTCTTATTTGTATCTGGCATGAGTCGAAAACGCTCCGTGTACAAATGTTTTAGAAAGAGATGATATACATTTACATTAAGATAAACAAATGAAGCAAGGTACACCTGCCCTAAATAAAATTATAATATCATTATCTTAATGTTATTTTGTAACAATCGATATATGAGTATAATGAAGGAAACGAAATATGATTATAAAAAAAAAAAATATTAATTCTCGTACTTAGAAGTTTATGGGAATGTTTCACGATACGACGAGATAGGGAATCCGAAAACAATCTGGTAAAAAAATCTCTCATTTTTATTATTATTCATTACTACTAATATGATTTTTCTTCTTTTTCATTAATAAGAGAAATAAAAATAATTGTTTAAGGAAGCCGATTACGAAGTTGAGGGACAGAGAAATGTTGATTTCTTTTAAAATTAATTGTTTGAAATTGACAAGCAGTAACTGCCGAAGAGTAGCAAGGCGCGGCTAAGAAATGAAGATTCATAGCCCATTTCAATGAGATTTGATAGTTCAATACCTGTTTAAATGCTGTGGGGTGCTGACCAAGAATGTTACCTTCGCCCTTTCTCTTACTGTGGGTGCCGTAAGATTTGGCTAGGGGACAAAAAACCAGAAGGTGTGCAGCAGCGTCTACCGCGAAACCACAAAACCCCAAACCCGAACACTGCGCCCACCTGCCAAGCGTGGCGAGTATTGGTAAAAAACCCGCAATGAAAGCAAACAGAATGATCAGCCCCCGAGTCTCAGGCAGCCCTGCTATTCCTGGCTATGGTAGTAGGGGTCACTATATCTGATCAAACGTCCGGCTAACAACCCCTTCGACGACAACTGGCCCTGGTAACACACAACATTCACACAGTGAGTATTGGCGAAAAGATTGATGATGATGAACCAGAAAATTGTAAAAAACTTGTTGAAAGAGAGTTTCTTTGGAGTTTCTTGCCTGTTCTTCTCCATAGGATCTACGTATTGGAACAGACAACTATCTTTACGATTGAATTATTCTAACTCAAAATGTTGACAATCCAAAAATACTTATTGGTAATTACCAATGGGTATTTTTAAATTGAAATATTTACATGGTTTTTATTAATTTAAATCACATTTGTATTATGGAAATAATTTTATTTAAAATACCTACCTACTTAATGTTTTTAAAAATAAGAAACTTGATACTATCATAATCTATACGACCAAAGCCGCAGGCGCATAGCTAGTGGCTGGAACATTACGCATTATTAACAATATTTTAAGAAAGGAAATAAAACAAATAATTTAATAGTAGAAAAAGGATCATGATTGCTTAGTCACTGCGGTAACACAGTATCGGGAACTCGCGAGTCCGACCGAGTCGTCGTCGCCGTGCGTAAATACCTAATATTGTAAAATGCAATTATGTGATATAGCTCTAAGGTATAATTACTTAACACAGGATATCACAGACATGATTTGTTTTAAGTATCTCTATATGTATGTCGTACTTATTACACTATAACATCAGTAATGACATTGTATCCGATTATACAATGCATCTAGTATACAAACAGCATACGTATGATTACCGAATTATACGAATTTTGTATCCAATTATACAATCTGGCAGCCCTGCAATCGAGTAAGGTCTGAGGTGAAAGATTCCTATTAGCAATTTGTATGTGTAAATAGATAGTACGTGTAAGTGCTTAGTTAAATAAGTAGTTACTTTGCCAAATCATAATGTCTGTTACATAAATACCTAACCTGCCTACACAACAAAGTTGACACAAACCATGCGTTCACTATTGATTGTGTCCTGACAATATGAAAAAAATATGTAAAACACAATGGGAAAAATTTATTCTTAATTTTTATAGTATCTTTGAAATTCGAATTAAAATTTGTGTATTAATAATTTACCTACAATAGAAAATGCAAAAACATAACGCAACGATACAGTTTCAATAAAACTATCAATAGTCAGTACAACTAGTATAGTATTATGTTATCTGTGGTCAGTACCTACACACAATAACAAAACCGTATAATATCAACCTCAGCGTAGTACATTGTTGTACGTAATTGCCGCCAGAGGAACTTCGACAATATTGAATTTTGTCAAAATAAGAAAATTGGATTTAAGAAGCTTTTATTCAATTTTCCCGTGTTTAGGGTATTTTATGAAATTAGAAAATATTTTAATCAGGACCTAATATTGATTTTCCATAAACTTCAATAACAAATCGATACCCGTAACGCCATCTATTGATATTTGTTTGAACCATTTTTTCGTTCTTAGAGATGGGACCCCATGGTTTTACATTGTAATTCAAAACTAAATAATCACTACAAATTATAAAACAAAGTCCCCCGGTGCGTCTGTCTGTTAGCGATAAATTGAAAAACTACTGACCGGATTTTCATACGGTTTTTACTAATCGACAGAGTGATTCATGGGGAAGGTTTCGGTGTAATTTGGGGTGCAACCGAGGCGGGTTGCTAGTGTCAATCTAAATCTACCCCTATCACGGTGTCGAAGTCACCAAGAAGAAGAAGTTTTGCTACTGGAGGACATTGTTTATAGTGAGCTTAATTAAGTTCATTTGTATACCAAATATGAGATATTTATCCCTGTTATCGACATGGAAAAATGTACTTATTAATTCATAAAACGTTCTATACATATCTATACTTTGTATGTAATAACTGTGTGTGTACTCTAACGCTGTGTAGGGTGTAGCAAACTCTTCTAGGTAAATAAAACGATGACGGATTGAATTGGAAAAGTTTTTTCTTCTGAGAAATCTAGTAATATATCGTAACTGAAATTTACTTATTAAATATTTGCCGTTTCAATCTCTTTTCTTATTATTATTATATTACTCTTGAATTCTTTCTGAAAGTCGCCTGGTTCCTCTATAATTCTTTAAGTTTTAACTATTTTGTTTTACATCATTGACCACTGTAATTTGAACAGTCTATCCGATATTGACGTTCCGTACCATGATACGTCAACATATGTATATATTGTACACCTGTAGCTTCCTGTAGCCGTTTTGGCATAACTTTTAAACTTATAAGATATCCTACTAATATCCTACTAATATTATAAACGTGAAAGTTTGTGAGGATGTATGAATGTATGAATGTTTGTTACTCTTTCATGCAAAAACTACTGAACCGATTGCTTTGAAACTTGGTATGTAGATAGCTTGAGACCTGGATTAACACATAGGCATTGGGGGCATTAATTACGTGAGATGATCTTGGCGATTTTTCGACTTCCCCTCACCTGCTGGTGAGATATCGTGAGATTTTGCTCGACCCCCTCTCCCCGCCCCTAACCTCACATGAGATTTTTCAAAATGCATTCAACGTTTAAGTACCTATTCCAAATTTCACATTTCTAAGTGCGCAAGATTTGCTTAAACATACGTACAACAAAATCTCTTCAGGTATTAATATATAGATATTATTTATGTGTAATTGTAACTTATATTTACTCCTCACATTATATAATTTCGTATTCTTAAACATTTCAAACAATATACAGATTGCAGGGGCATGACGTATTCCCTGATCTGGCTGAACTGTCAACAACAACAGGGTAAGTAGGTATAATTAAGTTTTGTTATAAAAAATTATCACTTATTACGCATAGTTTATTTTGATTACTGATATAATAATTAAGTTGACCTATCAACTTAACAGTTTCGCCAGAAAATGTGTAAAAACTTTTTAGATTTTCTTTCATAAGTAAAATAATTTCTTATTTTAGTAACCAACAGATAAATAGATAAATAGATTTATATATTTTTTATTAATGTAGGTATGTAAACCCTTTTAATAATTTTAAGATTGTATAGTGCAAACATTTATGAAATTGTTTTTAAGTATTTGTCTTATCAGTTTAATTGTGAACTATTCCAAAAAAAATCATGTATCACTAATATATAAAATAATCATTCTACCCAAAGGTTTTTTATGAACCTATGTAGAAATGCTACAACTATTATACACATTAATAATTTTACACAACGTTATGTTAGGTCTTGATTTTTTCTCGACAAATCTATATCAAAACAACAAATATATAAAGACAATATAGCTTTGTACTAAACTAGTAATCAAAGGCCTTAAATCAAGGTACCTACAAAGTAATACACTGTCAGGAACACAAGTTGATGCAGCAATCATGGTGATTGCATGTACACCGCGTAGTCGATTGCAGAGAACATTCAGAGCGCACAGAGGGATTCATATAGAGGGCACTACGAAATTACGCGGCTCAAATTGTTTTATCTTCAAGAGCCAACCCCTGTTAAGTTTGAATACATATTGAAGTTTTGGATGCGGTATATCTTTTTTTTTTTGGTGATTCTGCAATCTAATAATATGAGCGAAAGGAACAACATTAGGAATCCCAATCGACTTGTCTTAAACATGGTACCTAGGACGACCAGGTTTCAAAAAAATAGTTACGCGATGTGCATTAAAGTATTCAATAAAAGCCCATAACGCTTCAAAGAACTAAACTTAAATAAGTTTATCCCAGCTCTTAAAAATTGGTTAATTATTAATACATTTTATTCGATCAAAGATTTTTTTGCATGGTGGTAAGTATGATGAATAAAAAGCAAATTATGATCAATACACAAAACTGATGAACTTATTCATAATGACAATAATAATAGTATTATCTACTGAAGTTATTTTAATAATATGTTAAATTTGCATGCTAGTTTTATGGCTAAATGGGCCTGTTCGCCTTATATCACACTTAAATTACCACGTTATGTAAACGCCATTTAAAGCAAATAAATAATTTGAATTTGAATGTCCAGTAGTTTGAAACAGTATTAGAAAGATTCCTCAGTATTATAACCGGATGCACAGATTAGACACAATAACATCTATGAAATGAAAAGTCATTTTATTAAAACCAATATAGAAACACATTCGTAAGAACGTGTTAGTAATATTAGATATTTTTGTAAGTGAATTCATAACAATGAAACAGAAAATAGCGAGCAAGTATCCTATTGAAAAGTAATTTCGTTGTCACGACAAGCCGAACGACGGCACGACGGCTGTGTGTTCGCATCAACTTTTGTTGGTATATTGTAATTACGTAACTACTTGCTGTAACATGTTTTTTAAATTGTAGACTATTATAGACAGAATCGTTGACACCGTGTTATAAGGGTTTGTCATTCGTGTATCGTATTATTGTTCCACAATATTATTAGGCTTTTTTCTAAGGTAAATGCCAGTAGCAGCACAGAGTCCGAAAACGGCTTACTTATTACGTGGAATCAAAAACATTGAAAAAAGGAATAGTATTTTATTTTTATTTTAGAAACCTCTATAAATATCGACACAAATCCCCACCTCCATTCATCTTCAGCATCTTTTGAATGTCGATGGCAGATTTAATACCCTTGTACCTTATTAAAAGATTTTATAAAAATATAAAGTATTGATTTATCACACATAATAGAACTACATAGAAAACATCCGAGGCTCTCTCGACGATTGTTCGTTCGTTGTGTGCCAGATAACCTCAAGGAACATCTATTCGGTAGTACAGGATGGTCATGGTCATCAAGCCCCGCCCGCCATCAGCAACCCGCCCCGGCTTTGCACGGGTACAAATTATATACCTAAACCTTCCTCATGAATCACTCTATCTATTAGTGAAAACCGCATGAAAATCTGTTTAGTAGTTTTTCTGTTTATCGCGAACAGACAGACAGACGCAGTGGGGGGACTTTGTTTGATAATAAACAGTGATAGTGATAGTGATATAAATTTGTGTATTCCGTAGACGACTATGTCAGCTTTAGTGTTTCGATACAGCTCGCATTGAACCTCGATCCATTCCAAAATTACCCGAACGTTTACGAATGACGGAATGTATTATGGTCGGGTGTTTCGGAAATGTCAACACGGTATACGAGTGTTTACCATACTATCGCACAGATTCCTGTTAGAAACATTCTCACAACCACTGATATAAAATATGAAAATCACTAACTACAGTAACTGCCAAGTTGTTCGTACCACTCTTCGCACTCAAGACAATAGTTCTCGTCGTATTCCTACCCTTTTATAATCTCACTATTCGTTAATATTTATCAATCGACCAATAGTATTGCGTTACCGGTATAACCAGTCAAAATAATGTCTATTAACTTATTCTTATTAAATAGTGAACTGTGTTATCATCAATCATAGTTTGTCCCTAATTTTAATAAAATAAATAAGAGTTTTTGATGTGGCGACGACATTCCTATCTCATGCTGGATATAAGCTTACTCATAAGTATTTGATATCGGTATTTCTTAAAAGTTTTGCATAAACGTAACTAGTCTCTAGGAAGTGTCGAATATTAAGCACCCGAAACTCAAAGAAAAAAGTTAAAAGAGATAATTTGGGTGTAAATCTGGCGTGAGCGATATCTAGACATGTATATGATAGAAGCATAAAGCATTAGTGCTACATAATAAATAAATTGATTCAAAATTACAGTCAGCTCGAAATTTAAACTGGCTTCTTTCGTATTGTGTGGACCCCTTTTCAACTTCACATAAGGTATTTTGAAGTACTTTTGAAACAAGATACGATTTTTTTTACACAAATATCTGGTACCAAAATAAGTACAGATGTTGGTACGCTCAACGGCCGGGCCCATCGTTACATAAAATCTCTTTCCAACAACCTTTAGATGTATAGTAACAAAAGCAGAACCAAAAGATTGGAAAGGCTTGATGCAAAACTAACAAAACTTTTTTATTGATACGAGTGGTTGATTTACCTTAAAAAATGTTAGCTATAGTACTAGAAAATTCTTGTATTGTCATTTCTAAAAAGATTTACTAGCAAAATTTTGTTATATACTTACAAGTCAAGATAATAATAATATATACAGTATAGAAAAGCAAAAGGTAACTGTCATATAGAAATACAGTTACAGAATAATACAGTGCATCGTTTTTATACACAGTTCATTTTCTTCGGGACCACGTCACAACACACATTGATCGATTTGCGTATAAATCATTTAGGTAATGTCACTTATCAAGCTCATTTGCATATCCACTCCAGCTAGGAAAATAGGGGAGGAATTTATTCTAAATACAGATAGAAAATTTCAAAGCTTCATCTCAATACTTTTCCCTTTCGTATTCGCCAATACCTTATGAATATAAATGACTAGAAGTAGACTGATAAATAACTGATGAAATACATTCACATTTTCATATTTTCAAAATTTTTCATTTCAAAATATATTCTTCATTTGCATATAGTGACACCAGAAAGGATAATTTCAAGTCCTGTCTATCTGCAAAACACAGTATCAATCGCCATCTTACTAGCCTAGAAATCCTTACAATCCAAGCGTAGCATTCAGTGGTATTTTCTAGGTCAGAATCTAAGATGAACAATCCCACTATTATCACCTTAAGATCGCGTTTAATAGTTGTAGAAATTCGTAGTATGCACCCGCGCGGTTCTGCCTTGTATATACCTACTAATCGAATCCAAGAAAAACTTATGTACTATATTTAGTACGAGGGTTGTCAGCGGTAAAGGTTAATAACATCTTCACTTCTTTTCCATAATAGTAAATATCGTGTGGGTCTGTAAAGATAATTTCAAAATCTGAAAAGATTAAACTAGACTAGGCTTACGTTAGACGGCTTGCTTAACATAAAGTTGTTGTTGTTTGCATAAAGTAAGGTAGCCGTGCTAAAAGAAAGTATAATGCATAATAATATTTTTTGTATGAATTTGGAATGCATAGTTTGTAATATGATGTTTATATTATATGTATCAATACATAACTAAAACCAACTGAACTGCCATAAAGTGTAGGCATACTTCCCTATACCTACTTCCTGTTAACATTTTACAAAATCTACAACTATAATCTACAACTTGTAACCCAAACTCTTTTAGACTTAGATAATTTTGATTTTAATTACTCAACTAATTATCAATATTTCATTTTCAATTTATGTATCATAATAAAAACTTTGACTAAAAAGTTAAAACGGCTTCAAAAACCACAAACAAAGGGCATTGAAAAATAAGACACACTACATGTACCCTTAATTTCCTCAGAAATTTCCCTCTTTTTTCCTCATATACCATCATCAGCACACCCTTTCAGAAAAAAAAGATTTGTTAATATCGGTTCATAGATGACGGAAATATCGGTAAACATACATAAAAAATACATACAGCCGAATAAACCCTCCTTTTTTTTTAATTCGGTTAAAAATTGAATTGCAGTGCTCTATTATGTTGTCAAAATCAGTGGAATCAATTTAAAACATCACTACGGCGTACATTGCCACATTTTTTTCACTTACTCCTAACGGATCAAAAGGGTGGCTTGCCTAGGCACGGCCAGGACGAACAAAAACAATGGAGGATATGCAATTGAAGCATTAATTAAAAACATATCAATAGCTGTACGAAATGATTTCACCTCATTAAAAAGAATAGTTGATTGACACTGTGGAACAAAGTTATTATTTTATCATTTCAAATATAATCTTTCATTGCTGAATAGATGAAAATGCTATTTTATTAACATATCTTAACGTAACAACAAGGGCTCGTCATCTTACGTATATAATAAGCACATTACAGTCAGCTGCTTTTCGTCAATATGATTTTTTGTTCTCTGATCTGCAACGATTTGATATAATCAAGTAAGTGTTGAAATTTCACTGTTCTCCGATCAAAGTGTAAATTGTTGTGTAATGCAAATTAGACAATAAGAAGTATTGATGCAATTATACATTCCCAACAATAAATTTTAAAAGCCATCCTTCTCTTCTTCAGCTTCATGATAAAGAAGATGCTGTGCTATGTGATTAATGATTTACAATATTAGCCCCTTCGTAATAAAAATAACGTTCTCTTTCCAATATGGCAAACAATGTCGACATTTTACCGATGCCAAACGAATGATGAATAAATGTAATAAAGAAAATACATAATATTTCCACGATATCCCTTTTGACATTTGACAAATAAGACAAATGAATATCGTAAGTACAAATATATAAGCCATTATGATTAGGCAGCTGCTTATTGTGTAGTATCGTTGGTCCCGTGGCGTAAACTTTCGGTTATGTTTCTGTGATATGTTGGTTCCTGGGCCAAAAGCCTGTCTCGTAAAGTTAGCGAAATACGCATTAACGAAAATCGAAAAACTAAACAGACGGGTGCTCGGCGCAACGCAGCACTCGTTCGAGCTGTTCATACCTTGCGGATCTAACGTTATGTACAACAAATTTTAACCAAAAACGTATAAGTATAATATGCAAACATAATATGTACTAGAATATAACATAATAGATCGAGTTTTTGCGCCGGTCTATATTATGGTTTATCTCTTTTACGACTCACATGCAGCTATGACAAAATTACAATTAAAAGAAGTAACATATTAAAGGGGAAGTTCCAGTCTGCTTGTGAAACTGCTGGCATGCCAACATCTGAATCCTATACTCGCTTGTCCAACGAGATAGAACTCCACACTTTATATGATTAGATTAGGTTTAAAAGTTAGAACTGGCAGTGAAGAACACAGAAATTGAATGGCAAATACTCGAAAAAATACATAACTTTCCTATAAACTTTAAACTTTTGTTAACTAAAATTGTGAAGAAGAATGTAACATTATCGCTAGTCGTTGTGTCATCCACTCTCTTTCTCGACAAAATTTAATCTATGGTAAAACTATTAAATCAGAAAGCTAACCGAAACGAAGTGGGTGAAAGATTCATTGTGGGTTTTACAAGCAGCGCGAAATAAAATGCTTCAGTATTATAGAAAGAGCAACTGGATTGACTGTACCTCTATAATTTTCAGATCCAAAGCAAAACGCTCAGACTTATGATATCACATAATGGGCTCTTGAATTTGGGCAACAAGAACTCTTTAGGTGAAATTAGAAATATAACTTGTGGAATCCAAGTTTTGGAATTTAAACATCATTCTTTGCATTTCTTATCTTATTAAGATGACTTCCGCACTAGACTCATACAATAACAATATTAATACTTTCAATATTAATTTTTGGTTACGTATTATCAGTCTTGAGTATTTTGGTCCTTGTCCTGGTCACGATGAAACACCATCAGCAATTTATAGGTATCTAACGTGTTATATGTCATTACACGATAGGGTAAAGCTAAATAACCCGAACCCATAAATCTAGAACCTAATTAACATGTAAGGTAGTAAATAAACAGGTAAGCCGTAACAAATCAGATGCATTAATCAAAGCAGAACACTGAGCGGTAAATGAGTGACCGGCCCGGGCCAGTTTACGCACAACTGCTTCAGCCATCCTGTGTCTGTGCACCGTGCGGCTAGTCTTAATTAATCAAATGACAGTATATCCTACAGAAAATTATAATACTGTAAAATTTTGTCTCATATTTTTGACTAATTCCTAATATCAAAGAAAAAGGTATGATTAATTTTGACATTGAACTGCATCTCTCCCACTACAATGTTTTGTGTTTCATGTCAACCGCACTCCTAGATTTAAAGAGTTACATTTTTATTTTCACACAGTATTCATACACACACGTATTCACACACATAATAGATTTTCCGAAGTAGTTGGTAAGCTCACTGTTACACTTGATCTGTTTGAGTTCTCAACTTAGTTACAACCACAAAGATAAGATAGATGGATAGATTTTGCTTAGATCTCACAAGGTCTTTTTATACATCGATTGAATTTAGCTTAAGTCGTATCACAAAAAAGCCTGAAATCTGCGTAAAAAGATCATAGTTTCTCATATGTCACCCAAAGTTTGAACATGAATATAACTATCACAGTACCTATGTATAATCAAAATAAGAGATCGCCTAGAATTTCGATAATAATTCACTAAATTTTGAGTGTAGTTTTTATTTCGTTGACTTATTTGTGACATAAATCAAGCTATTTATTTATATTTAACTATATTAAACTAAATATTTAGCTGTATAAGTTGAACTGTTGTTATTGTTTTTTTATAAAAACAAAACTGTCATATTATAGACATTTCGTAGCATGACAGGTCAACGTTTATACTCACCATGAGATAATTATGTATTTCCACGGGAATTAACGCGATCACGAAAAGGTATTGCATACCTCTGAATTGCCTGACGTTTCGACCAGGTTGCACTCATATTATATATTTTAGTTTATGTTTATACTTGACCTGTGTAGCTTTTCGTAGGCGTTTTCACATAATTTATAAATTTATAACACATATTGTTTAAAAATTTTAGACTTTCTCCACTTTTGTCCACTAAATTTCACATTCCTCCAAGTTCGAAGTATGCTTAAAAAGATATACAAAGAATTCCCTTCACTTCTTTTCTATTAATATTTCTAAAGAAGAAGATAAATAAACTACGTGTTACTGAGATTATTTAGAATTAATTACTAAAGTATCTATTGCTAGTATTGCTATTCTAGTACGATGGTTTAATAAGAATAGTTTTTTTTTTAATTGATATAGATTTTTACTATCTGTTGTATTGTAATCGATAATTTTATGAATTCCAACTCTCATAATTTGTCTTTAAATGTTTATTCTTATGAAATTATCTCCCTTAGATACTGTAGCTTAACATAGTTGATAGGCTTAAAGCGAAGTTATATATGTATATATTAAGGTTAAGTCAGAGCCGTAATCAAGCAGCAGGTGAATGCACGCATTTGCTCGATGAACATGTGGCACCGGTTAAGCCCATTACGATACAGGTCCAAGTGAGCTGGCTCGTGAAATCAATTGATTTAGTTACGAGATACATCAATCAAATCGTGTTCAATTATAGGTCTTACAAGCATGTTATGTGTTCGAAAATAATATAGTCCAGTGAAAATAGACGCAAATATGTCATAATTTTGGAATGAATCGCATAGAGCTGAAAATTTTTGAAGTTAAATACGATTAGATACGATTATAAATAAAATATCAAAAACCCCATCGATCCAACTTTTGCAAAAAAAAAATCGTGATCAAAAATAAATGCAATCGCAAAAATAGATTCACAAAAGGTAGATTTTACTTTTCTTTATGAATGACTATTCCAGGAACTACGAAAGTGATTTGTTTTTTGTTTGTTACACTTTGTGCTTCGGCACGTACGGGTCGGCTCGACCGGAGTGATACCAAGACCTAACAAAAAGCTGGCAGTGAAGCAATGTTGCATTACTTTTCGCCGAGTGAGTGAGGTTACCGGAGGCACTAACCTTCCCTCCTCCCCCCTCCCCTTCCCCCATGGGCGGTGGTAGTAATTTACCATCAGGTGACTCATCTGCTCGTTTGCCCCATATAACATAAAAAAAACCTATAACATTCCTAAAGAATTAAGCCTATCGAATGTAAAAATATTGTTTTAATCCAACTAAGAATGTTCGAATACTATAATCTGAGCCAGATTAAAAAAACACTATTCCATTTTATAATTAGTAGAGAATCGAAAATTCATAGCATCTACTGTGTCATCCTTCATTTATTTAGATACTTAATATTAATCTGCTCCATCGTACACAATTTTTAATTTAAAATGGATACATGCACTACAGTATGACAGAATTGTACCAACAACAAAGATTCGTCCTGTCAGCTGCCAGGCAACTGAGAGCCCGTGCTATGCAAAATGTGGGTTGACGTAGAGATGTAGGACACGGGACCATGGAAAATTATTCACTTCTAGGTTTTGCCTACAACCCAGCATGCGTCACTTTTGATTAAGTACCGTGGGAAAGCTAATATATTTGGTGAGTTGAAAAGGTTTATTACTAGCTGTGGCCTGCGATTTCGTTCACGTGAAAATTTTGATGAAATCTATTCTACAGGAACCGTACATTTTTCTGGGACAAAAAGTAGCCTATGTGCTATTCCAAACCACAATCTATCTGTGTGCCAAATTTCATCCAGATCTGTTCAGCCGTTTTTGCGGGAAAGAGTAACAAACATCCATCCATCCATCATCACAAACTTTCACCTTTATAATACTCCTATTAGTGAATTGTTTGTGTCAAAACTTGTTACAATTTATAAAATTGGAGCTGCTTTCAATTGTATAAACTTGATATGTTCCGTCATCATCGGCATTAAACGGTAGGTCTTCATAGATTTTACAATACGCCCCCCAATTGATCAAATACGTTCCTAATCAAAAGCTTTAACATTATTTCGCTCTCATGTACATTGTCCATGTACACTACACCTGACAATAATAGGTACTACACACCAACGCAAGACTGATCTCTGTGGAACTCTTTAGCTAGACCAGTGTTCAATAAACGTTTACATATATGCATATTACGAATGCTGATTGCGGTAAGACAGCTCGTCTTGACCTGGCCCACGTTATATCAATAGTATCATTGTTGAATCTATGCAGCGACGGCAGTCAAATTATGGTTTCGATACATCATATAATATGACATACGAGGATATCACGACGATGTCAATGATAATTATTCATTTTCATTATCATGCTATTCTATATTGATACTCGGCTAAAGCTTTATATTATATAAAAATAGCACCAGTTTTAAAATGACCCTCATAAAGTAGTAATAATGTCCTAAATTTTGTAGTAAAGATGCGTAAACAAATAGTTTGACGACAGCTCGGATGTACAACGATTAAAATGGTCACCTCGCCCTACGCCGCACCGAATGTTGTGGGTTTTATTTCCACACGGGACAAAGATTTGTGTAATCCACAAATTGTCGTCCGAGCCTGGGAGTCCTTTGTGTCTGTTGTTTGTATGTTTGTAAAGTCCCCCGCCATGCAAGCATCATTCAAAGAAGAAAAAAATTAGATATTTAAGCCTATATATTCCGAATATTTCACTTAAACAGACCTACATACCATCCTTTCCTCATAATATATCTCTCAAAACACCTTGTTTTCTTTTCCCGCCGCCTTCCATCCCACTTAGCCCTGCGATAATATAACGTAAAACATTTTAAATGCATTAACAATAAATCTTCCAATTTCGTACACCATTAATCACAAGGTTCCCGAGATTGTAAGCGTTTCGCTCCCACTTCCCTGTATTTATTTCTTAGATAACACTGCCGGACAAATTATCAGACTAATTAGCCATTGGAGTTTTATGTTATCGAGTATTTTGTTAACAAATTCTTCGACGAGACTGAGACTGATTTGCTACCGTTTAATTACAAAATGTTGGTCTGATCGGTAGACGCCTCGCAAATGAGAACTTTCTACGGTTTTTGACCACTTGAAAACTATGTTGTTGATTCGATTCCCACATAAGACAAACAATTTTATTATTGGTGTGAAAATATGTATGATGTGCAGACAATTGTATCAAGCCTGAATACACTTACGTCCCTTTCTTGAAACTTTATAAAATAACTTGTGAACACACGTGATAAGTAATTTAGAATAAAACACGTTAAAATAGAATCTAATGTATCAAAAGCTTAATTAAAACTTTTTTTGGGAATATTTACATATTTAATTCAACCTAATAGTTAACTTTTACAGAAAGAAAATGTACATTAGTAAATACATATATACTTATCAATAAGATAATAAGCATTTGTAACGGTACTGTGTTCGTGTCACGAATAAAATTGAGTAATAAATGGTAAGCGATGTTGGTAAATATATATTTGTCAATAATAATTACCATTCGCTGTCCTTCTTGATCCTCCGCTGAGTCTCGTATTTGACGTTTACACGTTTACAAGATAAGTACAAAATGATGATCAAACAATGTTTTATAAGAAACATACAAATATACAGGGTGTTACAGAAAGGTTTGGTCAAATGTTAGGAGCGTCATGTGTAGGCGACAAATGGTTGATTTAGCTTGAAAAAAATGGAACTTGCCAAAAAATCTTTTGAACTTTTTTTTTGGAAGTGCTTTTCGTAGTGTAGGTGCACATATCTAAACAACTCATTATGAATTTTCATGTCAATTTCAATAATTTGTTTTTTTTTTATTTTTGTATACAGAAATTTTCAGAGAAATCTGGACATTTCATCAACATTCTTGGTATTTTGTCAGTAGCCTCTCATTCGAAATATTAGCTTTGTCGGTCAATTTTCAAGTTTAATTTTTCAGTTTCAAAAGAAATTTTCTAATTAAAATTCACGAATTTTCATAAAATTGTTAGCACTTTACGTTATTCACAGGGTCTACTACACGACCCTAAAATTTTACCGCATCTTTCTGTAACACCCTATATATACAGCCTTATAGGTACAGGTAAGACAGAAGCGTATCAAACACCCAGATTTTGCCAATTATTATTATGTCCTACTCACGTAATACGGGGCAAGCCAAGAATTAAAGATGGGAAAATTGGGAGTATATTGAAATGGGAAGGTGGGCGAGATGGGAAGGCAATAGCAGAAAAAGGATATTGCTTACACGGAAGGTCAGGCTCGCGTGCCTGTAACTCAAACTGGCTATTCCCGGGAAATCCGAGCTCTCCAAGTTATATAAGAAACATTTTTATTTAAAGTAAAAGTAGTAATTATACTATTGACGTTTATTACTATTAAAAATTATTACTTTTAATTTAAACTAATTTTAGAGATTAGAGGAAAGATTTATTTTTGTGTGTTTGTAACGAATAAACTCAAAAACTACTGAACCGATTTCAAAAATTCTTTCACCATTAGAATGCTACATAATCCTTAAGTAACATAGGCTATATTTATTACTAGAATAAAATAATGATCCCTACTAAAACTTCAATAATGTTACCCAAGGTGTAAAAAAAATTGCCAAAAAAGTTTTTCTTCGCAGGCGCTGCGGAAACTATTGACGATTGAACAAAAAAAAATGTTTTACAATATTAATGAACATATCAATATCTACCAAAAAAAATATGATACCATATGTAGAACTATTGTAGTTATTTCACTATAACTACTTTTTTACATTTTAAAAGTTGATAGAAATGCCGATCAAAATCAGACACTGTTTTCCATAGCATTATATTAATCCTTATCCAAATATTTCGCATTCAAGAATGTTTCAATACCTGTAGATTACTTTACGATTATTCAAATCGGATATTCCATTCAAAAGATATTACGAATTCAAAAATATCAATCTAAACAAAATACTAATCATCAATACAAATAAATAAAATTGAAGTGTCTGTTTGTAATGTCAAAATAATAGTTTTTTTTTAAGCTCATACATTTATTTGCACGATACCTATGCCTAAAAATCTGTTTTTTTTTTTCATTTTTTGTCTGTTTGTTTGTTCCGGAACTAATCTCCGGAACGGGTGGACTTAGGCTACTTTTATTTTGGAAAAAGAATTAGGGTTCCGCGCAAAATATATAAATCGCGACTCAAGTCGCGAGGGAACTGCTAGTTTTCTATATAAATGCTATATTAAACATACTAGCAACCCGCTTTGGCTTCTTACGGGTAGCAGAGACATCTTCAACAACCATCAAGATATTTCAATCCATTTACACAAAATCTTAACGAATTATACACCTAAACCCTCCTCTTGAATCACTCTGTCTATTAGTGAAAACCGCATGAAAATCCGTTCAGTAATTTTTCAGTTTATCGCGAACAGACAGACGCGGCGGGGCACTTTGTTTTATAATATGTCGTGATATGATTAATGTAATGTAGTGATTATTATCTGTGTTGAAGAAGCACTAAAATATAAATGCACCACTAGAATCCTTGTTAGGAACACTCACCGCTATTGCTACACTTTCACTAAGTAATAGGTTACTCTTATTTATAGCAGTTATGCTATGTTGTTCGTACCTCAATCAGCACTCAAGTGATCATTACCAACTTATAATGAAAGCTTAGCCTTTTTATCACCCCACCAATGTCAGGCCGACCAATAGCGTGCGCTATCGGTATAACTAGTCATATTAATGTCCATTAACTCATCTTTATTAAATAGTGAACTGTTTTATCATCTATTATAGTTTGCCCTTATTTTTAATAAAATTAAAACGAGTTTTTGGATGTGGCGACAACATCCTTACAATCAAACTGTTATAAGCATTTATGTTATTTTAAATTTATCCTTTAAATACAGCAATTAACGCATAACGGATGAGATTTTATATATTTTTACAAATAGTCAACACATCAAAGAAAGTCCCAGCACCTATTTAGTTCATTTTATAAATATTTCATTGTTAAATACTCCCTCGTCAGTAATGTATATAACGTTCAACTTTTATGTCCCAAAAGACTCACAGTGTTACGACACGACCTATTACGACATTCTGCCGCACTCAAAAAACTGTTTCCACGAAATTTACAGCGCAAATGCAGTGACTCCCGCGGCACGTCTGAAGAACAAATAAAAAGTTCGCCCTTCGAGTTGAAACGCGAAACGCGACGATATATATTATAGAACCTTTTCCACATCGATAAGTAAACGTTACCCTTGTCCCTACGAATTATAAACCGTCCATAGAAGGACACATAAGCGTATTTTTCATGCGTCTCTTGAAAACGAACGGTTCTCTTTGGACGAATGACTTCCAACGGCCAAATGACAGAGTTAGCAAGTTGAAGAGGCCATTAGTATAATAGGCTTGAATCATTGTGTCATAGCAGTTATCAATCTTCTCAATCTTATCAATGTTCAGACTTGCCCTTAAAACTATCAACAGGTAACCGGCTGGTTGACGACGTAAAGTAATTGCTTATCGATATTATACGCACGGTATTTGGGGCAATTAAGTTAGTTGAACCGTACACTTGTCGCGTATCGATTTTATAATAAAGCAAAAACAGTAATCTTTCAGCACGTCTACCAAAATGAAGCTGCTACCATGATGGTTTACACAACAATCGCTCTTCGGGGAGTATAATTGAGTAGGTAGACAGTTGCTTTTAAGCATTCGTCCGTCTGTTTGCATGGCCTCCCCTCGGGCCCCCGGAAATATCGATTATACCTGTTGTGCTCTCAAACCAAGGTGCGCACCTCGCCGCTTTTTTGTACAAATAATAGATATTATTATTTAATTGTAAAAGGATGCTACTTTATGAGTCTTCATATCAAAAACGATTGAGGTTACATAAAATATTGTACAAAACAAGTTCTGACAACCCCGTACCTCATTCAATTGTACAAAAGAATATTTGTTAACAAGAACCTTATTTTATTACGAGGTAGGTAACATCCAAAGTTAAATTAGCATAATTTTATTTGTTGCAATTGTTTGTTTCAAAAGAGGACTGCCAACTCAAATAACCGAGTTTATAAATTTTACGTTTGAAAATTTTACAAATCTACAAAAAGAAGGTACAAACACTGACCTCATTTAGTAGATTTGTGTTACTTGATCATTTAATTGACTGACCTTATCATATATGATTCTACAACCTTTCCTAGTGCTGAAGGTATAATAACATTGCAATCGCTTGAGAGACCTCAACACTTGTAACAATAAGAGCTACCGTTTCAATAGTGGTCCGTGAGTATTTCTCATTATCACGACCAAAGTATCACCACTGTCTTACAAACAACCACGACGGGTAACAGATAAATCTTTAAATCCGGATAATACGCTTGTTATGTTCGCCGAGGTCCAAAGTTTTTCAATTTCCATTCAAATCTTGACTTGACAACTGGCACCAGCAAAATCTTGTTCGGTATCTTTTCATCATAATACTTGCCACGATATTTTAAGAATTTCTTTATTTTGAATATTTTATTCTTCATAGTTTTATGTTTCAGAATAACTGTTTTATTTATTAGCTTTATCATTATTCTTCTATACATGTCCATTTACATAATAAGCAAATGTTACGCATATACTTGACTGTTATAATGTAATTTTACTTAAACTACGTAATAAGAAAGATTTAATTATGCTTAGAAGATACACAGACACTTAATTACTTTTAGTTACGCTTGATACTTATCTCTTTTAAAAATTAATGAAATAAATAAACATTTTAAATCTTTCAACACCGTAACAAAAACCAGGTATCTTCAGTAGTAATTTTCTAATTAAGTTTAGGCAGTATATCTACAGCAGCATATTACCAAAACAAGCAGCGACCGTCATTAACTTTAAGATATGCCTGTAATCTGACGTTTAGCGGGTGCTAAAGAATAAGGTTGCGAAAGAAGCTGGTAAAAAATGTAATGGTTTCACCACGTGCGAAAGATACGTTAAAATCCTTTGATCTATTGGATTAACAATATCTTGAACCTGCCCAATAAATTGTAATCCTATCAAATCATCCACTCTCCACAATGCTCTGATAACATTTTAACGTTCTCGTCAATGTAAAAGACAGGAGTCCAAATCCCGACGGTCCTCTAGCTTCTTTCACTTGAGTGCACTGAACAGTAAAATGTCTCTAGTCTCCTCTTGACTCAAAGCCTGGCAGTCTAAAAGTTCGTAAATCGTAAAATGTGAATACCCAAGTTGTAAAGTATTTAGACGCCATAAAACTATTTCACTGCTAAACTGCATTAGGTAAATGTGAATCTTCGTGACTTCTAGAGCTTTGTCTATGCTATCGTTGCCATATGACATATTGTTTGCTTTCTCTGTGGTTATGGTTGCAACCACATCTTACGATATCCAGCGCATTAGTACGTGTTTAAACTTCTACGATTTATATGCGTATAACATGTGTGCGATACTTTTTTGTTTATAATTACACCAATCGAGGTTAAGTCCCGATTTACACATCTTATGTATTTCTTAAGTCTTTTAATTTTTCATGTATTTTTTGTAAACTACTTTTACTTTATTACAATAATTGGCTACCTCCTTTCCGGTTCCTTTTCAATAGATACGGTTGTAAAAAGTTGAAACTGCTGCCTGTGGCTATGTTGAAAACATACCTTTATCAGTTCTAATACTTCTGCAATTTATTATTTAAAATGATTTGTGATTTTGTTGGTTCTTAAGATTTTTGTCTTCTGTCGAACACATATTACGTAACATACATAAGTCGTGTTCCATGTCCAAATGTCAAATATAAGTAGTTATCGGTAAGACACGTAGCTCGGGCCGATGGTAAATCGATTTCTAGGACATTCTCATTTTAGGAAAGCTACTTTTTTTTTAAAAATAGGTTTATAAAAAATACTTAAGAACGTATAATTTAGGTTTTATTTTACATAATATGGCTCTTATGCAAGTGTTAGGAGTAATTGGAATTACTTTATCGGACTACTAGTTCCATCCTTTCGTTGTCGAAAAACAGAAAAAGTCAAACTAAACACACAGACAGCTCCTTTTTGGTTCGGGTCGAAAAGGTGTGGAATGAACTGCCTGCGTCTATTTTGCCAATCAATTATAATCCTGGAGCGTTCAAGTGTAGAGTGAATAAGTTTCTCTTGGATAGGCGTGTACCATCCTCGTCTTCATCGTCACTTTCCATCAGGTGAGTTGGAAGACAAACGCGTATGCCATTTCTCAATAAAAAAAAAAACTTTAAGGTATGAAGTTTACTTGTATTCCTAACTTCGTAGGCCTTTACAGACGTTTTAAATTACCCCTAATCAAATAATATATGTGATGATGATTTAAATAATACTGGAACTGGAACTATATAGTTATGTCCTAGTTGAGAGTTCATTATTATCATATTTTTGTTATGTTCAATATGGAGAGAAAAGCGGACTGATCTATGCGTCGCTCGCCATTTTAGCTGTAGGGAATTTCAATCAACACTTACTATGTTTTTCTATATACAAATTTAAAAAAAAAATTGAATTTATCTCATGTTACCATTTTTAAATAATTGCACACTTCATCATACCACAGGTTCTAAATCTTTACAGGTTGGTTTACTATCTGTTATTTTAGCAACCATATAATAATATATAAGTAATGTCTTACTTTTATTTAAAACGGAACAGAAACTATTGTAAATTAGGTATTCAAAAAGTGTAGTTGTCAGTTTCAATTACTTGTTACTTTTATATATTACTAGAGATCGCGTGGTGGTCGAATTTCGACCATGGTTTATTTCATTGGCTAATATTACTTGACCTGTCATTGTATAGACTTTTGTACCATGACAGGTCAAAATATATACTGGACACTCATAGCTGTATGTACCCGTTTTTGCATTTTTTTTAACTTTGTAGCAAATATTGTTCGAAAATTTAGCATTCGTCACTTCTTCTCTGTATAAACTATAAGTGTGCGAAATTTCATACTCCTCCGTCCGCCCAATTTTCGTAAAAAGGGATCCAAAGTTTTCGCTTCACGTATTAATATATAGATACACTTCGATTCTTTAACTTTACAAGAGCCATATCAAGATCACGAATTTCAATAAAACTCATGAAATTCATTCAATTTTCTACAGAATCTAAAGACAAAGTCCAACACAAAGAAAACACGCAATGTATGTATGTAAACACGCAAAAATCAAGGTAGCTATTTCAAATATTTCGGTTATTGGATGTGGTTCATTGATTTAACTACATACGATGCTCAGTTCAGTGAAATGTACCAAATTTTATCTCATAAAGCATGGGGACTTTGCCATGTGCACAAAGGCTAATACCGTAGCGGAACAACCCCCTATTTGCCGAGCGTTACCCCGTGACGACGCACCCTATCCGCGCACAATGTGGCTCAACCCATCGCGTAATGTCATGCATTATTTTTCAACTTTCGATTCAGTGTATATACTTATACCTAAAAATACAACTTTGAACTTTGGAGTTCAGTGCTAAAGTTGATATTTGATTAAAACAGACCTATAAAATATTATTAAAAAAAAATCCTTAAATATAAATGACTAAAGGTAATTTCTAAGTTACTGTTATATTGAATATCTAATATTTTGTAAGACTACCTTTTGTATGTCTTTTATAAATAAATACTACTCCGTCAATTTTGTAGACAAACTTACCCCTAAGGACGTTTTATCGATAACGCAAACAGTTTTTGTCGGGTCCCTTGATAAACAGCTTCTATAAAAGTGCGATAGTATTAGAAAATGGAGTTGTGAGCTTTATTGTCGGACAAAAAGATAAAACATTGTTTTTTTTTTACTAAAATAGGTGAGCAACAGTGGTATGAATATTATTATCATTTCATATGGGGCTTAGATTCACAACTGATACTATCTAATTATACAATAAAATATTCTGGAGATGATTTTTTTTTATGTTATTGAGGGCAAACGAACAGACGGGTCACCTGATGGTAAATGACTACCGCCGCCCATGGGCACCTGCAACTCAATAGTCACAAGTGCGTTGCCGGCCTTTACGGTGGGAGTAGAAGGGTGGGGGGAAGGGATAGGGCCACCGGTAAACTCACTCACTAGGCGAAACGCAATGCAAGCATTGCTTCACTACCGGTTTTCTGTAAGGCCGTGGTATCACTCCGGTCGAGCTGGCCCATGCGTGCCGAAGCATGGCTCTCCCATGATAAATGATGGTATAAGAGGAGAGTGAAAACCTGGCGTTATGGTGTCATACTATTACAAACAGGTCAGCTATATTTTTTCAAGTAAACTTCTTGCACATGTTACGTGATTTCAATGTTACTTAAGCTTATTTAGTAACCCCACTTAGATATACATAAGTAAATTACTTCAAGAGGAGAGTTAAACAACTTTCTTGAACGAACCACGTTCTTTAGAGACGCTTAAATAAATTGCGATTCTAGCTACAACACAATAAAGTGCACTTCATTTCACTGCGAACCTAGCAAATATTTGCCTATTGTTACCACTTCTTGTTTCCTCAGCCCCAGCTTTTACTCATTTAATTACAGTAATGATATGAAATATAGTTTAATAAACTACGCCTGTATGATAATAATATGATATGATTAAATGAAATTATATTTTTTTATTAACAGTGACTGAACTTAAGTACGCTACGCTTTTTGCAGTAGTTTTACTGTTTCCTTCATGACTATGTTTTATACTAGTAATTTTTGTCATCGGTTTTTTTATGGATAGAGTTGCAAGGTTTCAAGATACAAGATACAAGATATTTTATTTGCATAAACATGTGTACATTAACGATGTTAATAAATAATATTCTTGATCAACATGTTTGACCGTTACCGGTGTACAAAATAAATAAGTTACACAATGGTGCTTATCTATAATAATAAAGTTATTTTTACATGTGACACAAAATTATTTAATAACATTAAAAAACATCAACAACGATAATCAATTTTAAGTAAGGGCTCTATTATAATTTTTATAGGGATATACTATTATCTTTTAATTGTCTATAATTATTGTAATTAACATAAAATATTCGATATTACAATATAATTATAATTATTGCATTCAATAATATATTAACATGTAACAAGAAAATAATCAGTCAAAATATAATATAAATAATTTTAAACTTTATAATTAAGGAGATCATGATACATGATATAGTTATAAAGAGTTGTCATTCAAAAAATCCTCAAGTTTATAATAACAATTTCCACATAATAAATTTTTAAATGAATGTATGTACATTACATATATTGAGAGATGCAGTCGTGAATACAGGGAATACAGTTTATACAAAATACTGAGATACATAATATGTTTAGTCTATTTTTTTCTTCACTTATCTTCCACTACTTATCCTCTTCCCTTCTCAAAACTAAATTCAAAGTAGGTATTATATATTACTAACATATTACACTTGGGTAAGTTCAAAGAAGTGCTATCCGAGATTCAGCATTACGTCCTTTCAAGTCCCCAAGGACTGAACGTGGAATACCTTTTGCCAAACCGCATTGATTGATCGATTCGGGTAACAGGAATTTAACGGAGGACCTACCTAATCCTCCCAAAGCTTGCCATTTCCTACTACCATTCGAATACAAAATTGACCGATATTTTTGCCCAATCCAATCTGGAATTTGTCTATTTCTGAGTTCAATAGAATACAAACAAATAGAACACGTTTTAATTTCTATAAAATATATGCTGTATTCCACATTCCATTGCGCTCAATACAAATATTTGTTTGTGATATTGGAAATGTTTAAAATTGAATAGAGATGGTAATCAAATTTAGGCACTATGTGTGTTTTTTACAAGATAAACAACAGTGTAGAACACTTGTTTATCCTGTGAAAAAATAGAAGGCTTATCGCAGAAGTTAATCTCTTACAGATTGTCAGAGTATGAAAAAGGATTAAGAGTAAAAGGATCGTACTACTTACACTTCTCCATTTTTGTGATACGTAAATACGTACTTATTTAAAAAAAAAAGCAATGTGATGTGACGGTCATAGTCATAATCTACAGTACCGTGTATTTTTTATGACAGCATTAGAAACACTTCAAGCTTAAAAATATCTAATAGATAAAATATCGGAATAAAGAATAGGAAAAATATATTGAATAAACTTTGCACCCTATCGTCATCGTCTATACCTAACCGGTTTTTCTTTTTCCTTTTTTTTTTAATTTAAGATGACGTCATAAAGCCTTGTTTGAAAACAAATTTTCAAACAAGGCTTTATGACAATCTTTAATCCGTAGAAACTACAATGGGACCATCACCTAGGAAGAAATTCCCCGGGATCCTTGGTGTAATCGTAACAAAGCTTACAAATATTACCAGGGCAAAAGTTTGTGAGGATGGATGGATGGATAGATGTTTGTTACTCTTTCACGCA
Source organism: Euplagia quadripunctaria (assembly GCA_963859945.1). Classification (NCBI taxonomy): domain Eukaryota; kingdom Metazoa; phylum Arthropoda; class Insecta; order Lepidoptera; family Erebidae; genus Euplagia; species Euplagia quadripunctaria. Next base: position 13,836,695 of record OY982570.1, read on the forward strand.
AAAATGGCTCAACGAATCTGGATGAAATTTGGCACAATTTTAAGAGATACATTATGGTCTGGAATAGCACATAGGCTTTTTATACGTATATATTAAATAGATTTCACCGAATTTCTACGCGATTGAAGTCGTGGGCAACAACAACGAAAGTGAGTTTGTTTGTTACGCTTTCACGGCTTAACTACTTAACTGATCGTCATAAACTTTTGCATACGCGTTGTCAGGAATACAGAAAAGGAGGTAGGGTACTTTTCAGATAGAAAAAAGTACCGGTACCACCATCGCGAGCAAAAACTAATCACTACATACTATAAAATAAAGTCCCCCGCCGCATCTGTCTGTCTGTCTGTCTGTTCGTGATAAACTGAAAAACTACTGAGGGATTTTCATGCGGTTTTCATTAATAACCAGAGTGATTCATGAGGAAGGTTTAAATTTGTTAAAATTTAGTGTAAATTCATTGAAATATGTTGATGATTGTTGAAGATGTCTCTGCTACCCGTGCGAAGGGGTAGGTTGTTAGTATTTTATAAAATGTGACCCAAACATATCTGACTAGGAGACTACCGCCCACTTCTGCACTTGTTCGTTGCTTAAGTAATATTACATGGTATTTTCGAAGCATGTAATAGAGAGAAGGGGGAGTAGATTCCTGCTCGGATGAGAGTTGAGTATGGTTAAGTACAGACAGTACTAACCCATTCTCACTCTCTCTCAAATTTATTCTCGTTCTTCTGTTAACTAGAAAGTTAACAGAAGAATAAGAATAAAAATGAATTTATTTTGTAAAGAGATCTTAACAGACATTTGACTGCACGGATGGCGCAATGGTTTAAGTGGCCACCTCGTCACTACGCCAATCCACTCCACAAATAGCTATAACGATTCTGGGCGTTCTTTGTGTCCGTTGTTTGAATGTGTGTGAAGCCCCCGCGACACAGGAATATTCTTAATGCTAATGTTGTCTTATAAAAAAAGAAAAAAAAGACACTTTTACAGATTAATTTGTTCTGGTACAACTAGATGGAACCCACATTTCCTATGACTAGCCTTGAGAAACGTCAATACAAACTCAACTAAAGCGAAGCGAATAGGCTTCACAAGCCTTCATTGGTTATGGTGGTTATTGGTATAAAAACCAAACATAACATAAAGATAAGTGGTGGTGACGTAATCACTGATAGCTTTTGTATTGAAAGGACAGAAATTTTAATATTTATTACAGTTATCAGCGTTTTACGGGCACTTTGTTCTTCGCGTTAATGGAATTTCCTTTCTGACGCCATGTTGTACAGTACCTACACACCACCACAACATGGGTGTTATCAAGTTATTGTTGTGTCGTGTAATCTATATATTTTAGGGTAAATAGATCACTACTGAGAAGAAGGTTACGTTCACTGATTTTGAAAATTCTTTGTACCCCTTTTTAGGCAATATTCGTGCACGAAGGAATGTGATTCGTAAAATTTTAAGTTTATTTGTATTTTATTTTTAAGCGACATGGGTTCTAAATTTAACAAGAAAATTTAAATTTTAAAACACCCCGACTCGAAAACCCCCTTCAATGATTAAAAAAGAGCTGATAATGTTCGAACGGTTACACAGGTTTTCTTGAACTATACTTGATCTAAGAACAAACAAAAAAACAAAGAAAAACGCACTTAAATCAGTCCATTGATTTGGGAGCTACGATACCACAGACAGACACACAGACCCGTTAAACTTATAACACCCCTCCTTTTGCGTCGAGGGTTAAAACATATGTGAAAACGCCTACAAAAAAGCCACACAAGACCAGTATAAATTTTGAATTGTAGAACGAAAAGAAAAAAGAAATGCAATGATGGTTCAGCTTGGAACTGAATAACTTGATTTATGTTACAAGTAGGTCAATGAAATAAAACAAGCATTTAAAATTTATTGAATTATGGTCGTACAAGGGAATTCACTAGAGATCGCCTTTACCAAGACTATAACAGTTATAAAATATTCAAAATTTCGACTGAATTTTTTAGTAAAGACGAAGGTTAAACGTGAAGGGTTAAATATAATCGTCAAGACGTCTATTAGTGATGGCCTGATTGTATGTTACAGATGATATAAATACGCGCTGTTAATATGGAACGATTGACGATGCAATGCCACAATAGGTTACCTACAACTGATCTCTGCAGGGGCCGTCCGACTGAACCAGCAGATAATACCACTGCGTAGTGCTGTTAGTTTCTTCAGGTAAGTCTTCTGAGTATGTCATGCTCGCCTAGACGTCCTGCCGATGGTGGCGAATGTGTCGGGTCGTTCGGCTCCCTTTGATATGGTTGTAGTGGACGGTGGCTGGCGCGTGCGTCATGCTCGTCAACGAGTGCCGTTGGTTGGGGCTGGTTATATCCGAACTGCTATTACTTACTTATAGTAGTAGTTTCACGTGCTCTGTTTATAGTTTAGAACAATACGTGACATTGTCCTCATATTTAATTTGCGCATAATATATAAGCAATGTAACGAGAGACTTTAAAAAAACATGTTGAAAAAGAGTGTCCTTGGAGTTTCTTGCCTGTTCTTCTCCACAAGATCTACGTTTTGGAACAGGCAGCTAGCTTCACGACTGACTTAGTCTGACTGACTACTACTCCTGACAATTCAAAAATATCTATAATGGGTTTAATTGAAATAAATGATTTTGATTGATTGATTGATTGTAAGTGGAGTCACAAAAAGTGCACAAGAAGGGGGGTATGATGGTTAGTTATTGTTGTTCCAAGAATATGATGTGTATAGTAAATAAAATATATACAGTAGATACAAATATAAACGAATAATTTATACAAATTGTATGTCTACGTGTGTTATAGGAGGAACGTGCTGTGACGCTCTATTGTGCATCTGCAATACAGAAACGTATCACACGTCCTAACAATTTATTACTGAACAAATTGAATTTTCATATTTGTTTTATTGTATATACTCATATAAAACTAAGACGCAAACTTGCTGTGGACGATAAGTTTGACCCTACTAAGCGCGCAAAACTTTACTAGTCTATTCTATGACTGATTTAAACGTATTTAGGTATGTTTATCTAATAACTATAAAAGACCAATTCTCGTATACATAAACATGTACTTAAAATTGTATTGGTTTGCTTTTTTGTAAAAACGCGAAGAAACGCCAGGCGAAACTCGGTCGGACAGGTATTGTTATCAAAAGTATACCGTGACAATTGGCACTACACACATGGACTTAAATTCTTGTAAAATCTTTAAATTATGTAATCAACCACTGGTATGGGTGTTCCTTTACCGATATTATGTACGAGTGGCTGTCTTTTATGAAGACCCCGACGTTTCTATCGAATTGCATCGATCATGGTCACGAGTGGACTTGACGATCGGTGTAACTCGATCGAAACGTCGCGTGACCAAAAAGGTATTGTACCTTAAAAATATTATATCAACTAATCGAACTTAAAGTCCCGAGTTACACACCTAATATGTATCAAAGTCACGTTAGCAAGTCAAATCCGTATATTCTTAATAAACGTCAAAATGGTAGGTTCGTTCAGTACAATTTTGTATGAAATACCTAGGCATGAAGTCACGTCCTACTGTTGTCAAATCTTTCCATTTTTAACCTCCGACGCAAAAAGATGGTATAAGTTTGACGTGTTTGTGTGTCTGTGTATCTGTGTGTCGGTTTGTGGTATCGTACCTCCCAAACGAATGGATCGATTGAAGTGCATTTTTTGTTTGAAAGGTGACTTGATCGAGAATGTTCTTAGATGTAATTCAAGAAAATCTGTTCAGCCGTTCAAAGATCATCAGCTCTTTTCTAATCGTTGAAAGGATTTTCGAGTTGGGGGTATTTTAAATTGTAAATTTATAGGTGTTATATTGGTAATTGGAATATTACAAAATAAATTAAAAACGTATTTTATGTTTTTTAATTGGCTCTCTCAGGCAAATAATTGATTTTGAGCAAATGTAGGCATCTATTTAATTGTGAATTGGCAATCCCCATTCCCATGGGACTTTGCTTACTCTACTTGACCAACAATAACACCCCGTCATTTTTGCGTCGGGGGTTAAAAAAAGCAGTCATGATGACTAACCACTAGACAAACAGGACTGTACATCGTTCTACGTCTGGTAGGTAAGTCATCGTCTTCATCATCTACCTAACTTTATATTTTCTTTTTATATTCTACTCTATTGCTGGCCTCTTGGTCTAGTGGTTAGTGGCCCTAACTGCTAAGCCAGAGGTCGTGGGTTCGATTCCCACCCAGGACAAATAATTGTGTGATGAGCATAACCATTTGTTCGGTGTCTGGGTGTTATTTATCTATAAGATGTGTGTTTTTGAAATATGTAAGTATATTTATCAGCAGTCTGATTACCATAGTAAAACTCTACCTAGTTTGGGATCAGACGGCCGTGTGTGAGATGTGTGGAGTTACTATTATAAAAGTATGTTTATCAGCAGTCTGGTTAACATAGTACAGGCTCTGCCTAGTTTAGGATGAGACGGCCGTGTGTGAGATGGGTCAAGTTATTATTATTTCACTACTTACTCCTTTTCTAGTCATATCTTCTTTCACACAGTATATAAGTACATCTTTACTTTGGTCATCTTCTTCTCTTGCACCCGTAAACTAGTATAATACATGAAACTCTCTTTACCATATTTCTTTATCCCTCGTCATCGCATGTCCGTACCGCAATAACCAATTGTTCCTTAACTTTTAATCTACTGATTCTACTTTCAGGCTTCCTCTAACATATAATCATTTCTCTTCTTGTCCATCCTAGTCATACCACACATCTATCTCAATATTCGAATTTCAGGTACGTGCATTCGTCTCTCATACGTCTGGAAGGTAAGTACTATTATTTATTCCTTGCCTAGAGTCAGTGCAGTGCATAGTACGTCTGATGAATGCAAGTCGTTACGCAGAGTGCACGTTACTGTGTCGGTCTAGTGCACCGCCCTACTGGCCTCAAGAGACGCCGCGATACATTGTCTCACCGGAGAGCAACAGGCGAGTATTTCTTTTCAAAATAAGAACTATTTCTGAACAGAGTTACTCTTACACGAAAATCGTGTGTATTTTTTATTAAATAATGAACAAGTAAACCTGAGGTACGATAAAAACCAATTTTGTACTATTAAACAGATAAATATTTTTTATACAACTAAGTTCGCTTACAAGCACACTATTTCTATAGTGGAAAGCTGTCATTGGTGCCCCCACCCTATCCCTCCTAAAGCTACCAATTCGTTGGTTAACAACAAGATGATACTACAAGTCATCTCATTTTTTAAAAGCTGAGATTTTACTTTAAGAAATTATTTAATAGGTCGGGGAAAAGTCTTTTCGTATTTTCTATGTATAAAATGGAAGAAAAATCTCTTTGGTTGTACTGTTAGTATCTGGCTGGTTTTAATAGGGCATTAAAAAATATAAAAATAAAAAGGAAAAAACACTTTCCCGCCATTTTTCAATTGTTTTTCTGTTCGCCAAAATGAGTGAATATAAAAAGCGAAAATGCATAAACTTATACTAAGTTTATAGAAAAATGCGACTGAAGCCGCGAAAAATATATGTGACGTTTATGGACCTAATACAGTGTCAGTAAGAGTAGCATATAGTTGGTTCGCGTTTTTTACTCCGGAAATTTTGATGGCAACGACGCAGCTCGCTCTGTTCGCCCTCATACCGATAAAGGCGATGCCATTTTTGAAAAGTGGAGCAAGATCGACATATTAGGAGTTACGACATAACTGGGAATTGACCACAAAACAGTTTTGACCTATTTGAAAAAATCTGGCCATACAAAAAAGCTCGATATTTGGGTGCCACTCGAGCTCACTGAAATAAACCTAATGAATCGTATACTCATTTGCGATTCTCTATTGAAACGTAATGAAACCAACTAATTTTTTAAAAGAAACTAGAACTAGAAGAAACATTTTTGGCCACTCAGTAAAATTGAGAGCTTGGTTGGGAAGGACACCATATAGCCTAATTATTTGCTTAGTGTTAGGTTAACATCAATAGAGGACTGTCAAAACTACTTGTCGCAGTTTTTTTTATCAAAAATCCCAAGATTTCTACAGCAACGGGATTATGTCACTACCTACAAGATGGTAACAAGTTATCGAACAAAATAGCTAATAATTAAACTTTAAAAATAATGTCTTGAATTTGTAAATAAAATACGAAGAAACTTTTTCCCCGACCTTATATGTTTTGTTTATACTATTTGGGATGTTATCAAAACCAGTTATTTATAATTGAAATTATTTTATAAGCAATTACTAAAAGGTATTAAAATATCGATGTTGTAATTACACCAGTATTGTTCTCTGTTTATTGCTAAAATTTCAAAGGATGATTGGAACCCTTTTACCTTCAACTGAAATGCTTCTCTAAATTTGAAGTAATTTCGATACTAAAACACAAAACATTTCTTATAAACATTTGGGTTTTTTAATACATTTTGGTGCTGCACATTCCGATAGATAGTTAAGAACCTAGTATCAGACGGGTCATATCTTTAGGAGTCCTTTGTTTGGCCTTCAACATACCACCGTTTTGCTAATGAAAATTTCCTTACAGGAAAACCCAAGACAATTTACCTTAACCGGGAATATCACGATCGCAGGCAAACATTACACGGATTATGCAAACTTATAATACGGGACCAACAAGGCAGTATTTAGGACTGCCTCGTATATAAAAACTTATATAAAATAAGGTCCACCTTTGTCTAATTTATTAACAGGACACTAAATACTAACCGTGACTAAAATAATCCACCAAAAATTATACGTTCCAAATCCCCGCTAAGCAAATCTCAGACGTTCTAATTCTGACTTCTAACACACCGCACAGTTCCCTTATTATAATAAACAGGTGTACGAGTAAATTTCAGAAAAAAATGTTCGAGAAATTCTTTTCCATCTCTCCCAATGGAAAAGTCATGTTTTACCTTTTCCTCGAGGCTCCGTTTCGTGTGTTCTTTACAATTCATAAGTTCAGCTGCAGAGTTAAAATACGAAGTAAAAAGGTAATTAGAGTCCATTAACGTTCGAGGTTGTTCAATGACTAATGAAGTACTTAGTACAAAAACGAATGGCGTAGGTAATTGATATTTATCTTTTAAATCTTATTTGAAAAGATGAGTCAATTAAAAGCTAAAAAATAATTTCTTAAGTTGGAATAAAAATATTTTTGTCGTATAACAGCCTTGTTATTCACTTTGACTTTTCATAAATAAAGAATTGTTACCTAAATGAAATAGCAGCGCTAAACTTAATAAAATATTTATTATTTCTTTACCGTTTCTACTCATGCTATTCACAAAGGTAAATAGGTACTAAGGATATTGTTTATGAATGGGATTTACGGACCCAATGCATTCGTCGACACTTAGAGACTTCAATGTAATGTTTATGACTACGGGTGGAGTAATGCAGTGCACATAATGGAATGAAAACTACGTACGACGATGTTTATTGATATTTACTATAATCATTTATCAATTTAAATACCTTACAGGTCTTGCTTATTCGTGCTATTCAGCTATAAGTTCTAGCGTTAATAAGCAGCGGAGGCAGTCGCGAGGATACTGCACTCCACACTCTTGTGGAGTGCTCAGCGTGGATGCAACAGCGCCACGACCTCGCGGCGGCTATCGGTGTGGGAAGAAGAGGCACCAGGCGCCGGAGAGCGCATAATAATCTCCGACCTCCATGAGCGCTGGCCTGGGGGTAACGGGTGACGCTGCCCTAGCAGAAGCAGGCCTGAGACGGTGGCGCGACGTGTTCCGCGTGCGCCTCTCTAAATCGGAAGGAGGGCAAGGCCCTCCGCTACCAAAGGTATGGCTGCCTTCTATTCGAGGGTGGCCAAAGTCTGCTAGGGTTCTCGGCGACTTCCTTCCTAGGGTATACCCGAGTCCCTTGCGATAGACTCACTTGGTACGGAACACCGTGTGGTTTTAGTCGGTTCGATTCCGACATACCACTTCACCTATAGCCATGGTGAGGTGATGACCTGTGGGGGTTTCCACACGAAAAAAACAAAAAAAAGCGTGCAAGTGCAAACTGAAGCGAGCTTGAAGACTAATATGAACATGAGATGCTGGTGTATATAAAAATCCAGTTATCATTTCTCACGTAAGACGAGTGAGAAGCTTTTTAAGCTCTTTGTTTACAAAGAGAAATAAAAACTTGATGACTACTGATTGCCGTAGGAACAGATCTTTACGTCGAACGTACACCGTCTTAAAATAAATCGTATTAGGTGTTTATTTTTGCGCCCTACGTCGCTGCGGCTTTAGTCACGTGACAAAAGTGCTCGCTATGTTCATAAGGAAGTCGTGAACCGACCGTTTCAGGCGCCTAGAAGACAGACCTTTTTGAATACGTGTACTAGCATTTTCATTTAACAAGACAATACTTAGGTTACCATTAAGTTAATAGCGTACTAGTAACCATCGAGACTATAATCAATAAAATTATGTACATTTGAAAATTTAAACACATCCATATAGGTATGTTTAAGTTTTTAAATGATATTATTGACAGAAAGGTGTATTATTTTATTTATTTATATTTTCAACATTCTTATATAAGTAAATATTTATTGTTCTACATCCTTATTTTATTTAAGATTGTTGTTAATTTAGTTTATATTTTTTAGTCAAATCTTCGTCAATCTATTCCTGTATACTGTGCTGTGCATGACTTTTTTAGGTCTACATAATTATAAGAACTGTGCCATATTGTATATTTTTTTAATTGAAATAAAACTATTTTTAAAGGATTCTATCTTTCTTCTATATTTTGTTTTATTTCTATGTGTAACATTCGCGTAAATTTTCGACACTATCATATTTTTTTAATGTTATATACTGTGAATTGGCGTGTATAATATATGATTTTTATGTTTGAAATATTTGATTGTTTATAAGTGAACCCTCTCAGTCGATTGAATCTGTTATTTTGCTTCTAGGTTATTCACCGCAACGAATAAACGCAAACGTGTGATATGAACAACATCATTACGAATGACAGAAATAACATTTTAATTTAATTGAGTCAGACCTTCATTGCCTCAGCCATGCCAAAAACATAATTTTCGTGTCTTTCTCTATCGTCGAGTAGAATGATAAATATTCACCCGAGCACCAAAAAGACATTTCCATTTCGTATTAGGAGGTCAAGCTACTTCCAACAGCTAAAATAAGAATAAAGTCGAAACGAGAGGCAAGGTGAATAGTCGTAACAATATTTTACAGAATGAAATACAACCCAACACCCCGACCGCCGTTCCATCAGCCATACAGAATACACGTTACGTAGGTGTCCAATAATTTATGACCGCGGTAAAATTCTTTATATATTTTTTATGTTTGTTTTGTATTATCTGTCAACTAGAGATCGCCTTCTGGTCGAACATCGACCATAATGTATAAAATTTTGAATGTTTGCTTTATTTCATTGACCTATTTGTAATATAAATCAAGTTTTTATTTCCTGTATAATCTGAACTGTCATTGTATAGATTTACCGTATTATGACAAGTTAACATATACTGGACACGGGTAGCTTCTTTTATTCATTAATTTTCACATAATTTTTAAATTTATAATCTTACTAATATTATAAAGAGGTAGGAGGAGGAGGTTTGTGAGTTTGCATGTTCGGGATAATCTCCGGTACTACTGGTCCGATTTTGAAAATCCTTTTAGTTTTGGATAGCCCATTTATCGAGGAAGACTATATGCTATATAACATCACGCTACGACCAATAGAAGCGGAGCATCAATGTAAAATGTAGCAAAAACGGGAAAAATTTAGAAAAGCAGACGATGTTGCGCGGGTCAGCTAGTATTCCATACAACTTTTGATTATTCTAAATTTCACATTCCTCCGTGGGCGAAATTTTCTTTACGTTTTAATATATGTATAGATTCATTGATTAATTAGGCCTATTGAGAGGATAGACCGCGAATAGATAGCACTACCGCCGTATAGTAGTATAGTGCTGTTTTTAACCGACTTCAAAAAGGAGGAAGTTCTCAATTCGATTGGTATTTTTTTTTATGTATGTACACCGATTACGCTGAGATTTATGATCCGATTTACGTGATTCTTCTTTAGTTTAGTGAGGAATAGTTGCCATTTGGTCCCTTAAAAATTTAACATAGTTTTTGTGCTAAGTAGAGTCACCAGAGCTTAATGACAGAGAGGAGACAATGTCGACAACCCACAAGCGACTCCTTACGTACATTATGTTTATAATAATTGCATAAGTTGATATCATGATATATTTGAACGTATGTTTATAGTGAAATAGTAAAGTAATTACATCCTAATGTTTGTAAGGGAACAACTAACGCACTAAGTACTTTGATAGTCTGTATTTAAAAGCAAATTATGCTAATACACAAAAAGAAATGTATTCTTGGCGGTAAAGTATTAAGGGCTTCTTTATTCGATTGACCATATACATATATTTACATATAAAAACAATACAGCCCAAATTAACATAATGTTAAACAATGCTTTCCAACTTCATTAGTAGTCCTAACATATACAACGTTATTAGCATTTAACTAAGAAAATGTATTTTTTTATTTGAATTTGTTAATTTACATCTGAAATTTTTCAAAATAAGTCTTTTCATAAGGATAACCAAACTTTAATACAGTCTAATACAGTTTGTGAAGATGTATGGATGTTTGTTACTCTTTCACACAAAAACTACTAAACCGATTGCGATGATGATTGGTATTTAGATAGCTGGAGACCTGGATTAACACATAGGCTACTTTTCATCCCGATATTCCAGACAGCACAGGGACTTACGTGGGTGAAACCGCGGGGCGCAGCTAGTATGTTATCATGTTTTCTAAATACAAAATTAACACAAAGTTCTTTGACTCTGTGACAATACTCTTTGATATTTTTTATGTGTTGCCTATTTATCACACACAGTGTTTTGGATGGAATTAAATCTTATACAAATAGTAATTCTGTTGTAGTAATGAGAAGTCGGTAAAAAATTTTACTGAATTTTCTTTTGTATTTGTTAAACATTTGAGACAAACACTTTTGAAATTAAGTAAGAGAGACTTCATTTTAATTCATATACAACGCTATCATGCATTACGCTGACGAATGAAAAGTATTACTTTAGTAAATTTAAAACACTCTGTAATGCGTGTAGTTGGTAATCCTAGGAGCCAGCTTTAGAAAAACTTTAATAAAACTGACTCACTAAAGGAATATGAAAACAATAACCAAGCCTTAAACTGTATAAATCCCTACCGGTTTTGAAGATTTTCAATTGTAATTACAATAATTAATAATAATAATAACATATATTTGCCATAAAATATGGTATAAAAGGTCTTACAGTGAGAAGTGAGCAACATGTTTTGCTATTAGGTACATAGCATGCAAATTTTACAAGTAGTATATCTAATTTATGTAGTTTAACTATTTAAAACTTTTTATCAATGAACTCTTTTACGGAATAGAAATTATGTACAATGAGCCATTCATACAATTTCTTTTTAAGTTGCTTCCAGTTTAATGTTTTGAAATTGCTAGGTAATTTATTAAATATACTATTTACTTTTGAATTTAATTACAGTCTCTGCTCTCGTGTCCATATCTGACCGCAAATGATCATTAATTTAACGTACATACATTTCGTCGCCTTCCACTATGAGTGAGTACGGTAAGCGCTGACCGCAAAAATTACGATAGAGATGAAGAACTGATTTACGTAAGTACAATAAAATTGTTGTTTAAAATGCAATTTAATCTTTATCTTTCAGAATACAGTCTCAAGTCATGTGAAGCAGGGTTAATATTGCAAATAGATTTTCCACTAATCCCACTAATGTTATAAATGTGAGAGTTTGAGTGGATGGATGGATGGATGGATAGATGTTAGTTACTCTTTCACGCAAAAACCACTGAACTGATTGTGATGAAACTTGGTATGTAGATAGCTGGAGACCTGGATTAACGCATAAGCTACTTTTTATCCCGATATTCCCACGAGATCGGGACTTACGCGGGTGAAACCGCGGGGCGCTGCTAGTAACACTATATTCTTTCATTGTGATTTAACCTAGCATCAGCAGACATTACCATTATCATCTGGAAATTCCAATGAGGAGCATAGAGACTTCCATAAAGAGAAGTCCTGCGCCGCCTGCACTTAACAGCTCCCTGGGACTTTGACCAGCTTTAATGGTCGTCGCTCCATCTAGGGGAAGGGCGCCCCACGCGGCCCTTGTAAATCCGTGGTCGCCTTAAATACTCAAACTTACCAGAGATTACCAAAAGTACTTATATGAATTTAGGAAGTATGAGAGAGGGACCAGTAATACCACTGGTCTAGTAATCTATTTATATATATATATATATATATAAAAATTAATTACTGCACCGATTTCGCTAATTCTTTTTTTTTTGTGTTTGTTATTGTCAGGAGAAGGTTCTTATGAAAGAAAAAATTATTAAAGTTGCACGAAAAATTAGAAAATTTGGGAAAACTTAACGACCATATTAACGACGAGCACCTGCATCTCAAAAGTCACAAGTGCGTTGCCGGCCTTTAAGGTGGGAGTAGGAGAAGGGTGGAATAGGGGGCGAGTAGGGGAGAGAGGGAGAGGAAAAGGTTAGGGCCTCCGGTAACCTCACTCACTCGGCGAAAAGCAATGCAATCATTGTTTCACTGCCGGTTGTCTGCGAGGCCGTGGTATCGCTCCGGTTGAGCCGGCACATGCATGCCGAAGCATAGCTCTCCCACGAAAAAAGTTTTAACAAATAAAGTCAGTCTGCAATATTTTGTACAATCCCCAATGTTAAATACGGCCTAATAATGTCACTACAACTGTCATTGCCTACTTTTGACACTTGAAATAAGTTTTTTTTTTCAAACTTTTAGAATTTTTTGTGAGAACCTAACCTATATCATAAAAAGGAACCATTGAAAACCATCAAAAAAGCACGGAGTATACGTGACTTTCATACAAAAAAAAAATACAGCATGGGAACTACGTTCCTTTGAACTCTGTTAAATCGAATATTACAGTACAACATAAATGAATAATATTAGAATTTGACGAGGTTAATTTATTCAATATTTCATTTAGTGTTTGCTTAAAGGTTAAGTGTTATTTTCCAAGAAACATGAAAAGAGGCTTTCAGTGCCAAATGTACATACAAAAAAAAAGATAAAACAGTTATTACTTTAACAAAATCTGTCGATCTATTTCCATAAAGACACGCCAACGCAAAATTTTGTCGAACGATCTATAAAGACCACGTGAGTACTCAGTATGCAAATGTGACTTAAACTCAAGCCCGCCGCAGATATACCGCCGAAGGGTTCCCGATGCTTGCTTTACTGCCATGTTATCGCTCCACAACTACCTATTAACCTAATTATGAAGAATATTTCAGTTGGCACATGATGCAGTAATTCAAATGAAAACTCGATAACGTTGTTGTGGTTTATTGAGTGTTGTTTATATGATCTCGGGAGGTCAAAGGAATTCTTATTCCTAAGTTCAGAAAGTCTTTATTTCTATCATACCGAAGCAAACAATAGATATTACTGTCAATGAGAAAGTGAATTTTAATTAATTAAAAAAAAACCTTCTCTGTCCAACTCGTTTATTTTCCTATCAGTTTTCTCTGTTTATCGCTATACTGGCTTCAAGAGAAATGTGAAATAGGAAATGCGTGGGATAGTATGTCGATATAATTTGTGTCTAGCAGGCAAATTGACTCCTCTGAATTATGATAGACTAAATGTAAGGAAAGGCGCCTTTGTGAGCCGAGGTCAAATTAGAAGATTATTTTGAATAAGTAAAATCATGTAGGTACTATTTCCGTAAACACGTAAAAAAAAAGACTATGTTTTTAATGGTATCTTATCTGCCATGCAAAAGAAAAAGGCAGCTTTTTGACATTTTCTTTAGCAACTTTTCATATCTATATATTAATACGTGAAGCGAAAACTTTGGATCCCTTTTTACGAAAATTGGGCGGACGGAGGAGTATGAAATTTCGCACACTTATAGTTTATACAGAGAAGAAGTGACGAATGCTAAAATTTTTGAACAATATTTGCTACAAAGTTAAAAAAAATGCAAAAACGGGTACATACATCTATGAGTGTATATTTTGACCTGTCATGGTACAAAAGTCTATACAATGACAGGTCAAGTAATATTGGCCAATGAAATAAACCATGATCGAAATTCGACCACCACGCGATCTCTAGTTTAGAATAAATACTGATTTTACGCATTTCTTCATACGTGATGTAAAGCACCATACACTGATATTAAATTTAAAAAAAACAATCGAAAAGCCGGCCCTTTCCTTAGCATTTACACGTTAACATTACACGCTTACGTTCGTAGACGTTACACACACATTAACAGTTACAAACTTTTATATATTTTTTTAGATAAATAAATAAACGATCCTAATAAAACACGTCAAATACTTTGGAAAGAGTACTATTATTTTGATAATAAAATAAGTAAAACTAAGTGCACATAACACGAGTCTGATCCTTTATCAGACTCTCGTGTTATGTGCATATCGAAATTCTCAATAGACATCTATTGCCTTTATTTATTTAAGTAGATACAGTAACTCTCACAAATTTCAACACAAATACATTTATTTTTATGTACTAGCTTTTCCCTGCGGCTTCCCTCGTGTTAATAGTACTAATAACTTGAGACACCTCACACACGGCCATCTGATCCCAAATTAGACAGAGCCTGTACTATGGTAACTAGACTACTGATAAACATACCTATATATTACTAAATACATACATATCACTGCATATTATAAAACAAAGTCCCCGTAGTATAAAATGTACCAGATCGTTCGACGTTTATGGTTACTGCTCCACTGCTATATAGCGTATTCCAACAAACAATCTCTTCACCTTAATATATCATGAACATATTTTATTAACTTTTAAAAACGTTATTGCGCGAAAAGCAAGAAATTTAATCTTTTACTTATTTATTACTTGTAGGATGTAATAAATAAATAAAAGAATAAACCTCTTGCTTTACAACATTCAAATATGCAAGAGGGATACTACACCGCAGTTTTCTTGCGCCTAGAAAACACTAGATATTAACTAATGCTAAAGCCTAATGCTGTGAATCAACGTTTGAGAAATGTCACCAGAATTCCATAGGGCTGAGTTTTGGCTATTCGTTATTGACACCATCATACTTTGTGCCGTAAAAACTTGTGCCGTGTACTTGTTTGCCAACTCAGTCGTATAAAGGAATTTGTTAATTTATAAACGCGCACAGACTTTTAAAGTCAAACAAAAAATCATTTGTCTTAAAAATTGGGAACAGCTCAGATATTTTTATTAATAATTATTTAGAACTAATAATACTAAATAAAGTATTAGGTGTATAAAAAATACCTGGTATATGCAGAACTGGTAGTTTAATTGTAAATGTTTTCTCTTCTTTGTTAACAATATTCAAAAACAGTCCATTAGCGCTGCCGCCGAAATATTGCTTTTGTTGCCTCACAAAGCGTTATTAATTAAGCGTAATTAATTAGTTAAAGGTCACAGGTACCTAACCGATAATATTACATGTTCACGCAATAGTACTTCAAACAAATACTGCGATTGACCTGTAAGAGTGACGTAGTGTTTAAAAACCACGTTAACAAATACAGTGTTAGATGCTATGAGTTCGATTTCACCTGGGGGCAGTATTTCAAAGTTAGTAAGGAAGAATATTCATTTAGATACACACCTCAAATAGACGAGACGTAATTAAAAACGATTTATAGATATTTAGCATGATCCATATTTATTTTGAAACTTAAACAATTCATGAAAAAGAAAATACAACTTTTTGCTAGTAGTGCCTGTAAATCACGGTCTTCTGTATTAATGTGTCGTTAATAGACTCCAAATCAAAAGTCCTGTGCGTGACAAGGGCAAGTTCCCGGCGCGGAGCCTTGTCATTATTTAATGAAAACATAAGACATAAAAAATTATAATGTCTTTTAAAGCATTCATAACATTTCTATTTCATGAAATTTTTAACGCAAGGTGGCACTTCTCCTCATAAATTATTCTCGACCCCACTTCAGATACCATCCCTTTGTTACGTATTGCTTGTAACGGGTATATCAAAGTCCCTCTCAACTATGTCTCTTTGGAGATTCAATATCAACATGACTTAACATATTAAATAGAATTGAATAACCAAAATAAGTTCACTCTTAGAATGACAAATGTGCGGCGAACGTGGGGCTTGGTAAATAACAATGTAGCTTTGTTATTTACCAAGCGGCACGTTCAAATACTAAGAGTAAACAAAGTGAACACACTTTACAGTCTTCGCATCTGGTACTTGATCAATATTCGTGTCCTTGACATTAGAGCAAACCACTCGCATCCGAGGTCTCAATACCTATTCATATCTCGTTATTCAATATTCACCTACCTTGTATTTGCTGCCAATTAATTCATCACAGGTATTCGTATTAGAGATGTAGCACAGCACTAGTCCACGCACTTAATTATTCCGTTTAATTCAATATCCTCACAGTCACTGGGAAATATTTTCGTAGCGGTCTACAGTTGTCGTATTGCTACGTGCTACACGAGGCGTAGCGGACGGACGTAGCAGTGAACGCGAGCGACTCGACTGGCCGCCCTGCACGAACGCGGACACGGATTGTCATATACAGTGTACTTTCTCCACAGAGAGTTCATTTCTTTGGCATATGCACTTTCGGCAGCAAGACAAGATTAGTTATTTGGCTACGTACTACACTGGTGAGATAAACTTTATTAATGAAATAATTTACTATGAATTTGCATGTTTTGAGACCACAACATTCATAAAATGTCATGAATTAATAAAAACGTCTAAAATTTGTTTTCATTATAGAAGCTGGCAATTAAGGTTTTGAGTAATATGTTTGAAATAAATATCTAAATAAACCATCATTGTTTGTTACAGAAGTCAATATTGATTGGGTTATACTTGTTAATGTCTAATCTAGACTTTAAGTTTACGGTAATATGATAAAATTAAATTGAAATTCTCAGAATAATTGAAAACGGCAACAATACCCAGAAACAGGCAGTTACAAAATTCATACTTTCCATTCTCCAACCTTCGAATAATTTAGCATATTCCACTCTCTGCTGCGGTTATTACTCTGTGAATCAAGGAGTCCATTTATGCGCAGGCGCGTGTGACGTCAGTGCCCCCCGCACTCCTCGAGTTGCCACGCCGCCCACATCACGGCAACTGCCGCGAACTGCACGACTTCTGCCTACATTCATCACGGCGTCACGATACAACATGCATTTGAAATGATATTATGATTAATTGATAAAATGTACTGAATTGATATTTAGACTGGGCTATCACTTTCCAGTAGTCTTATCGAGATATCTTTTCAGTAGAAATACTGAGGATTTCGTTCTATAGACAGCCTATCCTAATAAGCATGACTAAAAACAATTATGAGAATTTGTATCTATTTTATAACTATTACGACCTTTCTGAAGTCAGTTAACAATGTACGAGAGAGGATGGAGAGAGAATGCACGGGGCATTAAGTTTATGTAGAATGTTCACACCTAGCTGCCCTCCAACTCAAATGAAAGAGACGAGAGACTTACACCAAAACAAACTGCGTACTTCAATTACAACCGAGGGTATAGAGAAAGAAAGCTATGAAAATAAGAAATGCAGTAAAGTAGTGTAACTTAAAACGGGTCAAAATTAGGTGATTTCTGATGATAGAGTTAAAAGCAGATCGGTCAGATAGCACAGACGGACTCGAAATAGATTTCATATTATTTAGGTAATAACCTTTTATGGGATTGCAAATAATAAAAACATGTTTATTGCTCTACGGACTTAATTAAATTTTAGATTTTAATAACTCTTATTTATTTATTTTTTATTTTTTAGAACCTACAAGCCCTTAACAGATTTGTTGTGGGAGTTTTACTGACAGGAGAAAACTGTTCCTCCAGTGAGGAAACTGTCTCTTATTAAAATAGGATTTGTCAATGAACAGAGTCCCATATGTGTTGCCTTTTGAGCCTTCTTTCATTTCACATAACACCGTTGCTAGAGTGTTAGTGTGAGCTTTTAAACGATCTTTATATACTCTTGCTCTGTGTTCGACTTCCTCCTTGATTGTTTTCATTTCTGTGTACTCATACAATTCACTGGTTCTGATAAATAGAGGTGCATTAGTCATAAGTTTCAGTGTTTTATTTTGGAACCGTTGTAAAATTTCCACATTAGAGTTTTTTGCTGATCCCCACAACTCAATGCCATACGTCCAGATTGGCTTGATTATAGTTTTATAGATGAGTATCTTATTTTCCATGGTTACGTGTGATTTTCTGCCTACTAGCCAGTTTAGGTTTCTGTGCCAAATAACTCTTATATGTCGAGTAGAAGAGCACTACAGAAATATATTTAAAATAATTATCTTTTAAAAAAAGTATCACCTATTTCAATGCGCCTCAAAATACCCAAATCGCTTCAAGTGTGCCTATAAAATTTGAAAGTTCCCTCGATTTTTCCAGGATCCCATCATCAGATCCTGACCTAATGACCATGGGACCACCTGCGAAGTATACAATTCAAACAAAAGAAGAATCATCCAAATAGGTCCAAGCGTCTTTGAGTAATCGGTGAACATACATAAAAAAATACATACAGCCGAACATAGGACCTCCTCCATTTCGAATTCGGTTAAAATAATATTTTATAAAGATTTTATCAATACAGGTATGCTGTTGCGTGTATGTGCATGAATATATCTACATGTGTATATTCTGTTTGTGTGGATATAAATGATGATAACTATTTGATGTTGTTCTATTTCGCCATGTAATTACTGCCAAACATGTTGCTGCTATTGCTTCGATTATTGCACTCTGATTGTGAGTATAACTGCACTTTTATATTCCATTTTATTCACTAGTCCATACGTCCAAGGTATTTAACCCGGTCAATGATATGCTAGAGCAGTTACAAGGTGCAATTACATTTACTCCGTCCCTCAGAGCAGTCAACCGCACCTGCCGACGTCTCACGGCAAATTATGCTTACGTCATACAAAAATATTTTTACAAAAATCTTTTACTGTTGTGTAATATATATTTTTTTATATTTAAAAATGGAACAGATGTGTGAAAGATAACATGGCGGGAAAGAGCTGTGGAAAAGAGTCTAACGACTCCATATAATAATTATTTTAAGATGATAACGCTGATGATGATCTAAATGATGATGTCTCTCATTATAATAAAAAAATATTTACCGCTGGTTAAGTAACTTAACTTCGTTAGTTTAGTCGTCATTTCTACATTATTTTTTTTTTGTCAACCCAAACATTAAAATGAAATAATTTGGCAATGAGGTATTACGTCACAAATCGTTTTACTATACCATTTTCTGACTGTCAACTGCCTCATTACATAAATCTAGCCTAGAGGCTAGTAGCGAGAGAGCGTTCATTTAAGTTAAAAGCATAAAAAATAAGCCTAGGTATATTTTAATATGTAATTTAATATACCTTATATTAGTTTACATATCCTAAAATATATAAAAAAATACATTTGTATTTAAGATCCATGACTTCAGCTACAGCTTCATCTCACCAAAATTAGGTATAAGCTAATTTAAGAAACATATTTCCTTCATACTCTTTTCCCTTACAATTTCTCTCTTAATCCACAATAACATATACATCATACTCAAAAAGAAAACTTTGTGCTCTCTATAAATCATTATCACATACTTATAACTCGTTTCGTAAGAACAAGAGAAAATAAAATTCTTTAAGCGGAATGTAGCCCGTTGAGCTTCAGCAATATATTGTCTCCATTCAATAGTGACAGAAAACATTATGAAGACATTTACGAATGGTTGTAATTTCAGTGTTATATAAACTTAATAATTTATGACTGTTATTTACCTATGTGCTGCATGTGCTTGATACTTGACCTAGATCTTGACTATTACTATTATTATTTAATACTTGTTAAATTGAAAGAAAGATAAAAACATATTTTTTATGTCATTATACTTAATTATTGGATGTCCCATGACTGAGCTAATAATAAACATGATTTGGTACTCTAAAATAGAAAGGGTATTTTTCAATTCAATTCAATTCAAAATTTATTTGCAATTGATTGATTGATTGATTGAGCCTTTGAGAAAATATTGTTCTGCTGTTTTACAAACTTTGCAGCTTCTAAAATATACAGAATGGGCAGAGTCAGCAGTTTTAGCCTAGTAAATAATGGTTTACATGGATTCAAAACATTTTCCCGATATATTTGTAAAACACAAATACTCAATAAAATGCTAGTGATCATTGTTTTTCAACTTTCGATACTTGTGTAGACACACATTAGATGTCTTAATAGTGACAAATTAATAAATCTGCGACCGCGGAGTATTTGGAATCAGGGCAAACCACTAGATGGAACTACATCAACCTGGGGGCCTTTCCACCGACCGTCACTATTACTTCAGAATATTATGGTTAAGCAGTTGAAATCAAGAAATTAAAAAAATTCAACCGTCAAGTTGGGTACCTTTTCTCAACATCCTTGAATCCCGACATCAGCAAATGCAATCGTCGTCGAATACATGCAACACGACAAAGCTGCCGGTGTCAGGCGTCACACTCGTCGCGGCAGGAGGCTTCACTACTTGAAAAAGAGCCCCCGTCGGGTCCAAAACTAGTCGGGCATCCCCGAAATACAAACGTGAGTAAAACCGTTTAGTCTTTAATAAACATTGCGTTCATTCTTGTAAACATACTCGTAGGTCACTGTAAATATCATAGAACGCGATAGTTTAAATTTATTATATCAAAATATCAATGTAAGAGAATCTGAAAGCTTGCCCAAAACATCAGCAAGTGTGTGCGAGTGTGTTTGTGTGCGTAAAGCAACTCACTGTGTGTAGTGTCGAGACGCAGCTAAGCGGAATTCTATAAAGCTCATATAGGAAGGGACGGTAAAGTTTTCTCTGAGAGCCCTTTCTATTTGGGGTTGTCATCGCACCCCCGCTGTTACACTGACCCTCTGCTTATGACGGATGGTACAAGGTATAAACTTCTTTCTGCAATAATGAGTGACTGATTTCTTTTGGAACATATTTATTTCCATTTATTTACGTCACAAAAATGTTTATGCAGTTGCGTGTGGTCACGTGCTATGAATCACAGTACCATTAGTATAACATATATGTACATACATACATTTAGTCTTATACCACTGTTGCCCTTTTATCTTTTAATGCCACTTAGTGCTTTAATAATATTACGAAATACTTTTGCTTTAGTTATAATCCTTTGCTCCATCTTTAACACATAATTATAAAAGTAACGTAATGTAAAAAGGGGCTCGTGGCTAAGTGGTAACCGAGTAGGTTAGCACATTACTAGCCAGGTCAGTCGAGGATCTTAACACATTGACCCCTCCGTGCCTCGTAGAACACGTTAAACCGTCAGTCCCGGGTGCCATACAAAAATTTGTGGCATTCGTTACGGGTAGTTGGAGCCCTAAAAAGTCCGACAACCTGGTCTAACTACAGAACTTCGGTATCGCCTAGTACTTGGTTTGTGGAGTCGCTTCACGTACAATATCAAACCTCGGCCATATCGTAATTAGACTGAAAGCCGACCCCAATTTAGTTGGGAAAAGGCGCGGAGGATTATATAAAAGTAATGTATTTTTTAAAAATTTAAATTCAGTCGCTTACGCCTGTATTACAAACCGAACAGTAATATTGGGGACTATTAACAGAAATGCGCTAGTGATCGCGTGATAGCGTCCCTCGGCCGAAATCGCCGCGTCATCGTCACATTGTATCAACTCTTGTCACACGCTATCAACTGGTATTTAAATACAAAACATTTCGTTACGATATTGTGTGCATTATATGTATAATATGACACAATTTATTTAGATCAACTAGAAACGTATTTATATTTAATACAGTTCAGGTTTGTTATTTTAGTTTTACTATAGGTCATCTCAACTTCATCTACTAATCTAATGCTTATTTTTAACCATTTAAAACCAGCATCTATCATCCGTAAATCTGGAACTTAACTTGCCCAAATAAAATGGAGGGGTAGTCTTACAGGTTTTGGCTTTACATCCGTTTTTTTTTCAAACAATATTTTAATTTCAGCCAGTTAGTACATTAGATAATTTCTGCAGAACTTTCCTCCGTTGATCGTTCTTTATACATAGTTTGATCGCAAACCAATTCATGTTACGAGTTTTAAACCGACTACTTTTCGATTTGTATGTACTAATTTAAATATCTTCATAAATTCGTCCTTAGCTTTGATTACGTCTTAGCCTTCAGCGAACTGACAGTTTTTAATGAGTTCCTGTCACGATTGCCTTGATGTACATCGCGTTCGTTTCTGTGCTAGTTTCAGCAATTTGATTACTTCTTTTGCTATTTAAATTGATGTGATTAATACTAGAAATAGGTTTACTGTTACTTCCACGAACATGATAATTAGTTGTCTATTTGTTTAGATCCAAACCAAATTTAAGTCAAACAGATTTTTTTAAATTTGACTGGGAATTTTTTTTTTGAAGAAATTGAGTTTATTCGTTAATACGTTAATATGTTTGTATCGTGCAATTATAGAGATATATTTTTTTAAATAATATATATGTACTCATTATTCATAATTGAGTGTGAATCGACTTTAAGAAAAAATATTATTTTATTGTGTGAATGTTACTTGAAACTGCTTGTCAACTAAAATGATTCAACAAAAATTTTAAAAATCGAATAAAAATGATAATTTCTTGTGGACATTTGTGCCTTTTTTTAAATTATAATTTATAGTTATAATATATAACATATAAAACATAATTTAAAATATAATTTTGTAATCATACAAGCAGCTACACAGCACCAACTTACATACTTCCTAACTTCCTTAATGAGCAACATCTGCTTATTAAACTACAAACAACAAAGACATGCATACCTAATGCTCTAAATATTCAAATCCTCCACAATAGCTGACAGGAACAAACAAACTTGCTCTGAAATATTGAGGTGTAGACTAAGTATTGCATGTCTAGAGCAAATCCTTCAGACATGGAAGTTATGGCACAACCGACTGATTCTCTAGTAATATTTATGTTCATAGTATTAATAAATATACTTCTCCGTATTCAAGTCAGATATTCGTTATTTTATGCCATAGCATACGACTAATAGTTGTCATGTAGAAGAAGCAGGCAGAAGCAAACAGTGGTCTAACAAAATTATTATGACTGACTGAACCCGTCTAATCGTACAGAAATACCAATAATGGTACTTCGTATAAATACTACCGAAGCTAAGGTCATCGCCGGCATCATCAGCTTATCGCCGTCCACTGCTAAACGAAAGCGTCCCGGTCTTAGGTAATCCGCATCCATCCGCTGACAGCCACCTTCTTTAAGTCGTCAGTCCATCGTCCCGCAAGGCGCTCTACACTACGTTTGGCTACTCGTGGTCTCCACTCTATTTTTGCAGTTTACGATTCTTACAGTTGGTGAAAACTATGTTGAAAGATACCGTTACTTAGATAGATACACGAGTGAATATTCGTTCTTTTTAATCCGTAATTTTTCTACGTCATTGTTCTTCTGCAGAAATATAATTAATCGTTAGTAATTATCCTAAAATACCATATTATCTAAATAAAGGTGACGTAATGAAAAGGGTTTAAACATTTCCAGTTCATTTTAAAGATTTTTGTGTTGCTAACAATGATCTGGATGTAACTGGCCTGTTGGCCTAGTTGTTAGTAACCCTGACTGCTATGCTATAGGTCGTGGGTTCGATTCCCACCCGAGTCTGGGTGTTCTTTGTGTCCTTTGTTTATATATTTGTAAGTCCGTCGCAACACAGGAGTAATTCCTAATGCCCTCAATATAGTTGACTTAAAAAAAAACACCAAAGAATCAGCCAGAAACAGATCAAACTAATGAGAAGCGTGTAAGCAGACAACACTACACGTAGTGCTATTATTATTATTATTATTAATCATTTATTTCAGACCAAAAGTCCATAAAATGTTAGTAACAATGATCTTAACCTATTGTTAGTAATTTAATATAAATAAATAAAACTAATTATACTTTACAGTCTACATCGCGTGCAGTCTAATCCAATGGCCCAACATTGGACTGTCCCATTTATCACAGAATACGCTCAAGATGCTGTGTGAACTGCCACGCATTCTGCGGAGGAGGGAAGCGCAACGTTTGCGTATGATGGCATGGAAACCATCAACTCTGGCCTCCGCAAACATGCCTGATGCACTACAAAAACGTGGCAGTCCATTCAACATTCTGAACGCATTGTTGTATTGAACACGCAGGGCGCTGTATGCCCTCTGCGTATAGCCGACCCACAGAGCGCATGTGTAGAAGGACTGGCAATAGGCTCTAAAGAGAGTAATTTTAACGTCCCTTGTACACCGCGCAAATCTGCGGATCAGCATATTACATCGGACAGCCAGCGCCCTGCGCTCCCGTTCAATGTCCATGTTGTCATTGAGATCCTCAGTGACCCAGTGACCCAGGTACTTCTAATGAGAGACTCTAGTCAATGGTGTATTACAAATAGTAACTTGTGGCACATTCGAGTAACATTTGGTGCCCGCCTTAAAGACAAGTAACTCACTCTTTTTGGCATTGTACCTGAGCCCATAAGCCGCCGCATAATCTTCACACTTTCTTAGGAGCCACCTGAGACCGCTGATTGATGGACACAGCAACACCATATCATCTGCGTAACTTATATTATTAACACAAGTACCGTCAATGTGACATCCTATATGAGTGCTGCTGAGTTCATCAATCAGTCGATTGATGTACAAATTAAATAGGCGTGGTGAGGTTATCCCCCCCTGCCTCACCCCACACTCTGGCCTATACACATTAGATAGTGCTCCCGCCCATTTAACACTGCTATGTAACCCCAGTTATGAAATCTATTTTACCAACATGTACTAAACAATAGTGTCATTAATATTTTTCAGGTTTAAAAATATATTTGATTCTTATACCATTGCCTAAGATATTAAAAAAATACTAATCCTATTATCTCATACCATTCAAAGTCAGGCATACAAAAGTCATAAACTTTACTTTAATTTCTGATCAATGAACTGAATTCCCTTTAACCTTCTCCCGGTTCATTTACTATTTATAAATACAATAATAACAGAGTACAAGTAAGTACCAAAGCTGCCGCTGGTTCTAAAAGTGCTCCACGGGAGCTGTCAGGTGATAAAACAATATCCAACTGCGCACTAATAACAACATAAGCGAATAAGAACCACCTGCCGGGCAGGTGATTGTAACAAGGTCCTTCTGATATAGTTCCTTGTGGAACTCGGCACTCAATATTTATCTTTGAAAAAAGGTTTACGTGCGGCTGTATTCTAATTTAATCTACATTGTAATGTTCTCTTGATCTAAAACCCAGCCAATGTTTGCTGCCTGATCTAAAATGTCAAGTTTAACAACACATTTCAGATTCTTCCTTTCATGTCATGGCAAGAAAAGGATGCATTCGCACGTTTTGTTTGTTTGCCAAAAAAACTGTCAGTCGTAGAACTGCAGACCAGAAGTGAAAACACACACACACACACACATCATACTAATATTATAAACGTGAAAGTTTGTGAGGATGTATGGATGTATGTATGTATGGATGTATGTATGTATGGGTGTTTGTTACTCTTTCACGCCAAAACTACTGAACCGATTGGGATGAAACTTGGTTTGTAGATAGCTGGAGACCTGGATTAACATATAGGCTTTTTATCCCGAAATTCCCACGGGATCGGGACTTACGCGGGTGAAACCGCGGGGCGCTGCTAGTCTGTACATATGTATAAGAGCGTGATGGTCACGCGAGTTCAGTGCTTTTTCCCTATACCAAAAGTGCCCAACGTGCCTAAAGAAGTTTCCACTTTAAAAATTAATAATTGTTTTAATTGTAATAAAGACCTCCTAATTATTTAATAAGAGAAAACATCCCTTATCAAATAATCTATTTATCAGAATAATATTGAACTCAATTCTACTTATTCGCTGGAAAATAGTCTGAAACTTTTTCATATTGTGTTACATTTTCTGATAAATCCGTTTAATATAGGTCAGTGGTGTTGTTGAACAAGGATAAAGCAGTAGTGTTAGTAATACCATCCAACGCGATATTGCTCCTGCTTCGGTCCATTACTAGATGACAGCGATGCGGAAGAATGTCAGAAAATTCCTGGTATGTATAAATATTTATTTGTATATATGCTCCATTTATTCTATTCTTCATGGTGCTTATACTTGCTTTAAATACTGTCAGTTACCCACAACTTCGTTAGCGTGCCGGCCGTTATCAGACGCATTTTTTTTAAATAAGTTTTTTTTTAGCTAGAAACCATACCATTAGTTTCGGACTCGATGGGGGTCTGTATCAACGGGTGAAACGACAGGGGCATCGCCAAAATACACACGTGAATAAAGCCGTATGTCCTTTATAAATATGGACACCAATCATGAAAGTTTTATATTCTAATATAATAGTAGCCTTAGTTACTTCTTATTATATCAGCTATCTGCTAGTAAAAGTCCCGTCAAAATGGGTCCATCAATTTCCCTTGGTCAAATAGGAACGCGTGAACGGCTGGACCGATTTCGCTAATTCTTTTTTTTTGTGTTTATTATTGTCAGGAGAAGTATCTTATAAAAGAAAAAATAAAGAAAGTTTAGCAGAAAATTAGAAAATTTAAGAAAACTTACATGAAACCGCAGGGCGAAGCTAGTTAATAATAAATGTTTGCTTCACCTGTAGCAATCGAAATAAAGGACGCTAATTTAACCTATTCTCTAATGATTTATTCTTTTCTTACTCCACCATTTTTACCAACTACTCAGGAATACAGTTTACCTCCCGATAATACATTGCCGTTCATTCCCCGATTATGATGAACACCAATCATCCTCACTTATTGACAAAGGAAATTATATATTGTGAGTAATATATTCTGAATGAAAAATATTAGCTTCATTCAGCATAATAAACTCCATATTTTATATACGTACAGTATTTAAAACCAGCACATTAGGACGATTTGCTCCTTGATTACTGATACCTGTTTGAATTAAAACCAACCGGGTTACTCTAAAATATGTATATATGTGAGATTTTTTTTAGTGTTGCTTCCATTACGTCAGTCTGTCTTAATCTATACTCATATTATAAAGCTGAAGAGTATGTTCGTTTGTTTTGTTGAACGCTCTAATCTCAGGAAGTACCGGTTCGAATAGAATAATTATTTTAGTATTGGATAGCCCACTTATCGAGGAATAGGCTTTATAATATCACGCTGCAACCAATAGGAGGGGAGCATCAATGAAAAATCTTGCATAAAACGGGAAAATTTACAAACGCAGACGAAGTTGCGCGGGTCAGCTATAGATAAGAGCCGGTCAGAACTATAATAATAACACATTTTGAATACACAACATTCAAACAAAAAATCCAAAAAACTTATTACAAAGATGGAATTAAAAACAGAAAATGACCAAGTGTACGACTTTTATAATATGAACGTGTAGAATCATCATCACCATCATGATGTTTTTTGAAGTCCCTATGTATCACCGGGGAGGGGCGGGACGGGGCTCACCGATGACTGAAATCAAACGACAACATACTAAAATGAGTGGACCATCGGTACTGCAAGGATATATCCTCAACCATCACCCTTCTTTATCTTCATATTAAGCTCCGGGCACGCCGCCGCCGTTTTGGTAAACCATTCTATTCAGACCATCGATTCGTCTATTTTTTTACTTTTAATGACACATGTTTAATATTTTTCAGCCAATAATTAAAAGATATGTTGAATTTGCCGGGATTGAAATCATCTGCGTTTGCTTGAATGTGGTTTCTTTCACTTGTATGCATTGAATAATCAAAAGAAGAATGCATGCTTTTAACTTGACTCATAGAGGAAATGCAATCAACGACTCCTTCCTCAAACGAACTCACAGCAATCACCTCAATTGAAAACAACATCGAGTTGAAGCGTGGAGTGCGTTCGAAATCTGTACAAGGCAGAAACATGACGGCTATCCGCGACTGGTAATGAAGATTTATCGGTGACCTCGGAACGGCCCCGCAAATTACCCACTGACACATTGGAATGCCGCGCGCCTGTAATGGACGAAAAATATACCCGTCGGGCAATATAATAGCCCCGAAGTCAATTAACTGAAACTAGGCAAGCATTTTTCATTTTGGATTAGGTTTTACATCAGAAGTAAATAAAATAACTAAAACTAAATTTTCCTATTAAAAAAAGTATAACAGTAGCTTTTATTGTGACAGTGAAAACATCGTTAGTGACCACACAACTTTATTTATTACTTTCTACTTTGATACTATTAGGAAATCGCATCTCATACAACCATCCTATTAATGGCAAGTGAGATTGTAGTAAATTCAGCGGGACTTTGAATACTCACGATTCTTCAATTGTCGTCAAAAGTTGCCAGATTCGTATTAGGTGTGACGGGGTAGCTTCAAAGATATGAAAATAATGCAAAATGTAGAAGATAGTACAAAATTTATGAGCTTAATTAATATTTCTATTTTTGCAACTTCCACATACAGCAAAAACATACTCCAACATGATCTAGGGAAGACGAGATGAACTACGAAGTAACTACTATCGCGCTATGAGAGTTCTCGCGCTGATTAGTATATGTACAACTTCCCAACATCAACCGTTGGGCCTGGGCCCGCCAGGCATGATCACCTCGCCTGGTCGGAGGATCCCCCCTTTGTGTTAGAGGGGTACGACTACCCCTCCTCCACAGTGGTGTCAGCGGTAAACAAGTCTCAGCCAGCCAGCATCCTCGATCTCAACAGGGATACCACATGCCTGCAGCGACCGCTCCAGGCTGGTTACCCTTAACCCCTATGGCCTCATCAGTGTCTTGGCACAGCATACTGCACCTACGGTCCACGCAAAAAGAGCATCTCTCTCCCCTCTACGCAACAGCCAGCCACTACGCAGCCACCGCCCCGACTCACTGGGATCTTCACCGCAGCACCGTACCGACCCACTGGGGCTAGCTGCATTCAGTTCCGACTCACTGGAACTAGCGGAATAGAGTTCAGACTCAACAGCTGACTCATCAAAAATAACGACATCCGGTCTTGGAGGGGAGTGATGTGGCGAACTTCAAATGTTATTGAAGACATACATAATATATATATAAATTATTGCTGTATCATAACAGCCACATTTTACCTGGGGACCCCTAAAAATACTCTTAAGACTACAACGAGTAAACTAACAGAGAAAACTAAAAGGAGTAGGTCTTTTTCAACGAGCTGAGGGCCATCGTTTGACTGAGTGAAACATCCACATTTTTTATTTTTGAGGAAATGTTAAAATTCACCGTATTATTATGCAGCAAAGTTTTCACCTGGCAAGCCGTTTCGTGAACCTCTATTATAACAAAAATGCAAATTTCTGGCACTCACTGGCGCTGCTGGGTTAAAAATAAAACACACGTAAAATGAATCCCGTTTTACTCACCATATATTTTTCCCTTTGTTTTTTTTTGGAAATACCTACACATATAATTTGCAGAATAAACTTCTAGTGTTTTGAGTTATTAAACAAGAGTCGGTAGAGAATAGGTATTATATTTTAATGCAAAAGAGCTCTTGTCTTTATGTTATTTAAAGGCAAATTAAAAAATAAAACGTTTAAAAAAAGTTTGGAATGCATTATGTTCATTGAGAACTCTTATTTTAAAGAACTCCACGGTAATAACATAAAATATAGGCCCTAAACAGCTGTAAGTAACGGTGAATTTTGGTTTTACATATTTACATACATACATTTTTATATTTCTTTGCTTTCTTTCGGGTTTAGTTTTTAACAAATAGAGGTAATATCTAATGTATAGATAGAGAATAGTCTAATCGAGATTGGGTTAAGTCTATAAGTGATACTTTGCATATCTAATAAATATAAACACTAAAGCTACTAATTTATAATCAGTTAAAAAACAAAAGAAATTGATAAAGAAATGACGCAAGAGGAAGCTCGGGAGTTAAAATAGACTTTGGTAAAAAAAATAGTAAAAGAAAAACCACCTCGACTAGGTATCTGTCCGACCCTTTCGTATAAGCTACTATACACTCCTGTGCTAGCTGGTGTTCCTATCTTAGTGGCCTCTCCAGTCACAGGAATTACAGGACATTCGGGTACTCGACCTCGGCCGCTGCGAGCTGCTGCAGTCTCAGTCCCGTTGCCCATCCGAGACTTACGGTATCCCTTAAACTAAGTTCCTTTCCCTACCCACTTTTCCTTATACAAAATTTACCCTTTTCCTTCTTTCCCGTCTTAAAACGACTACGTTCCTAAGAAGCGTTGGCGTCAGGCAGGTGGCCAGCCATAAAAAAACTAGCCAAACCACTTTGCAGTGTTACACATTGCGCCGATCCTAATGAAAATTGGGAAGACCGCAGGAAGATGATGTTGACACTCGATGGTGTCAGCATAAAAACTGAATTGAGACTATATAGTATGTTTGGTGTGCTCGTAGTATGATCTCTGTGTGGAAGACATTTTGTTAGCATATGACAATTCGGAAATATCTTTCTACTCTTGTTCGAACCAGTAGAAAATAAGTTTATATCATCCTATTGCTTAGTAGCAGTTGGACCTCACGGCCACAGGGTACAACTTTAGTCGGACATCACAAACATGACTCGTCAAAAATGTTATGGATCCTCATTATAAATCAGGTTGATACATGACAACACAATGGTACTACCTCTTTTACCTAATATAAACAAAAGAAGTGGCATTAGAAGGAAGTATGTGTTGGGTGAGGTATGTATACTAAAGGTACTTAATCGCCAAACATTAATTTCCTCCAATAACTAAACCCATCAGTTTTTTCACTGCTCTACAGGGTAATGAGAAATTGTGGACTCATAAAAAAGCATTACCAGTGCACCAGGACGCGCAATGAACTTCTAATTTTAAAAATAGAGAATTGTAAAAGTTTTCCTGGCTTCTCTAAATGATTTACCATTGGTTTACTTTTTTAAGTTTTTCAAAATTAGAGAAAATGCAAAGCGACCATTGTTAAGAAGGCAATCGTAAAGAAGTACCTTTTAATAATATCATAGCATTCGTAAAATATCTTTGTCCAGACCTAGCCAAACATAGGACAGACGCATAAGCAAAACATCAAAACAACTACTAGAACCATTTTGATGTTCTACTTAATAGAGTAGCTTGCGTTCATTATTTTGGGTAAAAAAAACGCTAAAAACAGATGACACTTTTACGGAACATAAATTAAGATGAAAAAATGCGACTTTTACGTCGTCAGAGCGGAAATTATGTACCGTAAAAATACCTCTTTGATGTTGCAAAGGGTACAGGTAAGATTATATTTTCCGTGAATGAACCCACAAAATCACTGAACTTGATTTCGTTGTTGATATTTTAAAACCCCAGCAACCTTGTTACACAAAGCAAAACTATGGACTTTCATAAGGATTCGAAATATAGAAACGAAAAAGAAATCTTCAGTAGACAATACAGAACGGCTTACAGAACTCGTGTCTAACATAAGAAGTAGAAGGGAGATGATGATGTCCGAGAGAGACCGGAAGTAGTCTGTGCGAATATACTGTTTCTAATCAGACTTTAATAATGAAGTAAACAAAACGAGAAGATTGGAGGCAAAGTACTTTCAATATGCTACTGTGGATAATAGTTTCAGCATGTTGACAGTCAGAATGCCGCGATGGCGACGTGTGTAGTATACGCGACTGCTGTGCTGGTGTTCTGAATTTGATTCAAGGGTTGTCTTCTGGGTTTTTGGTGAAGAAGTAATGAAACCACAGTTTGAAATTAAGCTCATTGTTTCAAATGGCTCGCCTGTGTTACAATGGAAAAACGTGTATGTTAGACAACTCTGTCTACTATTTCGAGACCAAATACGTGATACTTACAAGTGTTGTAAGTGATACATAACAGTTTCTTTACATAACATTGAGTGACCCAAAAACAGACCCAAACAAATTACATTTGTAACACATTTCATCCACTCTATGACATACCCGCTATCCAAGCATCGATCAGCTCGTAGTTTGTGCAGGTTCATAATTGTCATTTCAATTATTTAATGTCTAAGTTCAAGTGACACACAACAAATACGTACAAATTCTTTATTGAATTAATATTTGATATTACTGTCCTTTCTGTCAAAGCTATCACTGTCTTGACTATATTTATAACATACTTAACATTAACGACCTAAATAAGCAGATCACGAAGTAAATACCAGTGATTCTAATTTCTTTTGATTTTATGTGTTATATTTGTATAGTTGTCTTCGTTGTCAGTTTAACTCAATTATGAATAGTTTAATTTAATTTGATTATATTATGCAAGTACTCTTTTTTAATTAAATTATTAATTGGTTGAATACTCATTCACTCATTCGGTCAGAACACCTTAAGGTAAGTTTATTCGATTTGAATCAGCATTCGTTTCTCAGAAGCAGGCCTGAGATGGTGGCGCGACGTGTTCCGCGTGCGCCTCTCTAAATTGGAAGGAGGGCAAGGCCCTCCGCTACCATTGGTGTGGCTGCCTTTTATTTGAGAGCGGCCAAAGTCTGCTAGGGTTCTCGGGGACTTCCTTCCTAGGGTATACCCGAGTCCCTTGCGAAAGACTCACTTGTTACGGAACACCGTGTGGTTTTAGTCGGTTCGATTCCGACATACCACCTCACCAATAGCCATGGTGAGGTGATGACCCGTGGGGGTTTCCACACAAAAAAAAAAAAAAAAGCATTCGTTTCTAATCGTCAAACTATTATGATTGTTATATAAAAAATTAAAGAATAAACAAATGTTCAAGCGTCAAAACTTCAATGTAAAAGTATGGCTAAATTTGGGTTTCTTTGACCTGAGTGAAATGTTTCCGGAACACACTTGTGAACGAGTGACCGATTTACCTTTTGATTTACATTACTTTGATCAGACCTTACCTTAAACCGAAACTCAGCGATAGATGTAAATGTTGCTTTGATGTTACATTACAAATAAATAATTTAAAATATAATTTTTTTTCAGGTTCAATTAAATTAGAGGATTACAAGAACTTCGTTCAAAATAGTTGATATCGAGCTCAGTGGAGTACATTATACCTATGTCCAGCAGAGGACGATGAAAGGTAGATGATGATGGTGATAAAAAACCTCATTCCGTGCGAAATGTCACTCTTCGTTTTACATCTATATCAGGCATTACAAACGTCCGTGGTCTACACTTTGTGTTAACCTGTACACTGGTGAGCACAGCAGAGTTCTGGTCGCAATGAAACCTTCTGTCTTGTATATCATATCCCTCAATCAATCAATCAATTAGCCTATTCTAGTTCACTGCTGGACATAGGCCTCTCCCAATGTGCGCCATAGTACCCGGTCCTCCGCCTTCCACATTCAGTCCCTCCCAGCTACCTTCCTCAGGTCGT
Organism: Euplagia quadripunctaria; assembly: GCA_963859945.1. Classification (NCBI taxonomy): domain Eukaryota; kingdom Metazoa; phylum Arthropoda; class Insecta; order Lepidoptera; family Erebidae; genus Euplagia; species Euplagia quadripunctaria. The sequence continues at coordinate 13,870,409 of OY982570.1, forward strand.
CGGTCCATCTGGCTGGGGGGCGTCCTACCTTCCGTTTACCGATTCGCTGTCTCCACTCTAAGATCAGCTTGCTCGAACGGCCGTCGGTCCTTCGGCATACGTGGCCAGCCCATTGCCTGAGCTGCGAACTGCGAGCGAAATTCAAAATGAGGTCATCTGACAAAGAACTAACCGACAGGTAACTTAAGTTCTTTGTCAGATGACCTCATTTCGAATTTTATCCTGCAAAGAGACTCCAAGCATAGCTCGCTCCATGGCCCGCTGCACGACTTTTAGTTTGTGGACTAGCCCCACCGTTAGTGTCCACGTCTCGGCACCGTAGGTCATTACAGGTAGGACGCACTGATCGAAGACCTTCGTTTTGAGGCATTGCGGTAGGGGTGATGAGAATTGTCGACGTAGTTTGCCAAATGCTGCCCAACCTAACTGGACTCTTCTGGTGACTTCTTTCTCGAAGTTTTTTCTACCGAGGTAGATAACCTGCCCAAAGTAGACATATTCTTGAAGAACTTCGAGCGTCAACCCTTTAACGTTAATCGGTCTGGGTATGACGTGTTCATTGAACATAACATTGGTTTTGTCCAAGTTCACACCAAGACCAACGCGTCGAGATGCTTCATTTAGGCTGTGCAGCATCTCACCCAGTGACTCTGCTACTAAGACGATGTCATTGGCAAACCGAAGGTGCGAGATATCATATCCCTACCTATTCTAAATTAATCGTTAGAAGTTCTTTCTGTTATTCTAGAAATTCTCAATTTTGTAGATTTATTAAAAACATTACAGTTCTTTTAAGAAGAATATCTTGACTTCAAAAAATCTGAATTATATTTATATTTGACTATGAGTAATATCAAAGAACAACTGAAAACTTTGACAAGCAATCTAAGGTAAAAAGCTACATTGATTCAGTAACACTTGCCGTATGATCTAACTTTTAAAAGCTGTTAGTTTTTGCAAAAAAAAAAGAGAATGACTGATTATATTATATAAAGGGGTAGATTAATGCCAACATACTATATTGAAACATTGACTTTAAATGTAATGTGGAGCGTAATCACTTTAAAAGGAAAGCCATTTGCTAGAGATTTTTATCTTTTTTTACTATCACTACATATTATAAAACAAAGTCCCCCGCCGCATCTGTCTGTCTATCTGTTCGCGATAAACTGAAAACTACTGAACAGATTTTCATACGGTTTTCACTAATAGACAGATTGATTCATGAGGAAGGTTTAGGTGTATAATTTGTTAAGATTTTATGTAAATTGATTGATATATGTTGATGATTGTTGAAGATGTCTCTGCTATTTGTGCGAAGCCGGGACGGGTTGCTAGTATATATATATAATATAATAATGTGATATAAAAGTATATGTATAATGTACCTATACTCATTATTTTTGTCTTACTGGGTGTGCTTAGTTCTCATGAACATCGCAACTGATTTTAAACGGATTTCACTATGATTTACTAAATTCTTGCGGAGATTTATTTGTAAAAGTTCAATATGCAAGATATTGTACACATAGAAGAGAATGATAATCGTTTTGTAATCCAAGCTACAATAACGTTTTAAACGCTTGTGTTGTTTTCTATCTGATCTTATAAAATACGCATACAGCGCCACGCAGTTTTACCCGCGTAAGTCCCGACCCGTGGGAATATCGGGATAAAAAGTAGCCTATGCGTTAATCCAGGTCTCCAGCTATCAACATACCAAGTTTCATCGTAATCGGTTCGGTGTTTTTTGCGTGAAATAGTAACAAACATCCATCCATTCATCCATCCAAACTTTCACATTTATAATATTAGTGGGATGTTAAAATAATTATAGTTCGGAATTGTGTATCTCAAAAACATCTACAACGAAGTTAGCAACGGTATATCTCTATATCCCACAGTAATAATTTTCGTCAATATATATCTGTTATTTGCGAAGCATTGTTTTTAATTATATTAATCTTTATCCAATTTAATCCGGCAGTTGCATTGGGCATTTCAAATAAGAGCTACAGCTTAGACTTTTCCAAAATTTGATCTTATTTTGGTACATTTTATTACAAAACTGTAATATATTAAATATGTGCATCAAGACCATTCATAGTTGTAAAAAGCCATTTGGGGTAAAGCCGTCAGTCAGGGGCCGACGCCGAGACGTGCGGGGCCCAGTGGCCGGCTGTCTCATTCGATAACAATTTGCTTCTGAGCGTGATTTATGGACTTAATACCCTAGCTGCGGTAACTTAACGGATGTAGTCATATTAACTTGTGACTCGTGCTGTATTGAGTAAATTTTGTGCTAACGGCAGGGGTTGAGCAAAAAATAATATTGGAGGTAAGACAACAGAAATAATTTTACTTCTCGTATTTTCTGTGGTATATAACAGAAAATACACAAGTGAGAACTTATGTTTATGTTTCGCAGCTTTACATTTCTTCACTACGTTATCCTGTAACGTAGGCTCACGCCCCGAGAACACAATGAATGAATACATAAACGACCTAAGCGCCATTACTTGTAGCCTTCGTATTTTCTTATGTGTACAGTGTATTATTTTAGTACGTTCAACCGTGAACATTATAACATGTTCTAATATCAATGTAAAAAAAAACGAATATACGGGTTGACTTTATTATATATAAGTTATTTTATATATACGCTATACGTTATTATAATTTGTGATTTGTAGTTCTTTATTTCATGTTTTTCTTTTAAATTTGCATGCTTTTTTTAAAGAGCAGAATGTACCCGGCTTCATACTCAATGTAACATTCTTTTCTATTTCTATTTAATTAATTAAATTTAATTAATAATTCTAACAGTCTTTTCTATTTACTTACCTACATTCTATGCAAAAGTCAAATCAAATCAAATCATTTGATTTGATTTGATTTGACTTCAGAATCTCCGTTTTTCGTCGGTTAATAAATTGGTTTGAACCTAATAATCTTGGATGGATGGATAGATGTGTGTTACTCTTTCACGTAAAAACGACTGAACGGATCTGGATGAAATTTGGTACAGAGATAGATTATATTCTGGAATAGTAGGTAGGCTACTTTTTTATCACTCAAAAATGTACGGTTCCTGTGGGATAGATTTCACCAAAATTTCCATACAAAGTCGCGGGCAACAGCTACTAATACAGCAACAGCTAATAATACAACAGCTACAGTCGGCTATAGCTAGTAAAAAATAAAGTTTTGGACACGGACTACAATTTTAATCCCTTATTAGGCCCTGGCGAAAGATAAAAATAGTTCATTTTAATGTCAGTCAGAAACGTCAGTCTAATAAATAAATTATTTATTTATATAAACGATGCACATTTTATACAAAAGGGGGACTTAATGCCTACCCGTCAAACCTTTGGTTGATGCAGAAATAGAATAAGGTAGGTGTAAAGATATTACTTAATTTGAAATTATCTATTACAAACAAACTCTTCAGCTTCATAATATTAGTAAATATTATGAAGCTGAAGAGTTTGTTTTGTTTGGTTGAACGCGCTAATCGCAGGAACTCCTTTTTCGAATTGAAAAATTCTTTTAATGTTGAATAGCCCATTTATCGAGGAAGGCTATAGGCTATATAACATCACGCTACAACCAATAGGAGCGGAGCAGTGACCATAAACGCAGGTGAAACTGCGGGGACGGCTAGTCTATATTAATTTGATGAATGCATTCTATTACATATACAAGTATACATGGTTTGCAGTACTTAAGTTATTGAATTGACTGGCTTCAAAGTCGTCGCAGAACGTCTGACTGTGTATTTTTACCTTTTGTCTCATCAACAGTAAGGTGGGTCACAAATTACGAACATTAGTATGGCTTTATAAATGATATTGTCCACTTAGTAGATGACGTTGTAATTTTCGAATCACTTTCCATTCTATTCCTCATCAGTATAGATCTGGTTATCAATCCTCGGGCGGAGGGATCATTAGAAACAACATAAATCAGTCCCCTCCTTCCGAAGCCGATAGGATCTCAATGAGGTCTCCTTCCGCCTTCTGTGTCCCCAGTACTTCCTGCCACAGTAGATACACTAGTCTGTTTTTAAATATAACTTTTTTGTTGTAAAGAAAACGTAGGACGAGGAAAAGGAGGTGAACTTTAGATAACAGATAATAAAACTGTTCACTTCGTTCTAAATTTTCATTCAGGTTCTCAAATGATATTCAAAAGATGATCTGTTCAAAGGTTCATGTTTAGTCTAAGATATGACGTATATATAGCATTTCGGCTATCCACTTCATGTTCTTAAACATCGAAGATATGGGTTGGGTAGGTACACCTGTGAATTTAATGCCTGATATTTCTATCAAGATACACGACCTATGACCACAGACTGCTTGGTACAGCGATCTGGACGCGATCTGAAGATATTTATTATGAAGCTGAAGAGTTTGTTTGTTTGATTGAACGCACTAAACGCAGGAACTACTTTTCAAATTGAAAAATTATTTAAGTGTTGGATACCCCATTTATCGAGGAAGGCTATAGGCTATATAAGATCACGCTACAACCAATAGGAGCGGAACAGTGACCATAAACATTCACCCGCACATTTCCGAGCTTTTTGTTTCACCATGTGTCTTCACACAATACTAACGTCGAGGAAAGCCAGGTAACATGTTCCTAACGCTATATTTTCCCGTTCCTACATAGGGCTAAGACTGGTGCAATCACATTAAATCTAATCAGTTAAGTATACAAGTCCGATCCGAATACATAGGAACATTAAGATCTAGTAAGATCGGAAAGACTTACGGTGCGGGTTCATGAAAATTTATTTATTACTGCGAGTCGTAAAACGTATGCCCATATGGAAGATATTCTGACCTTGGTAAATGAAATTCTGGTCTAGTAAGCTCCACTCTAATAAATAGTACTTTAATGCGATACTACGATTGAATCCGCAATAAGACCTCTTCGGTGCGACTTGCCCCACATTCAGTTTGTTACCTATTGCCCTACGTTTAGTTACAAATGCTAGTATTGCTTTCAAGAAAACTAGCTTATATAATATAAACCTTCTTTAGCTGGAAATCATTTGATTATGTATAGAGGTTGACTTATTCGTATATCACTGCAGCGTCTCACTCTTCAATATATTTTTAATTATGTTTTGATACGCTTTAAGTATGACAAATTGCTGTTTAGAAGTGTTGGTAACTAAAAACTTAACATGATGAACAGCCAACACATGCATTATAAGCAAATTTGACAAACATTGACCCTAGCAATCACAAGGCCATGTCGTATAAGTGACAACCGATGTATCTTACTGCAGTAGACAAATTCCCTACGATATATCAAAGGGATTTAGCTTTCATTACGAAATTAACTCTCATTCTTCGTTGATAACCGGCATTAAGGTCCCTCAGATAACGAAAGAAAATTGGCAATTTTCAAAGTCTCCACCCCAGCGGATATGTAACTAAAAGAAATATTGCGAATGTATTCCCCTATTGTGAACATGCTTATACAACCCTCGTAAGCTGGCTAATTTAATTTTTCTCCGTTACCCCAATACAGTTCGGGGTTTCGTAAATTCCTTTGAAACAAGGACGTGACGACACATAAAAATCTTTTCAACAATAAATGCGTTTAAAACACTAAAACTTTGTCGTTTACAAAACACGCCAAATGTTTTTGAACAATTTTTGTTTTTTAATGGGATAGGGGGTAAACGAGCAGACGGGTCACCTGATGGTAAGTGACTGTCTGCGGCCATGGGCACCTGCAACTCAAGAGTCACAAGTGCGTTGCCGGCCTTTAAGTTGTAAGTAGGGGAAGGGGGGAAGAGGAGAAGAGGGCGGACGGAGGGAGTGAGGGGTTAGGGCTTCCGGTAACGTCACTCACTCGGCGAAACACAACACAAACATTGCTGCACTGCTGGTTTTCCGTGAGGCCGTGGTATCAATCTGATCGAGCCGGCCCATACATGCCGAAGCATGGCTCTCCCACGACTAAACTTCTTTTCACATGAAATGTTTAATTTTTACTTTGAGTTCATTCGATATATAATTTGAGTGCTCTAGCCTTGATGTTGTCGACCACCCTATTAAGTACAGTTCTGTAAAGTAGCGGTGTTAGTGAAACGCTCCCGAAAACGAAGACCGACGATAGTAAGTACTAATCGTACCTTTGATGATGGGTCAGAAAAAAAATCGATCCTAATGAAAAAAAGGCAATCTTTTACAGTTTTTTATTAGCATTTTCCATGCTCCACCATGTTAAAAATAAAATTTAAAAATAATATATATTTTTCATCGGAATCGATTTTTTTTCTGACCCATCATTCATCATCATCATCACGTTAGAAAAACGCTCCCGAAAGCGAAGACAGACGATAGTATTAATGGTACCTTTGACCATTAATACTATCGTCTGTCTTCGCTTTCGGGAGCGTTTTTCTAACACCTTGTATACTGTAAGCTTATATTTTTATGAATAAATGAATATGCATCAGATATACATGAAAGTGTTACAAACATCCATTCATCCCATTCTCACAAACTTTCGCCTCTATAATATTAGTAAGATTGTAACAAAAAATTATGTTGACGTTGTTTCTATCTCCACAACATCTAATAGCCTCAAATCGATATCTATTAACATTGAAATTAAACGATAGATTCCTAAGGTCAATAAAAGCATTCGTTATCTTATGAGACGTTTAATACTGCTCACGGCAATGTTTGCGTTCCGAGTCGACGCAACTCCGTTTATGCTAATGTTCCTAGCTTATATTGTTCCTATCCGCTCACGGTGCGTCAACACGCAATTTGCATATTTCAGGATTGTTTACGGTAATAATAATGTTTTGTCGGCAGTCTTTTGCAGAATATGTATATTTTGCTCGTGTATAAAACAACTTCAACACCTCTTTATCTTATTTAAAACAATCAATAAAAGAAAAATTTTAACAGGCGTACCTGATGGTAGCGATGCGAGCTGATGGCGTAACTTGTACACCGATAACCCTAACGGAGCTTGTCTAACCTCACTCTTTACCAGAAGATGAAGTCATTAGCTCTTACTACTGTCTAACTATGGTGTTTTGTAGGGTGGAGGAATTGAGCGCTTTGGGTTTCTCAAATCCGAACAGTTATCTGCTGTTCCTAACCCCTTTAGGTTTATTAGATCAACAGAAGAAAACGTACTAAATTGAGCCAGTGATGGTAAGAAAGGCAGTTCATCAACTGACTAAGGTGTCAGAGAGGGCAGCACTTGTGTCTGACGCGGGCTTGTAACAAAATTAGATGGGTGGAAGTGGTGCTCAGGACCTGCTGAAGGTTGGTCGGTTACACACAAAATGAATGTTTGTTACATATTCATTCATACACCTGTATTTCGCTATAGTGAAGAGTTACGAAAAAAATTGAGATGAAAAATATACAAAAAAACACAATTAAAAGGCCCTAAATTACAATCTAAGTGTTGCAGATATTCGCAATAGCGGAACATCACTTTAATTTTCCGCAACCGCAACAATCGATGAGGAATTTTTACGTAACCATCACTTGATCCATCGTGTTCTTAAAAAAATGATAAAAAAGAACAACATTAGGGAAAGCAAATATTTAATTTCCAATCCCTAGTGAACCCATCATTCTTGTAATAATAGCAAAACCACAGGTCTGTTACCAGAAGCCCAGCGTTGACACGATCAATCACGGCGCTCAGGAAATATGTAAATTTGTTTTGAAAAAGTTACGCGCCCAATCTACGTTATCCTTCAGTGGATGGATTAGAGCGAGACGGCATTAGAGGGTTTTATAAAGGCTTCTGTAACTAAATCGTTTGGCCGAGAACCCGCAATCAGCCTCCACTCATTTATCTTCATCTTGTTTGTTGTTCAGATATAATGTTTATTGTTCAATAATTTTCTTTCTACATAATGGGTTAGAGCTTTTTAAATGGCTGCGGTTAATGAACTGCTAGGTTATCCCAACTAATATTATCACTACATATTATAAAACAAAGTCCCTCGCCGCGTCTGACTGTCTGTTCGCGATAAACTGAAAAACTACTGAATGGATTTTCATGCCGTTTGTCACTAATAGACAGAGTGATTCATGAGGAAGGTTTAGGGGTATAATTTGTACCCGTGCGAAGCCGGGGCGGGTTGCTAGTAAATTTTAAATTTAAATTTCACTTTGTTTTATACGCTTTTACGCCGTAACTACTCAACCGATCTTTATGATTTTTTTCGTAAGCCTTGTCAGGGGTACAGAAAAACATAGGGTACCTACCTTTCTTCCAGAAAAAAAGTACTGATTAATGATAAATTGATTGAGGAAATCTACATTAACCAGTATTTTGACTGAATTTTATAAAAGGATGTAGGTATTTTAGGTGGCAAAGGGGCCATGCATAAATTACAGGTGACAAGGGGTGGTCATAAGCTTCGTGACGTCCCATGTCGAAATCTAAAACATTAGCTATAAACGAACGACTAGACACGTTACTACAATTTTATTTAAAAAAAATTGTACCTGCTCTTTTCAGTTACAAATTGAAAAATATGTGACCTCGCACCAGGGGGGGTCCCACAAATGTGACCACCTGCGACAAGAACGGGGGGGGGGGGGTCCAAAAATCATGAAATTCGTGTAATGTATTATGAATGTGTGTGTTACATAGATTACCCTTATCTTTTAATGTCCATTTTTTAAGAGATCCCTACCAAATCTCCAGAGACAAAACATAACAATAGTGGGATTACTCCACGCCAAAACATTTAAATTATTTGTTTCTAGATGACTACTTTCTTTTGCAAATGTATGTTTATTTACAAAATAAGTATGTGCCTGGGCGACCGAGCTCCGCTTGGCGTTTATTTTTTGGAAAGTATGTAGATAAACTTACGCAAAACCTTATCTAAATACAAAATATGATTCAAATCGTTAGCCATTTCCCAGATACACGGAATGAATTTTTATACAAAATAGTAGAACTTTGGGTTATTAAGCAATTAAACAAAAAATTGTGGTATTAACGTATAAGTAAGAAAATAGTACAGCTATAAAACTTAATTCTTTTTTGGCTTTTACGTCTTTTCTGGGTTTGATACCATTGAACACGCCACATATAGTTTCCTTTGGGACAAAACACTTTTTTCTAAATGTAAGCTTTTTTGACAAGTGGAAACCCTAACGGGTCATCACCACGGTGGTATGTTGGACTCGAACCGACTAAAACCACATAGTATGTTATCTTGTTTATCTCTATACAATAATTCATCAAAATTAATTCAGCGGCTTAGGCGTGAAAGAGAATAGACAGACAGACAAACAGACACAGTTACTTTTGCATTTCTAATATTAATATTAGTATGGTTTATTATAAGTATACTTCTCACACACGGCCGTCGGATCCCGAACAAGGCACAGCCTGTACTATGATAACCAGACTGGTGATAAACATACTTATATATTTCTATATACACCACACAGACACGAAACAAATGATCTTGCTCATCACACAATTATTTGCCCTGGGTGAGAGTAGAACCCACGACCTCTGGCTCATCAGTCAGGATCATTAACCACTAGACCAACAGGCCAGTTTGCAAAACGTCTGGTTATTACATGTCCAAATACAGTCTAGAAATGTTAAGTCTAGGTTTTATAATTCATAAATGGTTATTGACCGACAAATGAACGGGCGAGGAGCTGTCGCCGATTACTATTGTTCATGTCTGACTAGAAGGCGCACAGTTGGATGCTGCGCACATGTTATGTGTGTGCATTGTGTGGTATTAGGCTGGGCAAGAAATCACTGTCTCTGTACAATCACACACTGATGGTAACCGAAGAGATTCGGTTACCATCAGTTGAATTAATTAAGACAATGAGTAGGCAGGTAGCCGTTTTAATAATGAAAATGTATGATAAATATGTTGTTTTATAATAAAAATGTATAATAAATACCTGCTTATGTCTTTCAGTATATCTAGAATTGTTATTGCACTTTCCTTTTCTATTTTTGCATGGGACAGAAGCCATAATACTGGATAAAACTATATAAAGTGTTCAAAAACAAAACTGTATTTTATCAGTTTTAGAAGTACTTCTACGTAGTAATTAGAGGACTAAACCACATCAATAAATAACAAAATCATTCTTGGCCGCGGACCGCCCACGCTTCATACAAATTTGCATATTCTCTAGAGAAATTAATAAAAGCTTTAACTCAAAAGCGTTACGTTTTCTGTCACTTTGAAATCATGTACGTGTATGCAAATTTATTTGTATTGTAAACTCTAGTCGTGCGTCGGTGCTGACACATACTCTTTTTTTTAAATTTGTCTTGATAAACGAACTACCTGATTATCTATGATCATAAATTTACAATACCCAAGACTCGAAAATCCTTTCAACGATTACAAAACAGCTGATGATCTTCAACCGGCTAAAAAGATTTTCTTGAATTATATCCAAGAGCACTCTTAGCAAGTCAGTCTAGCATCTTCATTTTCTAAAAATGGTCAATGTTTCCTAATACTAACATAATAACTACTTACCGACATATTAGATGGATTGTCTTGAATTATATCTAAGAACACTTTCGATCAAGTCACTTTTCAAACAAAAAAAATCGTACTCAAATCGGTTCATCCGTTTGGGAGCTATGATGCCACAGACAGACACACAAACCGTCAAACTTAAAACACCCCTCTTTTGCATCGGGGCTTCATAAAACTTAATAGTAATGAACCTAAGTTACACTAAATGCATATATTTACATAAATTAATTAGTATTAATGAATGACTGGCGCCCATTGTCGTGAAGTTCTTATAACACTAATACATTTATTTAAATATTTAGATTATTTGGTTAAATTATTAGTAGTTTACATACCTAGTATACATTAAGCGTAATTTAATTGTCATGAGCGTTTCTATCACTACACTTAATATAACTAGGTACTTCATCTTTGTCTACTAGCAAATTAATGTGTGCTTACATTATCATTATTAACAAAATTTCACGAACAGAACTATCTCAGTTAAATCAGCTTTCTAAAGATATAAATAAATTAAAACCAAGTTCAGCTTTAAAGTTAAGTTTGGAAGTCACGTGCGATGTTATGTATAATTTGCCACGCCATTGGTCGCGGGTTCGATTTCTGCTCAGAGCAAATATTTGTATGCATATATATGTATATTTGCATTGGGCTGGGTGTTTCTATGTATATTAAGTATGTATTTATAAAAAAAAGTATATTTATCTGTGTTCTAGAACCTAGATGTGTAAAGTTATTATTATATTATTACTAGCTGTGCCCGCGACTTCGTCCGCGTGGAATAGTGTATTTATATCGAATCAACAGCCTAAAAAATAAGTTTCAAGCTTCTAGCTCTAAATATGACGATACTTCCATACAACTTTTCATCCCCACCTTTCAACCCCTTACACCTCTTTTTCCGCATTAAAAAGTAGCCTATGTCCTTTCTCAGGCTCTAGACTAACTGTGTACCAAATTTCATTTAAATCGGTTCAGTAGTTTTGGCGTGAAAAGTCGACAGACAGACAGGCAGACAGAGTTACTTTCGCATTTATAATATTAGTAAGTAAGTAAGTAATAGTAAGTAAGGATAGTAAGGATTATAGTACAAGCTCTGCTTAGTTTGTAGATTCGTTTGTTTGTGTTGCATAATGTGTAATGTCACATGATGTAATTATCTGCCTTCCACCGTCCACCTTCTATACTCGAACGATTTACCGATTGTAAGATAGAACAAAAATATAAAATAATGAAATCTAAAAACGAAAAACTAAATATGCGTCGCAGGTGACAGACCCATACATGCACGCATTAATTATTACCTATTGCATGCGGCCTAACGATCCCCGTTTTAACCGGGTGGTAAATTTATTGATTTTCAGAAAAAGGAGGTCCTATGGCGGACCTCCCGCGTAAAGTTCGAAACGCGTGAAACACCACCGCTCTGTCGAGCATTGCAGTGTTCGTTTAAAAGTAATTTCTGTGAAAACTCATGAGTACTCATGACCCTCTAATAATTGGTTATTATAATTTATTCATATAACTAGATAATTAAATAGCTTGTTAGGAACAGTCTCACAACTATTGCCATAAACTATCAAAATCACTAAATAACAGTAACCTTTAAAACCCTAACTTTTATAACCCCACTATTCGTCAATATTTATCAATCGACCAATAGCATTACGCTACTGGTATAACTAGTCATAGTAATGTCTATTAGCTAATTTTTATTAAATAGTGAACTGTGTTATCATCTATGTATAGTTTGTCCCTATTTTTAATAAAATAAATAAGTGTTTTTGATGTGGCGATAACATGCTTAATATCTATAAAGCGCTATTTTCTAATACATAGCATTGCAACATTCGACCAAAATGTTTACCATTAAAAACAAGATAATTTGAGCTACAAAATTTGACAAAATTTGACACGGCAAACACTGTGTTCCTGCAGATGGAGGTTTCAAAAGTACAAACTAATAAAGATAATCTCATTTCAAGTGATGTATAATAGCAATATATATATATATATATTCCACATATTAGTAGCTATGCAACGATAATAATAAGCTCATTTACGAATTAGCACATAACTGACAGGTAAGGGATTACGTTGGTAATCCTTGTTGTTAGAACGTAGACATCTGTAGCATTCTGTGTGAGCGTTGTTGTATTCTTGTATTCTTGTATTCTTTATAACAGCTGATTTTAATAAACAAGTTTAAAACAACAAATAACAAGATACAACATAACTTTAAGCTAAGAAAAACACATTTCAATAACCACTCAAACTAAATTTTTGAAAGTGCAAGATCATCAAAACGTGTGTGTGTTTTAATTATTATTTATTAGATTGGAATAAACAACAGAAAGAGTTCCTTACACCTATAATCACACGGACGTGATACTACGAACTAACAACTACAGTCGAACGTGATAAAAATATTTCCTAAAATGTACATGATTTATAATGTTTTATGTTTTTGTACTTTGTTTGTTGTTTTAGTACTTTTTTTTAAAAGGATCTAATAACGTGATTCACACATTACTATTATTCTTGTTAACCCCTACAGCTAAACTAAACGCTTGTGTTAGGAGTGGGTTAAAAAAAAACAAAAAAAAAAAAAGAGTGGGTTCACGTCGGTAGTGCGTTGGTTGATCGCAAGTCCGACGCCTTAGCCATTACGCATGCGTTCTTAAATTTTCTTTGAGATTATTATCCTGTTATCTAACGGTATATGTATATCTAACGGTAAGCAATTGTTCTAATAGCGATGTGAATTTATTTGTGACCTAAAGATTTTTCTGAACCTAAGAGTGAAAAACTAACACGATAGTTCACGGGCAGTTCAAAAGTATGTACCTACAATCTACATTCCAATACATTCTCGTTAACTCCGTAAACATATGTAATTGTATAAGATAAATTGAGGTTTACGAACTCCTCAACTCTGCTAGCTATGTTATTATGATATTTGAATTTCAACATGCCGTCGTTTTGCATGAGGCAACCACACGATGTTTCGGACAACAGACCTATTAATTATAGGTAGAGGTGGTATACACACACTTTCTGGCGACCTCGGCCATTTTGAGATGAGTAAATCCTCTTCGTGTCTCGGTTTTTCATGATCCTGGGTAGATTTATGGGCCGGCCTGTCTGTCTGTGGTAAACTGGGTCCCAACGAATCTATCCAGCGCCCGCTTTCACTAGGTAATTTTTCAGAGGTCTTCCTAATAGCAGTCCCGAAGAGTCACCTTTCCTGTCCGTTGCTGGCCAGGATTATCGTTTGGCAGGTCTGTATGTGACGATGTACTCCATTCCAATGCCCAAAACGCACAATCCGTTCTCCCTTGCCGTTTACATTATTAAGTTACGTTTATGGTACTCTTGCCGTGTCTCTTTGTTTGGTAGACCAAACGGAGGGAAACGCAATAAAATACAGTGGCCCAAAATTTGAGTTACTCGAACATGAGACTAAATATGTTTTCCCCAAAGAACTAAAGCAATTAGCCTCTCCCATTGCCCAGGATGCCCCGCGAGGTGGTTTTCTAGCCAAACAAACCTCCTTATACCCCCTGCCATAACTAGTCATAAGTACGGCTTAAGAAAATCTATATTAACGCAACGGAAACCGTGGGCAAAAGCTAGTGTTTAGTATTTGAACAAACTTATACTTTAAAAACTGTTTGAAGCAAAAAGGAATCAACCTTTTACGTTTAAGCAAAGATATTGTTGTAAAATAAGCTTCAAATATGCATAAAACACTTTTTCAGGATTTCGTTGAATTTTACTTTGATAGAAAATGTGACCCTTTGCTCAAGCGTTTCGTGTAGGTAAATATTTGCTTTAGTAAACCTCACAAATTAATCATCGTACGTACATTTGTCGGAAGTATTCAAAAGTGGTTTACTTTGCTCAGTTAGTTGAGGAACTGCGCGCAAATAGCCAACCGACCTCTTGTGCTCTAAATTGATTTCGTGCTCGTTGGTGGCCCTTTGTTATCGGCAATAGGTAATGGAGCTCAGCTTACACAACGCGCACAATGAATATTCCAGACGTAATTTAATTTTCTATAGCTGTTTCTCGTCTCACGAAATTGTTGTTTCGAATACCAACGTTTTGAATGAAAGCCGGTATCAAAAGCATTATCGGAACAATGAAAGTACCTATTAAAAAAGATGTTATAAACTTTTTGGTAAACCTTTCTCATATTGATGAAAGGCTTGCATTCTTTGTCAAATTTACCAGACATCGTCGTATAGCTTTCGGGCAATTTTTAAAATTAAAAGGTCGATAACCATCCAAAAGAAAAAGTTCTAACTGTACTTGTAAAATTCAATCAAAATTTCACGTGAAATGACAAAACACATTTCAATTCGCGCAAACCGCAGAGGCGAATCATTTTTCAAGATCGGAACCCATTTAAACCACAATACCGGTAATCGGGTGGTAGCAATTCCAGTCAAAATTACGAACCGCTTTTCCGACCAGACACTTCAACTGAAGTGGTTCGATATTTAAAATTGATTTATTTCAGACTTGCAATATATTGGATGCGGTGTTGACCGAGCTAAAAATAGACTAGAGTACTTTATCAATTCCTGTGGGTGTCGTACGAGGTCAATAAGGATTATGTCAGTGAGTGGGCACCACGAGACGTATATATCGTTACAATACGTACTATCACTACGTACTATATCGTGTGAACAAGATTCTATTGTCCGTAGGTATACGGGAACTGAATAGAGGTCGATGAACTACTTAACAGGTATGACTGGTCAAAGTTTGAAAACTATAATTTATTTGAAGTATTTTTTCCTCTCTCAAAATTTTTTCGAAAGTATAATAATCTAAATACATGTATGTTAAAATGTATATACTGTACTGCATACGTGTAAAATAAAAATGTATATTAAAATCAATTGCCACAAGTATGTCGGATCATCACTTGAGAGAGGCTCGACCTATTTGGCTGATTTCTATTTATTGTGTTCGTAATTGCCACAAGGTTGGTATGAAAAATAAGAATAGGTCAGAAAGCTTGATGGTATTTTTGTAAGGCAAAAAAATTTTATGTCAAATTTTGATATTGAATTTCATTAAGTATTTAAAATGCAGCACAGCGAGAGAGTTCTCCTGTCACAAGTTTTCATAGCAAAAAAAGTGGTTGGCGTAAAGAACTTTTATCAAAGCCATTAAAATCCATTAAACATAGAAGTGACATTTTGCGAAGTAACTTCATTATTGTGATCTCAGAGCAATAATTACTAATTGTGATCTTTTTAACACACTACCAATGCAGTGTTAAATAATTGTCTATGGACCTACCCAACACGCACGGCTAAGAGGTCGAACTGATTTTGAAAAAAAAATTAATATATGTGCATTATTGCCGCCAATAAATTAATGACAATCACAAACTTCTTCACGTTTATTTCCATGGAAATTCGGAGTTATGAAATCAATCAGCATAATACTCTTTCTGTACATTTTTTTCTGTAATTACGTGTTTGAAACTGAACTCCTCCTAAATGGTTGAACCTATTTTGTTGATGAATGATGAACTTTTTATGTCATTTTTAGTTGGTTCCTGGATGGTTTAGATTTAGGGTGTGATCCGGTAGGTGGCGTTGCAACCAGGTTCTAGAAATTATACTTTGAGATTTTAGTGTATTTGTCTTATTGTCGAACGATTACACCAAATATAACTTACTATTTATGTTCGTGCAGGACAACATCTGTCGGGTGACAGTGCGGGTCAACAGAGGAACAAATAAGTAATTTTCCTTTTCAAAAGCTTTCATAATTACCACATTAACAAATCTTAGAAATAGTATTTGTACGTAAATGAAATTCTATAATTTACTGTCATCTTTGCTTAATAAAACAAAGACTACTTTTTTAAACAAAGACATTCGTTAAATTAGGTGCGCCTCATAACTATTCCGTGAGTCTCCTGACACGGTTGATCTGCGATATCTGTTTTACGACTTACACAAGACTTTACGACCTTAAGCCCCAGCCTAATCAAGTAGCTTTCGATGGTAATCAGAATTGGTGACGGTGGTCCTTGTCTAAGTAGCTACAAAAGCTACAAACAATAATTATACTAAAGTTAAAAAAAGAGCAAAATAATTACTATGACATTACGAAAACAAATACCATATGTTTGTTTACTTATTTTTTATTTACATCAATGGTTCATTAAGTGTGACCTATCCTTGGTAAACCCGTGTTGTGCGTTCAAGTATGTGCGGTTGTATAACCAAACAAAGCAAATTCTACCATTATACCGTCAACGCCTGAGATCGTGACTTCTTTAATTTCTAATTCTATTAGCTTTTTGTATGTTTTCTATGTGTTTCTACAAAAATGTGTACAAATAATGTTTATCAGAGTTTTAGAACCAATAATACAAGCTATACTTAGGTATCTAGCTTAGGTTTATCTATCTATCTAGCTCTCAAATTAGTTTGTGTCCCGATAGCATTACCTATATAGTTTGTTCTAAAATACATATAACATGTACATTTAAATCTTTACACAGAAGATAACATAATTCTCCCAATGACCAAAGAAGTATAAAACTCTTCCCTTGTATTTTCGCAAAATTCAATAGCTAAAGCTGCACCTAAAACTAATTTTCTGATTCCTGAACGCAATACTTTAGTTCCAATGTAAGAAAAAACGTTAAGTAAATATTTTGTCTCACAAATCAAACCAAACAAAATTGATTTCTACTCCTAGGTTATAAAGTAGAGTTTGTTAGAGGGGTGGGACTTTCCGACCACAGCCAGATCGAGTTACAGGTAGGTAAGCGACCGTGACCTGCTTGAACTATTGCTTACAATCCTCAATCCATCCGTATAAACAATATCCTCCATTTTCCTTCTTATCCTATTTTTCCCTTTCGCTCCCAATGTTCCCATCTTTATTCGCCCATCGCCCGGTTGAAGGCAATAAGTTTGCTCCCTGTTATGTGTGGGTCGTGGGTCCAAGTTATAGTGAATTCCTTCGGAGATACATATATTCGAAGATACGTTTATCCTGCTAGAAAATAACACGACCTACCAAGTCTGAGTTTACAGCTGCGTGAAGGTGTAAGAGGTCCTGCATCGAACACACCATAATATCTGCTACAGACAAGATAAATAATAATTTTATTGAATATTTAAGGGGCTAAGTGGTAACCGAGTAGGTTAGTACATTACAAAGTTAAGTAATACTAGCCAGGTCAGTCTAAGATAGCCGAGAGCCAACGCCCGCGTGCCACCATTGTGGAGGCTGTCGTGAGGACATCGCATTCCATACTTTAGTGGAATGCCCCGCATGGGGGAATCAACGCCGTGACCTCGTAACAGCTATCGGTGCGGGTTGCCTCTCGTTGGAGACCATGGTTTTGTCAATGATCCACAGCGAGAGCGCATGGGATTCCGTCGCCTCATTCTGCGAGGAGGTGATGCACACCAAAAAAGGCGGCGAAGAGGGAACGGGAGAGAATCAGTACTCTCCCATTCCGCAGAAGACGCAACGGGCGCCGGAGAGCGCTTAACGTTCTCCGGCCTCCATGAGCGCTGACCTAAGAGCAGCGGGTTCAGCCGATGTCTCGGCCAACGCAACTCTATGTAGGAGGGGGGAAAGCCTCCACACACCATTCGACGCCGCCTGACGTCCGGACAGGCAGGCGAAGTCTGTCGGGGGTTGAGTGGTAATCCTTCTAGGGCATACCTCAACCGTCGGTCCCGAGTGCCATACAAATATCTGTGGCATTCGTTACGGGTAGTTGGAGCCCTAAAAATTCCGACAACCTGGTCTAACTACAGAACTTCGATATCGCCTAGTACTTGGGTTGTGAAGGGCTAACGGCAGTCGCTTCACGTAAAACATCAAAGTTCGGCCGTATCGTAGTTAGACTGAAAGCCGACTCCAACTTAGTTGGGAAAAGACGCGGAGGATAATAACTGAATATTCAATTCAGTAGTAATTTTCCGCAACGCACGGCTGTTTCGGGAAGTACCTCTGTCGCAACGCTATGAGACCGTGCCGTGAGGATACCGCGCTTTACACTCTACTGAAGTACTCAGCGTGGGCGCTGTAGCGTGTATATAGCTTTAAAGCTATAAACATAATATAGCTTCAAAGTCGCAAGGTAGACCGACCCTCTCAAACAAGTACATACATAACAATTGATCTGGATATTACAGTAGGCGCAGAGGCGATATCTATCTATATATACAGAGTGTCCCAGAAAGAATGGATAATCCTGGAGCACCTAATAGTACAGCTATCGGGCGTTCGTGAAATTTCATTCATTTTTTTTGTGTTTTCTAATAATTTGTAGAAGGAAGAAAAATTAATAAAATTGATCAGAAAATCGGTTTGCGTGGCATAAATTTGAACGAATGAAGTCGCGGGCAACAGCTATTATACTATATTATAATACAAAACAAGACAAATATAAATATAAATCCATGAAATAAAATAAAAACAATGTTCAATTCAACTACTTTGTAGTCTGTCAATTATACCCAACAACAGGTACAATATACTCGTATACAAATATATTGTACCTAGTATTAGTAAATAGAATTAATAATTAACACAATTGACAGGGGAACTGACGCGCATTCACATTGCTAGATCACACTATTTCCAGGGAACTATCAAAGACGTTTACGATATTAATTATTAACAAAGGATTACATGTCTCAATTACTGTTATGGTACACGTAACGTGGCTCTTAGGTAGGACTAGGGCTGCCATCCGTTCGGGTTTCCCCGGATTTTTCCTAGTTTAGAGGGCGTCCGGGGAACAGGGAACACAGAATACTAAACCATCAAGTATCTTTGCTTCAACATCAACCGTCCGCGCTGTCACTTGCGACTTGGACTCACTCTAACTCGTGATCAAAGGACAGGAACACCATGTTTTACTTACATAGTATACGTATACCATAACTTTGACCAGGGATGCAGTAACTTCGCCATTAGTTCTAAGAAATGCTTGATGGCTAACTTATAAGCAATAGAACCAGAAAATTGTAAACTGAAACTTTTTTACAACTCTTTGGTTACATTGCTTATATGCGCAAATTTAATGTGAGGACAATGAAACGTATTGTTCTAAACTACAAACAGTTGCCCAAACTACTAAGTTTGCGCAACTGTTTTTAGTTATAACATATAGTACATATAGTAGTCTATATGTACTAACTGATACTGATATTTTATAACTGACACTGACTCCTACACCTGACAATTCAAAGTATCTATAATAGTTTGAATTGAAATAAATGATTTTGATTCGATTAATGACTCGTAAAACGAAATTACATTAAAGATTATATACTACCTAAACGTATCGGTAAGGAAGGTAAAATGGTTACTGTATTGAATTTCCACATATAAGACAAGATAAAAACAATCGCAAAGGAACTTGAAGATCTAATTTGAATTCATAACCGCAGACACTGATGATGATGTAAATAACAACCCGTAATTACACGTAACTTTGGTTCCGAGTTCCGGTCCGGTCCGGTCTATAGAAAGTCACTGGTGTGAACACAGGCTAACCGTTGGAAACCGTAGTATCGGTCGCTCGACAAGCCCGCGCCCGTCGGAAATAACCCGCGGCGATGAATTCCGCCTACACGTCTGCAACGCAATAAGAGTCGAGGAAATACCGACCGCCATATATCCTAAATGTAACCCGAACGAAAATGTTATTAAATTTGTGCCAACATTTACTTCATTAGGTACTACATGAATTACAAGTTTTTTTTAATATAAATATTGTACTGTAAATGATATAAGTACTCTTTTCTTATAAATAAGAAATTAATGCCCAAATTAATATGAGGAAAGGAATTAAATCACATGTAAAGAAAATATCTATATATTTCTCAAAGGCAACAAAAATTCAGCAAGGAAAATAAAATACAGCATATTTCTGTTTCAATCGCTGTACTTTATACATATCATTTTTAAGGGTTGCACCACACTTGAGTCTTAAACATCACTTTCACAATTGAAAATCCATTTTAAAATTCTGAGTGACTAACCTTCAACAGATTCTGGCATCTATTTCTCACACTCAACTTAAAGAAGAGCAACCTGTTAACTTAAAGGAGAAAAAACGAGAAGGATTTAGAAATCGTCATCCACCAATGCAATGACCCTTAAGCAAAAGAGAAGATAGTTTATTTCCATCAATCATACTCTATCTGTGCTTTACATTGAAAAATATCTTATACCATACCATTTTACAATTGATATACTTATATTATACATTATGAGAAATTTGTATAAGTTTAAAACTTACAAAGCATCTTGGCATTGACTCACTTAATAGAAAATATTGTTATGGGACACCTGTATTGATGCATTTTTTTCCACAACGAACGAAGCGATGATAGCATGGCCACAAAACTGAGCCACAGAGTAACTAAACAGAACCAATGCACGCTATTGATTTAAAGTCACCTAGATCCTTATACATAAATTGAATTGATTAAAATAAGTTTAATCAAACTTATACAATTGAACAACAATGAACTCTGTTACAAAATGTCTCGTCCATTGCCCTGGTTTATATGTGTTCAAGTAGCAACAATTTGAATTTTAAATCACTTTCTTTGTATTCTATTTAAACAGAAACAGGTATAACAAGGGATCAGTTTGTGTGCAAGACAAGGAACAAAAAGACGTGTTAAAAGGTGTTATTTGTTTATATTATCAAGAAGGTAGGTTTTATAAGTAGTTTTATGTAAACACGAGTAATAAGGCCTGGCTAGGACATTATTAAAATGATGTCAAAATTTTTGTCAAAATAAAAAAGTCGAAAAATAATGAAAGTATCAAAAAAAGGTTAAGTCGATTTTGTCGATTTTAATTTTTTTCCATACTTTCGATTCTTTTCGATTTTCGACAGTCAAAGATAAATCAATTATAAAACGAGATCGAATTTGGTTAATTAAGAACAGGATGATTCAACCACAATGAGGAAACCAAAATTAAATATATTTTTCGTACTTATTTATATATTTTTTTAAATTTAATAGTTTTGCTTCGTTAACTAAAATATTAGTTTAATTGTTATTGTTGTTACTACATTTATATTTTTTGTTCATCTGAAAAAACAAAATTAATTAATTTCAAAACTTTTCCTATAAGTAAACCTTATTTTGATATGATGAGCCTAATAAAATGCCAATCCTCTGAAGCTTCAAACTGTCCGTATGTAGCATTTGCCACGCTCAATTTATTTGTGTTTAAGCGTTTCTGATACACTTATTATTGTAATTAAACACAGGTCACCTAAGATCTATAAAGCGGCAAAAGTCCGTGGTGCCTTTTCTCCACAGGTCTTTCAAATATTATTGATTTTTAATCTCCCATTTGTGTTTTGAAGGTTAATGTATACTATTCTAACTTCTCCAATATACTTCGGATTCAATTCGTTGTGGGTTCTTAGATAGTTAAATAAATAATAATAAACCCTAACCTTAAATTTTTTTTACGACAGACACAGCTTCTTTAGACATAATTCGTTACACATTAAAAAAATAACACATAAATAGTAAGTAATTAATATTAAGAATAACACAAGTGTAACATAAGCCACATATGCAGTAGTGGTAACAGTAGTCAAGCAACAAAATTTAATTTAATTTCAAATAAGATGCAATTTCAAGTCATAATTCAATATGACGAAATATATAGTAATATTTACCATGCGTTGCTGTGGATAAGTAATTTTCAATAAAAAAATATTTTGACTATAAATTGAGATAAAAACTATTCTATCTCTCAAGTTGGACAAAACTGCATACAGTGTGCAAAATTTCATTTAAATCGGTTCATTAGTTATGTTCATCGTAGACAAACAACGTAACACGAAATTTTTATAAATCAAAATTATTATTAACTATATTAACATTTATTTTTATTTAATCAGAGTGCTAATACTTTACAATATTATTTTTAGACGATGCCACCTCAAGTGGACCCTACTCCGAGTGGAGTGCTCTTCGAGTCAGACACACAAACTTCGGATCTTGGACTAGCCAAAGATGTCTCTGTGCTCAAGCACGCAAGTCCTAGGAAACACGAATATGTTTGGTTTAATATATTCTGGTTTCTTTTTCTGCACATTAGCTCCTTGTACGGGTTGTACTTAGTCTTCACTTCTGCTAAATGGCAAACTAACGTATTTGGTAAGTAAAAAACAAATAAATAAAAATTGAATTGTACATGTGAGAACTGTGTAGTCACAAGTATTATGTTAATTTTCTATGTTGCCTAGCAGCTCTGTGATTTTCTTTTCCATTTTAAAACAATATTAATTTATGTTACATTGTCCTCACATTAAATTGCGCTTATAAGGAATGTAACAAATAACTTTAAAAAAAAAACATGTTGGAAAAGAGTGTCCTTGGAGTTTGTTGCCTGTTCTTCTCCATAGGATCTACGTTTTGGAACAGGCAACTAGCTTCACGACCGACTTATACTGAGTGACTCCTCCTGACAATTCAGAACATATAAGCAGATTCACATAATGTGATGTAACGTAGTCACACATGATTAATTTTTGAAATTAGTTACATTCACTGAAATCAATTGATGTGGTCACTTTGTACGCACTCAATTGTAAGCCTTTTGTTTTCGCGGTGAAATTGGTGATTCGGTAAATTAATTCGCTGTAAACCTTAGAAAAGAGAACTTCTAAAACCAGGAGAAAAACTCTGTCTCTCCCCACTAAAAAATTTAAACTGCGTCTTCACTGTAGTTTGATTTTTTCAGCAATTATATATGTAAGCAATATATTAACGATGATTCTTTACAGCATTCGCCGTCCACTTAATGTGTGCCACTGGAATTGGCGCAGGATCTCACCGGCTATGGACACATAGATGTTTCAAAGCACGCACGCCACTGCGAGTAGTCTTAATGATCTGGCAAACGATGGGCTTCCAGGTAACTAGCTATATCTCTCTTTTTTCTTCGGAATATTGATCGGAATACATTACGATCGGCTTTTGGTGGAACTAAATTTGCTTGAAACAACTTCTATCTCATCAGTATTGATGTTAGGTTTATTTATAGTATACATTTATAGGTTACTGATTATGCTGTAACTTTGATTCGATATTAAAACATTTTTATTGCGATTAGACATTAGATTTTCGATATTCGTCTAAGCCTAGCAATCTAAAAAATCCTAATTCCTTGACCGCCGGGACACTTGACCTTACACATACATTATGGCAACTTCAACTAACTCTATATACCAAATTATAATTTAACAACCTTTAACACAGAGGCAAACACTTTGCCTACCTTTTAAAAAGTTAGTGCGGGTACAGAAATTATTTTCTCATTTGTCTGAGGACTGTATTTATTTCCATCGCAACGAGTTTAACTGCGGTCAGTTTTGTGTTTTATTTTACTTTTTTATAAACCTGACAGACTACCTATCTCAGCTGTGTAATTTAAGTATATCTCGTTATAAAGGATGCTAGAATACGTTATCCAGCATTGCAATAAATAAAGAAAGGTAAAAGAAATAAAGATGTAATGTAATAAAATGGTTTTAAACTACTGCAAGAACTTTGCAAAGCTCGTGTCTCATTTCACAATATTCACTTTGATATATAATACTCATTAATTCAATTACTCTGAAGGACGATAGAACGTTCCAGGACTACTATAATTATTAGTTATATTCCAATCAACATACTTAACTATGTACCTACACACTGTTCGGTATTGAGGTATGTTTGTACATACATCGACAGGCTTGGCGTGAATTATTATATATATTGCGGTTGTATTCAACGTCTGACATGCTATTTGCCCTTACTGAGTATATACCTGCAGTATCTATAAGATTAATAATAATCAAGGTGCCTTAAATTATAACGATCATCCAAATTTTTCGACTGTTGTAAGTCAATATTTCGTGTGCTGGCCTTCTCAAATACGAAAAAAACCTCAATACTTCTCGTAATAGGAATGCGGACCCGCTAATTTATATAACAACATAGAAAACAGTTATGTATTTTCAACGGTGTTACATATAATATGTATATTTATACTAGATTTAAAAAATATGTTTTTCCTAAAATATAACCACACCTTTTTGTAACATCTGTATAAGACGTGTGTTTTTTTCTAATAGGACTGTATATTCGAGTGGGCACGTGACCACCGCACACACCACAAATACGCGGACACAGACGCCGACCCACACAACGCTGAACGAGGGCTATTCTATTCTCACATGGGTTGGTTATGCTGCAAGAAGAGCCCAGAAGTCATTGAAGGAGGAAAAAGGATTGATGTGTCGGATTTGTATGCTGATCCTGTTGTTATGTTTCAGAGGAAGTAAGTTTTTTTTTCATGTAATTGATGATTGGCATAAAGAGTTTGCTAATTAAAAGGCACGCTTTTAATTAATTTCATAAAAGTCACAACAACGAGGATCTTCTCAGGTTATCGCGTCTTCATATTTGAAAAATACCCATTTATATCTAAATTAAACAGACTTCTAATTCGAAGTCATGGTGTTCCTATATAGGAACCAATAGCTAGGATTATTTTTCCAGGACACCAAAATATATTTTTTAGTTCTTGTTCAGTTTCAAATGTCGGTAGCAAACACCTTTTGTACTTTCAGTGATAAATGAGCTATTTCCGTACATTTACACTACATGAACCAAAGCCAAGTACGAGGAAAACAAAACATATTTTTCTAAGACTTGTGTCTTTGAACCGGTATAAAATAAAAGAACAGCGAGCTTTCAAAGCTTTTCTCTCCTAGATTTAAATTACATTTATTTGTTTTGTTCTTGTATGGTGATTAAAATTTGTAGTTTTGTTTTTTTAATACACAACATTACTGGAAGTTTATTATTTTCATGTAAGGTGTAATAATTTAGCAAGTTTACTAACACTTTTTACGTTCCTCTTCGAGGGCAGTCTCATACCGTATTTGAATAAGGCTAACACAGATTTTTAATAAGTACAAATATGTATTAGATCACTCTTTTGTTGTTAGATCTAATTAAGTGACTTCCAGGCTTTCCCGCTCCTCAATTCTCAGCTTTTCTAGAAGGTGACGTCCCTTTACTAAGGGTAAAAACTGTTTGAAGATATAGTTTTCAATCAAGTATTATACACAACTACTTATCTTCTAAAACGCGCTTTTCGTGTAAGACAAAAAGCGCTTTCGAAGAAGAATATTTCAAGAGCATTTTCTGAATTAAAGAATGTCTTTTTTGTATGAGTAAAAGTGTTGAAAACTATGATCATTTTCATTGTTTGCGAACTCAACAGGAGTAACTTCACCAAACCTGAATTTTCATTCACCTTGTAGAATAGGTTTGATAATATAATTTGTATATTTCTTTTATAGACACTACTTAAAGATGATGCCGCTGCTATGTTTCGTTCTGCCGACAGTAGTGCCAGTGTACTTCTGGAACGAAACGTGGGTGAACGCGTTTTTCATACCCACGATACTGCGGTACACCTGCGGCATTAACGTCGTCTGGAGCGTAAATAGCTTCGCACACAGTTTCGGTTATAGACCGTATGACAAGTAAGAGTTTTTGAAATTCGAATACTTAAAATTATTCAATAATGGTTATTTCCACGGTAATTCTAAATTATAAGCCTAGCTAGCTAGTTGTTATCCGCGACTTCATTAGCGTGAAAAATTCAAATATTTCTCAGGAGAACCGTACATTTTTCTGGGATAAAAAGCTATGCGCCTATGAGCTATTCCAGGCTATAATCTATCTCTGCGATAGATTTCATCCACAGCCGTTCTGGCATGATTGAGTAACAAACATCTATCCATCCAAACTTAACCATTTATAATGATAGTAAGATTTACTAATTGATAACATTTTAGCTTTAATAAAATCAATCTAATTCTAATTTTTATAACTTCGAAGATATGTCTAGTGCCTATCATGGCACAATGACATCTCCGTCCAAATCGAAAAAAATAATCTTCATATTTACTTTGTTTAATTCCTGCCTTTTTTAAAGATGCTACATAACTACTAATAAAAATCCTTTTTCCTTCAGTCCTTCCCTTGTCACCACAAAAACAATAGTTTCACGGTTGTGAACTTCATATGAAAATACAACAAAATAAAGAAAAAAGCGATAAATAAAATTTACTGTTTATTCTCTTAGCGCTTAGAATGCGCAAACATAAACCATGTCCCAGCGTTATTGTCTGTGGTGTCGAAGTAAGTAATGTTAAAAAAAAGTAATCTACTATAGAGCAGAAAATATTGATATTACTTACAGTCGCATTTGCTTCTGTTAATTTATTTTGTCGAACATGAATGGTATTGTACATTTAAGTGAGTAGTATCTGTTCTAATAGACTAAATGGTGCAGCACTTATACGGCATTAATCGCAAACGATCCTGTTAAAACATTTCTACATCTATACATCATAGGGCATTTTTGAATTGTTGTAAACGTCACACAATTAGAGGTAGTTATTAGTACAAAAACTTTATATTCATCACAACATTGTGGTGTTCTGGGGTGAGTGCCAGCGATCGGTATAGCGGCTCACCTCTAACTCAGACATCTTAATCTACTATTGTTATTATAAAATGTTATAATTAATGAAAGTTGTAATTGTTAGGAGAAATAAGCAAATTATTATCATAACCAAATCAGCAACTACTGCGAATGCGTTCCTAAGATGTCCCAGATACCTGGTATAATAAGTACCTACTTTATAGCTTATGCAAGCTTATGCTTATGCACGAAGGGATAATTGGGAGAGATTTTTTTGTATTTTTAGTGTCACAACACAACATAACATTACTATAATTTGTAACTACCTATTAGTGACTATACATAAATCTCTTAGCGATAAGGCCGCCAATTGCACATATCTACTTTGTGTATTTTTATAGCAATATGTCGTTCGTGTACAATAAAGATTATTCTATTCTATACTATTCTATCCTATAACTTTTCTTTTCTTTGCGATTTTGATGAAATATTGAAATTTAGAATTTGAAATGATCTGTATTCAAGATTCGTGACGAAGACTGTATACCTAGATATAATGATTGTACACCAAGGAGATAATATTAAAAAAAAAAATGAAATGTATTAATTTGTTAGGTACAAAAGTCCCGAAAATAAATTTCAACTATTAAATTAAAATTTCCGCCTCCATTTTCAAGCTCCAGTTGACAGAAAATGGAACTTTATCCTTATAATTTATGATGTGCTCTATATATGTAACTAATACACCAGACTGCCGTTGTAAAGATTGACGTATAATATAAGCAGAGGTAAAAGTGTTGCCATAGTGATTTTTCTCGTCTATTTATCAAATAACACTTATATTAGCCCGAATCTGTGATGGAACGTTACTTACCACCCTTGGTGCTTTACAGCCCAGCAAATTTTAATCAATCAGGCTTCGTCCTTTGAGAGCTCTTAAACAAATCACACTTTTCAAAGTAATTAAAGCGTCTACAACTCTCCCCAAATAAACTTAATGTCTTTTTTTGTAACAGGTCATTGAACCCTCGGGAGAACATCGGCGTCTGGATGATCTGCGTAGAGGGCTTCCACAACTACCACCACACGTTCCCATGGGACTATAGGGCGACAGAACTTCCCCTGTATAATATGCTTACGCCCACTATCATGTTCATTGACCTCATGGCAAAGGTAGCAAGCTATTCTGCCTTCTTTTGACAAAACAGCAATACCCAAAAGCTTTTGAACGACTTGACCGGTGACCGGTTAAGATCATACACATTTTTTTTTTATATTGACGAGATAGTTTCATACTATATCTCATTAAAGAAGGCAGTGACATCTGTCCCTTTTTGTAAATAAATTATTACCTCCTTGATCTGAACCAAGCATAAATCGGTCACAACTGACCGTGGGTTCAAATCCCTATTCGAGCAAATTGTATTGGGCTTTTCTGTTTGGAGATTCCCAGTAGAAACAAAGTGTCTGCCAAACAGCAATGAGCCCCTTATTACGTTGTAACAAAAATATATTATTCAAAGATATACAGACATCGGTATTTTTAAACAATGAAGGTCGAAACGCATGAATCAGCTAACAGTAAGCTGTTACATATGATGACTATCCTTCATACACGAGTAGGTACTTCTAGTTCGAACGCATCCAAATAATTGTATGAATACTGGTGACTATATTTTGATCTTGGTATCAAACACATTTTATACCTTCTCATCCTACGAAATAAACAAATTATAAGTATTTTCTTTTCATTTTACAGATTGGCCAAGCGTATGATTTAAAATATGTATCTCCGGAAATCATAAAGCAGCGTGCACATCGCACCGGGGACGGAACACATCATCTGTGGGGATGGGACGACCCTGAATTTACAGAGAAACTGAAAGAGCAATACGGCGCGGTCAGCCACAGTGAGGACAGAAAACACGGATAATTTATATTTTTCCCTTTGTATTTTATTTTAACAAAGACTGTGAACTTTATGGGTGAAGTACAATTACGTAATTGTAAGAAAATAAACTGAAACGAAACGAAATCATAGTAAAACGCCTGTTTAAAATTGTTGTACTTACTTAAGCTATACTAATAGACTGGCCTGTTGGTCTAGTGGTTAGTGACCCTGACTGCTAAGCCACAGGTCGTGGGTTCGATTCCCACCCAGGACAAATAATTGTGTGATGAGCACGATAATTGGTTCTGTGTCTGGGTGTAATTTATCTATAATATGTATGTATTTAGAAATATATAAGAATGTTTATCAGCAGTCTGGTAACCGTAGTACAGGCTCTGCCTAGTTTGGAATCAGACGGCCGTGTGTGAGATGTGTGGAGTTATTATTATTATTAAATATTATAAAGCTGAAGAGTTTGTTTGTTTGGTTGTTTGAACGCGCTAATCTCAGGAACTACTGGTTCGAATTGAAAATATATTTTTGTGTTGGATAGTACATTTATCGAGGAAGGCTATACAACATCACGCTACGACCAATAGGAGCGGAGTATCAATGAAAAATGTTGCAAAAACGGAGAAAATTTACAAACACAGACGAAGTTGTGTGGGTCCGCTAGTTTCAATATATAGGTACGTAGTTAGTAGTTTTAGTAGTATGCTATTCCAAATGAACTATTTTTGTTTAGAAAGAAAGAAAGAAAGAAAATACATTTATTAAACACACAACGACATTATACATTATAACATTAGGTATTTATTAGTGTATCACGATTTTTTTTTATGGAACAGGGGCCATACGAGCAGACGGATCACCTGATGGTAAATGATTACCGCCGCCCATGGGCACCTGTATCTCAAGAGTCACCAGTGCGTTACCGCCCTTTAAGGTGGGAATAGGCGAAGAGAGGGAGAGGGGGGAAAAGCGGGAAGACGCGAGACGGGGATTAGAGGGGAGGAGAGGAGGGAGAGGGAAGGACGGGAATAGGGAAGAGGGAAGGGTTAGGGCCTCCGGTAACCTCACTCACTCGGCGAAAAGCAATGCAAGCATTGTTTCACTGCCGGTTTTCTGTGAGGCCGTGGTATCGAGCGGAGTCGAGCAGGCCCATACGTGCCGAAGCATGGCTCTCCCACGTAACTAGGGCGATCGCGGGGAGGCCAGAGGACTGCGGTTTAAACTAACATACGTAGTATATTATGTCCACATTTTAGACTATCATTGCCTCAAAAGTAAACCATCACTACATTTTATAAAACAAAGTCCCCCGCCGCGTCTGTCTGTCTGTCTGTTCGCGGTAAACGGAAACTACTGAACGGATTTTCATGCGGTTTTCACCAATGGATAGAGTGATTCAAGAGGAAGGTTTATATGTAGTATACATGCATATTATTGTAGAGAAAAGTCGAGAAATTCAAAGATTTGTAATGTCATGTCGTAACAAACATATTTTTGTGCGTTTACAATACAAACGCTGGTTAAACTTTACGAGATAGATCAAATTAATGTACTACGGAATTGTATATTTTAAAAAGATCAATAAAAAAGTCCGCGATGGTATATGTTTATCGCCTAAGGATAACCCACAGTAACCATTTTTATGTTTTACTTATTACAAAAAAAATATGGGTTATTTATCAAACTATTTTAAATAATACAGTATTATTCCTTATTCAATTAAATACATTAGATCCGTTGTGCATTTCATGTAGATCAAAATTGTCCTTTACAGCATATAATAAAAATGAATATCTTCGAAGATATCAGAGATTTAAAAACCGGGGGCAGAGCGGCTGGCGGGCCGAACCGAGTTTGATTATACTTTTTTGTTAGATAGGGTACCTCAAGGGTGGTCCCATGTCAAAGAAGTCAGAATCTGATGATGGGATCCTGATAAAATTGAGAGAAACCCTCGAAAATTGTAGGAACGAATACTGTTTCTATTTACTTTTTATTACTTTATGAGATTTTTGCGTTTAGAATCATCATCATATCGTGTAGCTGAGCTAATGATGAAAAAAAATCATATTATAAAAATCTTCACTACAAAATATCACTACATATTATAAAACAAAGTCCTCCGCCGCGTCTGTCTGTCTGTTCGCGATAAACTGAAAAACCACTGAACGGATTTTCATGCGGTTTTCACTAATAGACAGTGTGATTCATGAGGAAGGTTAGGTGGTTGGTGGTGGTGGTGGTGGCCAAAAATTTTCAGGTAGGTCCCCGCTATTTTGCCTGATTCACACATTAGTTCTAGCACAAATAATAAACAGGTCGTTTCTTTTGTGCCAACTGTTCAACCCTATTATACATTGAATCATTACAGACCTGGCAATGTAGAAACTATGTGTAGCTTAACCTGTACTAATAGAGGTATAAATCGGGCCTTAACTTATAAGAAACCACAGACAAACAGCGCTATACCAGTATTGTGTCGTGTTACATACAGTTGGTTATTCACTGGAACTCTTTACGAAGGGAGATAAGGTGTGCTACATTTACAAATGTAAGCATTAGCAAAGGTAGCAAAAATTTGTCAAGGTACGTTGACGGTAGTACTACTGTACTGTGTAGCCTAGCTAAAAAATAAAGAAGTAACGAATCTTTTTTCAAAACTAAATACACACTCACTCAAGTGGGTCATTGGGGTCATGAACATTTTATAATTTTATTGATAAATTTAATACAATAAATATAACATGGATAACACACAATGGATGGCGAAAGTCGATGAAAATCTTTGTCTCAAATTTACAGAGAGAGAATTTAATTCTATATTAAATTTGAGACAAAGGTTTTCCACGGTTTTCACCATTCATGCTTTATTTATTGTATTCAATTTATCAATGAAATTATAAAAAAAAAATGTATCATAGTGTGTTGGTATTGGGACCGACAACTGCTTGGTTATGGCTTCAGATACAAAGGGTACGAGAGTATTTAAAAAAAGCTGTACATATATGCCAAACGATGCCCGTGCAGCAATCACGTTCTGGATAATACATTAGCAAATCATCGAGAGTCATTTCTTGCTACACACCTCGCCACGCAATCGTAACATTATGCCAAAAATTTGATGCCTCTTAGAAGATGCATTGACAATTGCTGAGAGGCTTCAAATTTATGAAAAAAACTTAGGAGTGAAAATGTAAGGTATCTGTGAGACATGATGGACATCTACAGTTTCAAGGAGACAACTTATTGATCATTTGTAGCGCTCTGGAAAAGAGATCTACTTGGCAAGACGACAAAACTGCTAATGACGTGCATAGCTTATTGCAAATATTTCGGATAACTTCGTCATAGTGATGTTTTAGGTATCTAAATATTTTGTTCCATGTTAAGTACTAATGCATGAACACAAAAACCGATTATTAAATTTTATTAGTAATTTTATGTATTTCAACAAAAACGATTACAATTACCGTTTATTTTACGTAAAAACGTGACTTGTAGTTTAAATTTAATAGCTTTTTGAAGAGACAAAAGAAATAACTGAGCGACTAGACGTACAAACTAAATGCCAAGAATAGTATCAAAACAAACACACAGAGCCAATAACAAACCTGCTGTATCTGCTGAAGAGTATTTCCGCAAGGCTGCAATTGCTTCACATATTTTTCGAAGTTGGTTCGACCAACTTCGAAAAATACGTGAAGCAATCAAAGAAGGTAAGAAGAAATCTTATCAAATCGCATATATTATAATTATACGATTTGCGGTGTTTAGTGCAAGTATGGCGTCAAACACCTTCTCCTCCTCCATCCTTTAGAAAAATACACAACAAGTTTCGCCAGAAGACAAAATAGAAAAATCGATTTTGGTTATTTGATTAAAACTATTTTGACATAGCTATATAATAAAATACTACTTTTTTTCAATTAAACTAATTAGACCTAAGTATATGACTCCCTCCTCCCCACCTGACTTGGAAGCCGGATCCGTCCAAAGAGTATACAAACACTACGTTAGAAATCCGTCCTTGCACTCACTCGAATAAAAATAAAATCTATATACAAAAACGTAACACAAAAGATACCGAACTCTACCCCATCACTACACATAAATGAGTAAAATGAAACAAGCTTGAAATCTTTTTCCAATGGTTCACAGCTGGCGCCGTTGTAAGCGATAAGCGAAAATCGATATTGGCCTTTTCCATTAGCAAGGTATAATTAATGCAATGCAATCGTGTGCTTACTACGTACAGTAGAAGTGGCGTCCAGAGTGACAGTTGTAAATTATATATTAACCGCATCATTATAAATGACACGAGAAACAACCGTTCGATACTTATCTGATGGATAGCCTTGCATTAGTGATCATTTTATTTACGTGCCTAGTAGTGACGGGACACCCACAAATGAGGACGATCATATAAATTTATTTGGATCCGATATTTATGTACACAAATGAAAAACATATTATAAATGTAAATGTACCTACCTCATTCGTCCATTATTTTTAATTTTAAAACTATACCTCCTTAAATTATTGTAATTCAATTTTTCCAAGTAGTAATCTTGTACCTGGAAAGGGTAGATCCCACCAAAAATATTTTCTTATACTAATGAAATAATTTCAGCCCGGGCCACCTACAACCGCTAATATCTCGTATGCTATTGCGTTTTAGGATTTGATTTTGTGTTACATATGCATAAATTATGGGGTACATTTCATCTGTAGCAAAATATTGTCAGTATGTTTTGTAGATTAGTGGCAAACAAGGTGGCCGGGCTGAAAACATCAGGCTGGCTCGGCCACTAAGAAGTGCTTGTACTTTCTTTTAAAAAGAGTTACATTGAAAACGAAGGCATTACATATGTTTGTAATAAGGAGTACATTTGATATGTAACAAAATATTGTTAGTATGTTTTGTAGATTAGTGGCAAACAAGGTGGCCGGGCTGAAAACGTCAGGCTGGCCCGGCCACCAAGAAGTGCTGGTATTTTCTTTTAAAAAGAGTTACATTGAATACGAAGGCGTTACATGTGTTTGTATAAATGGGTACATTCGATTGATACCAATCTCATTACCAAATTCCATGGGGCCGGGCCAGCCTGACGCACGTCTCAGTGATACTGTAAAGCTCACAAGCCCAGATGGGAAATGAAAATCCAGTACTGTGCATTTTATCCAAATGAGACATTAAAGTCTTTACTTTAATGTCTCATTTGGATAAAATGCTTTTTTTTTTTAATTATTTCTTTAAATAAATATGTCAATAGAAAGCTTGATTTCTTTCTTATTTTTTAAGTACACTTCAAACGGTATATAACATAGACTTGTTGCTAAGATTTCATAAAATACATTTACCGCGTTTATCTCCAAACCACCATTTTGCGAGTACTGCGTTTGCAATAAGGAGAGCAGCATAGGTATATAGGTAATTAGTGAAATTCCCTATAATGTGTATCTACTTGTAATAAATGTGTAGACTAGTGTAATTAAAAATCAGTATACATATACACTCAATCTAAACACATGAATACTAAATATTGAACCCTAAAACAATAATAGGGTAGATGACTGTCAAGTCAAATCAGTATCATTTTGTAAACGTCAAAAGGGAAGCTTCCGTACATTTTTGTATGAAATACTAAGGTGTGACGTCACGCCTTAGTATTGTCAAATCATTTACTTTTAATGTTAATTTAACAACTATAATCTAAATTCAAAACTTTAAAATGAACCAAAATTTTCACAGTATTTTAAGTTATTTTATTGCGACACTTGGCAAAATAATTTATTTTGAGCATAGTCATCTACCTAATTGTGAGTAAGTGTGAATGCATTTTGTATTATATTAAATAAAGATCTTTATCTTTCGTAAAATACTCGAAATGAGTTCGATGGTAACAGGGATTTGAACCTGCAACCGGACAGTAAAGCTATTTATGGTAAAGGTAAACAGAGCAACATATATGTATACCTAGCTGATAGATAATATAAGTTAGGAGTAAAAATAATATAAAAATTAAAGCTGAGTTTAGCATTCAGTAATCCATTTTTTTATTATTTGAAGAAGTGTAATTATCCAATACAACTCATAAGCATAGCATCTATTGTACCCAAGCAATAATAAGTAAAAAACTTCCAGAGTGCCAGCAACTGAAACACAACATTGTACAAAGTTCCAGCTCAACTGAATAATGATTTGCAAATATATAAGTTGATGGCAATATCTCCTACTCAATTTTAGGGTTAATTTATAATATTGTCACATTTAAGTTCTCGAAAGCGACAGTAGTGGTAGCTCGTACGTAAGAAGTGGCGGGTAGTTGTCTTTGCCTACCCCGAAGTAAGAAGGGTTTTGTTTAAATAAAAATAAGAGAAGTACGGTAATAATATTATATTAACTTTACATTTATAAATTATGGTGTTGTGGTCATATAATTATTAGATTGTTTCTGTTTAAAATTATTATATTGTATGATGAAATATTCACATTGAATTGTTCTAGAATTGACTTTTATGAAACATATTATGCTAAATAAAAATACATTAATTACATGAAATTAGTTTAATAATAAATTTAGTCCATCGGCTCTTAATAACTGCTTAGCAGTGGCGGGGCATCAATGCTACTAATTTCTTAAATTTTTTAACAGCAATAGGGTTCCTTCTTTCTAAAAAAAACATAAAGCTCTCTCCAATTGTGGCATTGTCGATTTGATACATTTTTCTTGACTTGCACCAAAGATATTCACAGGCGGTCCATTAGGCGTTCGGATAAGCTGACTAGTTGAGCCAGCTTAGCTCCTTCCAGAAGCACAGAAGCCTCCTGGGGCATTTACAGGCTTCTAGGCCTTGCACCAGTGAGGAAGCTTGCCGTTGTGTGGCCATTCAATCGCACTCCAGGATAACGTGGCGTGGGCGGCAGTTTATTCCGTGTTGAGACATCCCCTGCATAGAGAACTGTCTGTCGCATTGATGGTGAATAGGTGCCGGTTTAGGGCCAAGTGGCCCGAAATGGTTCCTGCAACTATTCTGATGTCAAGTCGGTTAAGATGTTCTATATGATTTAGATCTGTGCTGTGCTGGCCAGTCTAAAACAGAAACTGATTGTGACGCGAGAATTTCCTTTACTGAGTGTGCCATATGATTGGAATCATTGTCATGCTGAAATATCCAAATTAACGGAAGTACCTCTTCAGTATAAGATATGATGGTTGTTTTCCATGCTGTGAAGCATTTAAGTACATATCAAACCACAACAATATAACAATTTCAGAGTAATCACCAAAAAAATTTACATGATTTGTTTAAAAATTAAAACTGTATGGTGACACACATCACCCGAAATCGGTCCATAAATAGCCGCACTGAGGTGCCTGACCCTTACCATGTGGTTGTTAGAGGTTGCATATTTTTAGATTGTTGTAATTATTCATTTTCTTTTGGCTTTATGCAATTTCTTCTTAGATTAATTGGTGTTTTCTTTGCTGTTTTTACATTAGTGAGAACTAGTTTTACTAAGACAAAAAAGGTTGTTAATCTTTTTAAGTTGTTTCACTTCTGATTCCTAATAATATATTTACAAATCAATTATATGACCACCACTGTTATACATATAATTATAACAAAATAACATTTAGTTGTTACTATTGCCACTATTGCTAGTATTGCTTGGTTGTTCTTGCGTTGTTTCATAAGCTCTTTCTAATGTGTCTGTAATGATCTTCATGTCATTCTCAATACTTCGTGCCCAGTTCTCAACATCTCCAATCTCCTTGAGAGCACTACTGAAGTTCTCAACAAGGGTAAGCCATTGCTGTGTTAGCTTAGCAAAATTAATAGCTCCCTGGTGTAAGAGCTTAGCTTCTGCATCTAGTTTCTTTTGATTTAAGTATGCTTGTGCTACACTGAAAAAGAAATTAAGCTGTTTAGAAACTGCAGGGAGAGACATGGTCAAATGGTTCAAAGCACCTACAAACTTTACACTGTTCATCTAAGCCAATCAGAATATTCTTTCAATTTAAATCACAATTTTAACAGCAGATAAACTTGAAATGCAGAGTTGCAAGAGTTCAGAGAACAGAGAATAACAATAATAAATTCACACATCTCACACACAACCGCCTGGTCCCAAACTAGGCAGAACCTGTACTATTGTAACCAGACTGCTGATAAATATACTTATCACTACATAGTATAAAACAAAGTCGCTTCCTGCTGTCCCTCTGTCCCTATGTATGCTTAGATTTTTAAAATTACGCAACGGAATTTGATGCGGTTTTTTTTAATAGATATAGTGGTTCAAGAGGAAGGTTTATATGTATAATACATGCATAATATAGTAGAGAAACACTGATAACTTTAGAGGTTTCTAATGTGATGTCGTAAATAATGTTGTCTTTACATTGCAAACGCTGGCTGAACCCTATGAGATAGATAAAAATAATATACCACAGTATTGTACACCTCAAAAAGGTCTACAAAAAAGTCCACGATGGTATATGTCTATCTCTTAGGGATAACCCACAATAACCATTTTTTATCCTTTACTTTTTATGAGAAATAATGGCTTATTTATGAAGCAATTTTAGGCAATACAGCATTAATCCATATCCAATTAAGTACCTTAAATACATTGTGCATTTAATATAGATCGAAATGGCCTTTTCCAGCATGTAATTTCAGTGAATATTTTCGAAGATATTACAGATTTTAAATGCAGGGACATAGCTGTTGCGGCGGTACCGGCCAGAAGCCGGACAATTTGCGGTAAAGATATCTTTTGCAATGACCATTAATAAATCGCAGGGTCAAACTTTCAATGTTGCAGGCTTAGTTTTGAGCGTTGAGTGTTTTTCACATGGCCAATTATATGTCGCTCTTTCAAGAGTAACCTCAGAAGAAAATATGTTTGTATTGTCTAATGGCAAAAAAGCTGTGAACGTTGTATATAAAGACATTCTGTAGTATATTTAGTATCATCATTGCACCCCTGCGAAGCCGGGGCGGGTCGCTAGTATATTTATAATTACATATAGATAAATTACATCCAGACACAGAACAAATGTTTATGCTCATCACACAATTATTGTTTGTGCTGGGTGAATGTTTTAACATATTGGACATGACAATTGTGGTAACAAAAATAAGTTGTAAAAACCAATGTTAAAATTTTTATTACCTTTAAAAACCATTTCACAACAATAGACAGGTCATAGGATTTATTTAAGACTGAGATAGGTATGTAGAATACTTTCTATGTGAATCAAATGTCTTTTTTCTTTATGAGTGTAATTTGTAGCTTTGTAGCTTGATGTAGCAGTTTTCACATAATTATTAAATTTATTATTATAACACATATTATTTAAAAATCTACACTTCTTCTTTCCATAGATTTTAGGTATCCAAATTTTCGATTCCAATTTGATTCGATTAAATAGGAGTAGAAAGAATTCCCTTCACATATGAATGTATATTAGAGACTATTTACCTAATAATGGAGCTTTAAGTATAACGAAATAATAAAAGTAAATGTTACTAACCCAACATTAAGGTGGTCCACTAGTGCTTGTGTTAAATCGTTAGCTGCAACTATACATTCTTTACGCTTTTGTTCTGGAAGCATTTAAACATACAATTGTTTAATAAGAAATCAAATAACTTATATTGACAATCGTTAGTGACAACTAGTACAATATTTACCTTGTATAACTCTTTTAGCTGCTTGTTTTGCTTGGTGTTCTTTCACAAGTGATGATAACATATTGGAATATTTGTAGAATAGGAATGTTTTAGTTTTGGTAAACGCTACATAAGTGGCAGTTTCCCTTTGTATAAGTATATATACGTTTGAATGGGAACTTTAACGTATAAAGTATAATTACACGATTCCACGAAGACACTCAAAACATTCTTCGGATTCTTCCATTTCACATCACAAAATCACAACATAACTTTGACTACTTTGACAGCTAAAAAGCCTAAAGTACCTTACTCACCATCGTGCCTGACGTACGTCCCGCCAAGGCCGCGGTGCTGGACGTAGCATACACACCATCGTGCCGATCCATCCCGGCTGTACGTCTCTCCATAAATTTCCCAATCAAATCAAATCATTTATTATTTTGCAGAAAACACTGTTACAATGGTGTTGTCAATCAGTTTGAAAGTCCCCGCATTTTGGGGAATTCCCCACAAATGGGCAATATACATGATCAAGCATGCGGTGGTACTTACTGGATCCAAAACGGGTCGTGCAAGTCCAGCAAGCAATTAATAATAATTATGACGTACGTCAAGACTATTCACGATCGTTTTTCATCGTGCATCGTGCGTGACCTTAGCGGGACGTACGTCAGGCACGATGGTGAGTCACAACAACCAGCGGATGGACCATAAACTAAAATATACTATACATGTCGAACAAAAATATTGGGAACAAGACCGTTTGACGGAAGATATGCAAGAATTTATTATCAATGTAACAAATTCAAGCACATCAGATTCAGAAGAAGATACTTCTTTGAATCTTTCAGCTAGTTTCATAGCTAGCTTAACCATAATTAGTTGACATTGAGTATTTAGAATCAGACTTTGATTATAATAAATAAATGTTTTTTTTTATTTTAAAATATTCTCTCTTTATTTCCATTTTTCTATAAGAAACATTTTTTTGTTCTACGTATTCTGAGTAAAAATGTATTCTCTATGTTAATATTATTATTGTCTTTTAATTTTTTGCATACCTTACATAACTAATTAAGTTCCTAATTATTACGGAGCAACATAGCGTCTTGACAGTATAATAATTATTCTTATTTGAAAATATATTTCCAATCTTTTCGTATTAAGTATCAAGATGTTTACTGTCGAACTATAATGATGTAACAGTGTTGTCAACATAACAAAAAGGTATATAGCACAGCTGCGACCTTAAACCCTACGACGCTTCTCTTTCCGCACACACTCTACCATAATATATTATTACACGTATCAGAGCAATTATGTGCCCGACCCCGTTCTCAAAAATGGTCTTGCAACATTGTATTAGGATCGAGTTATAATCACTGTCACTGAAAGAACTATTGTTGGCAATAAACCTGATTTCGTGCTGATAGGAGGCTGTCTTAAGTTGGCTGGGAGAATTTGCTTTTTTACATTTTTTTTTTGCTCTTTCAACTGTTCGTTAACTGTTCTTAACCGTTCGATCAAATTTTTTATTTGTTCGATCTTAGTTGTTTTTTTTAAATATAATTAAAAATTATCCTCAAGTTGGCGGGAAGAAGTCGTTTTTTGACATTTTTTTTTTACTATTTCAACTGTTCGTTAACTGTTCGTCATTGTTCGATCAAAACTTTTATTTATTCGATCTTAGTTTTTTTTGTTTATAAATAAAATAAAAAAATTTGCTTTCTTAAGTTGGCGGGGAGAAGTCGTTTGTTTTACATTTTTTTTGCTATTTTAACTGTTCGTTAACTGTTCTTCAAAATTTTTATTTGTTCAATCTTAGTTTTTTTTTTAAATAAAATAAAAAATTACCCTGCGGGGAGAAGTCGCTTTTTGACATTTTTTTTTGGCCTTTAAACTGTGCGGTAACTGTTCTTCATTGTTCGATTAACATTTTTTTTTGTTAGATCTTAGTTTTTTTTTGGCGGTTTGACCAAGTACTTCGTTTGTCATAAAATTCGGTTCTGGCACTCGCCGGCCGCTGCCGCGGCACGCTCGCTTTGCTCGCTCGGCTCGTGCGTTATCGTCACAGTTCTAACCTAACCTAAACTTAGCCACTTGAGGCAAAAATTTTATTTTGAACAATGACGAACAATTAACGAACAGTTGAAATAGCAAAAAAAAAGACCTAAAATAATGACTTCTCCCCGCCAACTTGAGGGTAATTTTTTATTTTATTTAAAAAAAAAACTAAGATCGAAGAAATAAAAATTATGATCGAACAATGAAGAACAGTTAACAAACAGTTGAAATAGCAAAAAAAAAGGTTCAAAAACGACTTCTCCCCGCCAACTTAAGAAAGCAATTTTATTATTTTATTTATAAAAAAAACTAAGATCGAACAATTAAAAGTTTTGATCGAACAATGACGAACAGTTAACGAACAATTGAAACAGAAAAAAAAAATCTCCCCGCCAACTTAAGACAGCCCTAATAGAATTAGAGCGCCGCCGTGCAATGATTTCGATACTGCTGGTTCTCGTGACGAGAACCTCGTGAAAGTTGAAAAAAATTAACTTTTGTCTCACGAAATTGTCGATATATGGAATGTCGATTCGGTGACAATTATAGTAGCATAATTTTTACCAGTTTTTGTACATTAAAAAAAAAAAGTTGAATTAATTATAACTAACCGTAGATTTGTCATTCGATAGTTTTTTGAGTTGGCAGCACTGAATTCGATATGACATAAGGGGTGTGTTCCGATATACTTGCGAGCTCGTACTGGGGAGAAAATTGTTCCATTATGGACTGACAGTATACTGCCGCAGTATCGTAGGGAAATAAGTGAGCACTGGAGTTTTCAAGGTAAGGTGCTGTCAGTGATGTCACACTGTAAATTTAATATGCAATTTGACAATTGACTTGAATTGACAACTGACAGTATACTGGACTGCGTTCCGTTTTAAACAGCCAGCCAGTAAAGCTAACTATAAAATAACGGCTTCGCAGTATACCAAATTGTCGTCACACCTTTCAGTGCTTGCAATGCATATCGGAACACACACAAGGTAACATTGACATATTTGTGATTATGTCATTCAGTCTAATCCTAATCAGTCATTCAGTCGTCAATAAGCTGTGATACTGTTCGGGTGCAGTATATTTTGTAAAAGTATCTGCAGATACTATTTTGAATTATTATTAGTCAGTCACTGATAATATTCTGTGCGTATTAAGGTCACGGTCACTTCTGAAGTCCTAAGAAGTTCAATTTTATTCAGTTTGGTGTATTTTGTGAAAACAAATCATGTCGTTAGCGTCAACTCCTCGAGTTCTTTCCATCCAAAGCCATGTAGTTCACGGCTACGTGGGTAATAAAAGTGCTGTTTTTCCACTCCAGGTAATTCTGTTGTGTGTACTCTTCGATACAATATTTTATTAAAAATGGAATTCAAATCATAACTTTTTGCATTTCACATCTATATATCTTTAAATATAACAACAATAAAATTTACATCTTATGCCTAGATGGACCGTCAAGGACATGTATTACCTCAGTAGGTATTAAACAATAAGATTTCTATTACATATTTAACTTTGCCTTCAATTTTAGTCATTCATTCTCCTAAGAAATTGGAGATATCTAATTTATTTCAGATTTGAGCTGACCCAACTCATCTGAAATGTGACTGTTATCCTAACCCACTGTCCCACCTATTTGCTGTCAACCCACCAGTAGGTTTACAAACCCATACTTTGAGAATGTCTGGCCTAATCTGGAAGCATATGCATTTGGCACATGCTTCCAAAAGTAGACATCTCCTTCAAGCTTAAATTGTATCTAGAAGTGATTAATGTAGAGGTATTTTCTAAACTCTCGTCTGCCTGCCCCTGCTTGATTAAAAGCAATCAGTCAAACATAGATGCACATTATAATAATAATAAAAACAACTTGACACACCTCATACACTGCTGTCTGATCCCAAACTAGGCAGAGCCTGTATTATATTCACCGGAGTGTTGATAAACATACTTATATATTTCTGAATACATACATATTATAGATAAATTACACCCAAGATACAACAAATGATCATGATCATCACGCAATAATTTATCCTGGGTGAGAATTGGACCAGCAGGCCAGTCAACATTGACTTGTATAAAGTTGCCCTGTAGATATTGATCAACTGACTGACTTGTCACAATTGGCATTTTTAGTATTTATAGGCACAAATAACTATTAATATAACATATTTAATAAAGTAATCCTTTTTGCAATAAATGAACAGTTGTGATTAATAAACAGAATATTGTGTTTTGTTTCAGGTATTGGGATTTGAAGTTGACTTCATAAACACAGTACAGTTCTCAACTCACACTGGATATAAACATATCAAAGGAAATGTTCTACAAAATGAAGAAATGGATGCCCTTATTGAAGGCCTAACAATAAATGAAGTTGACTACTACACACATTTTTTGACTGGTTACTCAAGGTCGCCAGATTCACTAAAAAAAATTGCAGAAGTTATAAAGAAGTTAAGGCAAAAGAATCCTAACCTTGTATATGGTAAGCTCTAGTGTAAAACAGTTTATTTTAGTTATTACCTTCAAGTATTAAACTCTTGTCATAAAGTGAACACCAGATGAACAACAGTACTCCCTTCCACTATAGCAGAGAATAGTAAGTAGAAGAGTGCTACATTTGCCTGATATTTCTGTCATATGCTATTTTTATAGTGAGGAAATACAAGATAGGTCAAAACAGATTTAATTGCGGAAGCGCCTATTTACCACAGGAGCCTATTGGAGTAGATGGCCATAGGGTAGAGATGGCCAATCTAAATAATTTATAGAACCTTTGACTATGCATAGCTAGTTATTGTTTAGTTCGCTTCGCATCATACATGGGATTGCTTGGGTCTCCCAGGTACTTTACTATAAAGTGTATACCTATGTGTACAACTTTTATTCTGATATCGACATTACTTCTACACAGCAAGACTGTCAAGATCTTTCCTGTGTTATATTCATCAGTCTTTCTTACATGTAATTTATGTATAGCACTTTTATCTATACTGATATAGTAGATCTAGATTAATAAAGCTAAAACTCGGGCGAACTATTTCAAGTGTATCTTGATCAGCCACAATAATCGTGATGAAAAACTTTGATAGAATTAGACTTTTAAATTGTTCTCAATAACCGTTCAACAAAATCATAAATTTAAAAGTATTTGTTATACTTATTTTTACTAGCAGTCCCAGGCTATTCCGCGCGCGGGTTATATTTCGTATGGTTACATAATGATTAAAGGGTCGCCAAAGCCCAAAGCAAAATCCTAGACTATTTTTATATGCTGTGTTATATTCAATCAATTAATGCTCCTTATGCCTACATCTTCTGACATTGGGCAATGTTTCTCAATCCCAAGAAAAATGTTAGAGAATTCAGAGAGAGAGAACAACAGCCGCTTTTGTGGCAGTACTTGCAGTTCGATTACAACGATTAATGCCGCGTTCTTATAATCAAGAAACGATTCATTTTGCTTCATCGC
Organism: Euplagia quadripunctaria; assembly: GCA_963859945.1. Taxonomy (NCBI): domain Eukaryota; kingdom Metazoa; phylum Arthropoda; class Insecta; order Lepidoptera; family Erebidae; genus Euplagia; species Euplagia quadripunctaria. The sequence goes on from OY982570.1 coordinate 13,914,629, forward strand.
CATCATTTCAGCCATAGGACGTCCACTGCTGGACATAGGCCCTTAATGATTTCCAAGAAGACCGGTTGGAAGCGGCCTGCATCCACCGACGTCCTGCGATCTTTACTAGGTGGTCTGTCCACCGCGACAATGGGCGTCCTACGCTGCACTTTCTGGTCCGTGGTCTCCATTCTAGAATTTTTCGGACCCATCGACCATCCCTTCTACCTGCTATGTGCCCCGCCCGTTCGGCTATGTCGGGTACCTTCGTTCGTGTGCGTATCTCCTCATTTCTGATTCGATCGCACCGAGAAACACCAAGCATAGCCCTTTCCATAGCTCTTCGAGCAAATCTGAGCTTGCTTATCAAGCCCATAGTGAGAGACCACGTTTCGAATCCATATTATGTCACCACTGGTGACACACACTGGTTGAAAACCTTTGTTTTAAGGCGCTGAAGAATTTTAGACGAAGACTTTTGCTTACGGACGGTAAAATTTTCGTTGATAATTCAACGAAATTTTACCGTCCGTAAGCAAAACGAATCGTTTCTTGACTATAGGAACGCGGCATTAATCGTTCTAATCGAACTGCAAGTAATGCCTCAAAAGCGGCTGTTGTCACTGAAATAGACCTAGGTATTCTATGTCACAGTAAAGATCAAAACAAAAACGGCGTACGTACAATAATATTTTATCTGGCTCTTTTGACCTTCTTTAGTCTTAACAATACTTACTCACAAAAACTTCTGATAAGATAGTAGTTTAAGTCTGTTTAAAAGACAAAGACATTCGTAAGGATTCCATTCATTAATATAACCTTTGTATTAATGAAATGAATGGAATCTTTGATAGACACAACAATAACATGTTTTATAGCAATAAAGAAAAATCTTTATCAAGTCTTAAAAAAAACGGAGTCTCAATACGACTGTTTTTATGTATGTTACACGACCTCTTCCCAAAATGTAAACAGTGTTTGTAACGTATGTAGTTCCTTATCGCCGTTACACTTCAGACGCTCGGCGGCCGGAAGGCTAGACGGAAAAAAGTGTTAGCGCGACGAAAAATGCTCACTTCGATTTGATTTATTTTATTTTTACGCCATCTGTGCGCTATACCTACTATATAAAAAAAATACAATCGTAATTTTTTTTGCAATAAATGACATCAAATTGTTGAAATTCACCTTCAAACTTTCCTCATTCCTATAGGAATGACCAAATGAAAGTCACCATACCGCGACATTTATGTTAACTTAACGCATCGGCGTGGGCTGTCAAGAATTATAAATAGTATCACAGATAAAATATAGATTAAACTACTGATATCTGTGTTGACACATATTATTATACTATTAAATAAATATCTTATATGTAATGAGGTCATGTACAACGATTATGATGATGACAAATTTATGAATATTATAACTATTAATTGGAATAACAACAACAAGTACGTTACATGATTATTTTAAAACCTTGACACTTAAGTCTCATAAAATTGAAGTCATAAGCCCTTATTGTGTAATCTTTGGTTAAAAAAATAATTTAAAGTTGGCGAGGGTATCTAGTAAAATACAGTCTTGCACAAAAAAAAAATTGAACTCGTTTAAAAACAGTAGGCCCCATCGAAAAATCTTCACCTTTTAAATCGATATAAACGTTAAGTCCGCTACGTGTAATATTTACAAGACAGAGATATTATTATCTTTAAAACGTGTTTTTTTTTTTCACTCTTAAATAGAAGAAGACACTGCTGTTTCAACTTTTATATTATTATTCATAAATGATCAGAAAATATTTTGTTCCAGTATGCGATCCGGTAATGGGTGACAACGGCAAAATGTATGTTCCGGAGGACATTTTACCTGTATACCGAGATATCGTGGTGCCTCTAGCAGATATACTCACACCAAACCAGTTCGAGGCAGAATTGATAACAGGAATTCAAGTGAAGAATATTGACGGTGCACTCAAAGCAATACTAGCTCTTCACGATAAGGGTGTGAAAACTGTTGTGTTGTCAAGCACAGATTTAGGAGATGACAAGAGTATGATCGGGTTAGCGAGTAGTGCAGGTAATATAACATTTTTTTTTAGTGTAAAGGGGGCAAACGAGCAGACGGGTCACCTGATGGTAAATGACTACTGCAACTCAAGAGTCACAAGTGGTTGCCGGCCTTTAAGGTGGGAGTAGGGGAAGACGGGAGAGGGAGGAGAGGGAAGAGTTTAGGGTCTCCGGTAACCTCACTCACGCGACGAAAAGGAATGCAAGCATTGCTTCACTGCCAGTTTTCTGTGAGGCCGTGGTATTACTCCGGTCGAGCCGGCCAAGCATGGGTCTCCCAATTTTAATAATACATTGGTATATGATCTTGTGCCGAGGTCTTGGGTTCGATTTCCAGGTCCGGCATGATGCCTAGGAAATAATGAAGACACATGAAATCGAACTTATTTTACAAGGTCAGTCTGGCCCCAAAAGCATTGACAAGCAATCAACAATCTTAGCGCCAACATTACATTTCTATTTGGGGATTTTTTGTTATTTTTGCAATTGCGCAGAGGCATAGAGGATTGATTGTTTTGTTTGTTACTATTATATTGTTATGATTGGTGATGAATATAGAAAAATATAGACATGCATCCGTCTTTTAACATTCCGTAATTTGACAGAACAACAATCGGGATTTGTGGAATTTTTCCATCATGAAAGAGCTTACTCTTGATAGATTTGTACCGCCCATGGTAATATTTAAGTAAAATACACAGGAGGTATAAATAATTCCAAAATTTACTAATAATAATGGCATGGCGGCTCGCGTTTCGCATATTTGTAGTACAGATAAAAAAGTGAAAACTTTGAAGTGCATTATAAAATTTATTTTCTAAATTTATGAACTGAAACTAACTAATATTTTCCGATTGCCTATTGCCTAAACTATCTCATTATCAGATGTGTAAATCAGGACTTAACCGCGGTAATAATTATATATAATTATAAGGTAGGTACAATACGCTAAGCTCTCACCAGTCTACCCGTGACCACGATCGGTGCAATTCGATCGAAACGTTGGGTAACCAAAAAAGGTATTGTACCTTCTAATTATTACCGCGACCACTGGTACTATTATGTATTCTGTGCCGGGACTAAGTCCCGATTTACACATCTAATATGTATAGTCGCGGAAGTTTAAAAACAATTATCTTATTATTATATTTTTTATCATTACTTACACAGAGTAAAATAGCCTATTGTGTACAATAGATTATATAAATGGATAATAACTATGACAACGTTTATATAATAATTAAGTTAATATTTCATCTAGATTATTTAATAAATCACTCGTCTTTATCTACCTACTGATTATTTACGTTATCACCATCCACTTTCATAAAATAAATTAATATAGTATGTGTACAGACGCTAAGAGGTTCGTTTTTGATCTGGGGCGCAGGCTGAACAAAGTGAGTGGCGACTCCCGCTCAGGGTTGTTCCTGGTGCAGAGGTTGGCCATAGCCATTCAGCGTGGGAACGCAGCAAGCGTTATGGGCACCTTTGTGCCGGAAGCGACCAGGGGCGGGTTATTTGTTTATGACACCGAATGACAATTATTGTGATGGATATATTGTAATTAATTTTAATGAATTAAATATTAAGTAAAATTAATATTATAGTAAATATTGTAGGAGTTTTAAAAATAAACCTATAAATATATGGTATGTATTATCAAATCTGGATATAATTAAGGATGCTATAGCGCTAACTTGCAAATAAAATCTCTTAAAATATAGCAACCCATACTCTAAATCATCTTCGAGTGTAAATAATATCTACCGCTACAAGTCATTTGTCCAATTTTCATTGCTTTTACTTTCCATTCAACAGTTAGTTTCTTTAAATAAACCAATTCAGTTCAGCCACTGTTGCGAAATCGGTGGTCATATGTACATAAAAAAACCTCTGCCTCTGGACTCTTTTGAACTCGGTAGACACTGTTTTTGCAGATCCTACCTTATGTAATGCATGACGTTTTGTATAAAGCCATAACTTCAGTCAATGTTGTTATCAGATTGAATCTATAATAGTCAAGTGCGTAAATAGCAGTTTATGAACTTACTAAGAAAATTATATTGTGGCAAACATTTTCAGTATTTAACATACGTCAGTTATTTTATTGAATGGAAAATTGTATTCGTGTCCTTCAGACTACTATAAATATTTATATTGATAAAACCACTATACCGTGTCCATTAGTTTATTTTCGCCTAAAAAAAATAATTAACAATTGTAACGAATGAAATTGAACTTATTTTAACTGTGATCATACAGAATTCACTAAATATCCAACATTTAAATAAACGCACCATTTTATATGTAATCCTAAAATAGGCCATTTGTTTCTTTAAAAAATCCTAAACTAGAGAATGCTTCGCACTGTGTCGCAAAAGAAGTTTACAAACATACAAAGTACACCCAAAATCTAAAAAGTTCAATATGCATAAACCATACTAAAATAATAGTCCCATGTGATACCCACAACACCCAACATAGTGGCAGTTGGCCAGAGGATCAAATTCATGTTGACATAGCGTATTTGTGCAAAAATTTTCATTAGTTGGTCAAGGCAATCTTACCTAAATTTGTATAAATAAATGTCGGAGTCGTCACAAATATTTGCATAAACACGTCACGTGCATTGCCAGTGCAAATGTAGGCTCTACTCTTCGACTTTTTCTCCAAACAAAAATCGTTCACGGTTACTAAACAGTAGATAGAGTGTTGATGAACATTGTACTTCAATTACCGATTTTTTGTACGAAACCTTAAAAGGCTAACTTTTATTGGCTTAGTGGTAGTTTCGGTAGAATAATCTTTTTGTATCATATTAAATATATATCACATATATATATATATATATATATACATATTATAAAACAAAGTCCCCCGCCGCGTCTGTCTGTCTGTCTGTTCGCGATAAATTAAAAAACTACCGAACGGATTTTCATGCGGTTTTCACCAATAGACAGAGTGATTCATGAGGAAGGTTTAGGTGTACAATTTGTTAAGGTTTTGTATAAAATGTCAGAATTATGACGATGATTGTTGAAGATGTCGGATAAAATCAATATAATAATTGTCCGTATTTATGCAAAAAGGAACCACCCAGCAAACACACTTCTGAGATATCAAAGGATTTACAAAAACATGTGCAGCTCTGTTAGATGAAGTAAAATTTCAATTTATTTTATTTGAATTTATTGATAAATTACTAATTTAAATATGTGTATATAAATTTGCTCTGAATACTCTTAAACTTTTAGATAATTAAGAAAATGTGCATGTGGTTCGTTTTAACGCTTACTAATTGATAGGTTTTCTCTTATACAAAAAAGAACCACAACACACTAATTTATTGCTAAAAATGAAAATATGTATTAACAGTAGCGTAATAAAACTTTATTTCACAAAAAAATGTAAAATAATACATAATAGAGACCGTTTATTCAACGTTCAGCGCACTCACTCAAGGTAGTCTTTGCATAATAAATCCCCATAATATACAGCCAAAGCTGTCGTTGATAGTAAATAATTCCAGTTCCAAAACATTGCCAATGTCTAAGACCCCTATCTTAGGCATTGGCAGTGTTTTTTAAACATTCTGTTTCCTTACATTGAGTAGCCAAAACAAAGTCAGACTTCATTTTATTTCAAGCGTCTTGCCATTTTTGACTATGTTCTTCGCGTTCTGTATCTATGGCTGTTTTCTCTTCAGCAGTTTTACAACTAGTTAATTTCACTCGTAATGTGTCACCCTTGTTCCAAGTGTCTTTCTTAAGAGGCGCTCGTTTAAGATTGAAATATTATTATCTCCGTGTTTGTCTCCAATATTTATTTACCAATTGCTTACTAACATTTTCACACTTAATTTTACAAGAAATTAACAAAAACAATAAAACTTTATTTAAAAACGATCGTCACGCATTCGTATTACTTCGTTGAATGTCACCCAATTTGACAGATGTTTAACGTTTTACCTATGCACACTTTAAAACTTGGAGTTATTGCACTTAGAGCCATATATGCAATGTTACAAAGTAAATATTCCGTTGTTTAGAGATGAGAGGCTTGTAACTAGTCATGTCAATTGGTACCTTTGAACAATCATGGGTTTCAAAACGCTCATATACTAGTGGTTCTACAATATTTATTTATAAATGATAGAACTGAATGCTTGGGGTTTCATTTTGCAAAAAAAGATTACCAATTAAATTATGAATTTATTTTACGCGTAACGATACCACATGACCTTGATTCCATTAGCTGTATGAAAAATAATTGTTAATAATAGAAATATGTGTAATGTTTAATGGTACCAAGTATGTGTGGATCAGTTTTGTATAAAATGAACTTGTAGTAATATCGTTTATTTGTTTGAACAATCGAGTCCCATTATGCTGTGGTTCGGTTTTGCTTTATATGTAGTGTTTATTGTTGCTGTTTCCAAGGGAAAAATCGTGTGGTTCTTTTCTGTATAAGAATTTAGAACACTTTTAAATTAATATTCTTAAAAAAAAGTAAAAAATTAAATTTGTGGTGTGGTTCCATTTTGCACAAATACGGACATATGCTCTGCTACCCGCGCGAAGGCGGGGCAGGTTGCTAGCAAATAATAAGTACCGATCCGTACAGATGGAATTCACTTGCGTGCAAATAAATAAAAAATAGTAGGTGGCGATCCGCACGTTTCACCTTTATGCGCGTATGATAAGCGCGCATAGGTGATGGTTCATTTAAATAAAACAAGAAATACCAATAAATAATTTTATTTTTGTTAACTACATTCTTAGAAGACAACAAAAGCGAAAAACACGTATTACTTATAAAACTTGAATAGGTAGGTATATTTTTGTGCAGTAAGCAGTAGGTAATGTACTTAATATGATACTGATTAGTTTACTAGCTTCTATCACAAACAACAAAATAAAGTGTTACAATAAAATTAAGACTTTTTTGTTCTATCAAAAATAAAACTGGTTGAGTGCGTGCCGGGCCGCGCGCTGTTGGGTTCCGTAGTGGCTCGCCTTAATATATTATGGTCTTACGAAGGGCTTTTTGTTTGATACTATGAACACATTTATGAACTTCACGCTTTAACGTCTAAGGCGTCCATTAGACGCTCATGTAAACGTCAATCATTACCAAAAGTCATGACTGACGGATGTTCGTTGGTGATTGATGAAATAATATCGACATTAAAATCTCATCATGCAACCGTCAATCACTGCATTAAACGATAGGTTATTAGTCAATCACCGTTTTGATTGTGGCAGTTAAAAACTGACAGTAAAACCCACCGTGTAATGGACGCCTAATAACACGAACAGAACAGAACGAGAACATTACCGTGACCGGCAAAGAGTATACAAACACTACGTGTGACCGAGTCCAATCCCTTATTCGGACGTAACATAAATATTGTTATTAATTTAGAAATCATTATTATTAAGGATGTCATCATTTTATTTTTTCCTAAATTTTACAAGGTTCATAAACTTATTACTAGCTGTTTTACGAAACTGACGGCTTTATCTAAGTTATCCTTACTGGGATTTGTACTTAATTTTCCTTTTTACTTCAGATACATTTTCATATGTCGACTATCACTCGTTAACTTGTTAAGCCTACCTAGCTACATTAGATTTTCTTAAAACTTCGTCATATACGACTTTCGTGATTTTTTCACATATCACTTAATATTTTCCAATCACTTAACTGGCAGGTTCACTTGACTCTAACAAAACTTTGCACGTTAAGCTTAATATTTTGCAAATGAAGTCCTAAATCAAAGCTTGTTTTCACACACTCACAATATTTTAATACGACTTATCCAACAATACCCCACATCATGATATAGACGACGAATTCTATCTGTGCGAAATACAATTAAAAAAAATTATTCGCACGTTACGTGCGAAACAACTACGAAGCCCTTTTATTATTAATTTATTTATTTATTTATCATTTTTTGTGGAACAGAGGTTTTACAGAGATCTTAATATATAAATGTTGTCGCACTATGTCCTACCACATAACGTGGTGTACAAATTTATATGGTTAGTAACGATGCTTAAATTATGGTTAGTAGGTATATATCTATTGTTTATATTATTCCACTTTATCACATAATAATAAATAATAATTAATTCCTTTCATAAATTATCAATTAATAAATGATTTTACTGTCATTATTTTATAGTTTGAAAATTTAATGTAATGTAAATAGAGATTAATAAATAATAAAATTTAAAATTAATTAACAATATATGATGGGACATTCAAAAATCATTACAGCTTAAATGCATCCTGTGTGAAACTTATCATTTAAATAGTCATTTATAGAGTAGTATGCCTTCTCTGCCAGAAGTGCAAACAATTTATTTTTAAAATCCTGGATACTATGCAAAGAACCTAAAAATGTAGGAAGCTTATTATAGATCTTTAGTGCCATACAAAATACACTTTGATTATACATGGTTGTCTTAGATGCTACGACATGTAATTTACCTGATCTGCGACTGCAATTAAGAATTAGGTAAGTAGAAATATGCTATAGTGTTTATAATATAAAGTTCCAATGGGTAGGTATTGTTTTATATTTAAGAGGTAAAAATACGAGTAGGTATGCTATGCAGTATATGAGAAATGCCAGTGTTTACTTCCTTAGTATAATAATAGTCTATCTATTATGCTTACGTAGGAAACACTGCCAATGGCAACTGGCAAGTAATAATAGTAAGTGTGTAGTATAAATTGAGCGTAAGATATTTTATCATAGAGTGGAGTTTATTGACTGCAAGTTACCATGAAAGATTACTGTGGTGCTATGTTCCGACCGATTTTGATCATAATTGAAAATCTAAACAAAGTACTGTCAAAAGAAAGAGTATGTATAAAGATAGAACAGGGAAACTACTATTTTTGAATACCTACTAATAATATGGCCATCAATATATTTTTCTTCATAAGTAGATTCGTTCGAAACAAGGTCAATACCAGGCCAGGTTCACTCCACAGTGTAGGTATTAAGCTACAAATACACGGCGGGGTCGTGTTCGTGCTACAATTCAGAGGGCTGCCGCGCGCCAGCCGGCCCGCACGTTAATTCAATTCTCATGTCATCCGTTCGTATCAAGACTATCGAGCGACTAATAACTAGCCTAGGTTTATTTGTTCACAAAAATAGAGTAATAGGGACAAATCTTACTGGTAATTAAATATTTATATTAATTAAGTCTTTAAAAAAAGACAACCCTAACGTCGCAGCGTCGCGCGTCGTCAGAACAGATAAGAGTTACGCGATAGAAAAAGACAGCAACTTCTAGGTGAATATAACTGTGGGTAATTAGCGCTATGTGACCTAAATTGCGACTTTATTGGGTCGCAACAAGAGTTGTTATTTATTTAAAGGATTTGGCGGAGTGGGACTTCTGTACCTGTACTATTATGGATTCTGTGTCAATACTAATAAATTTACGTAAATGCAGAAAGTGCCTGAAAGGTGAAAATTCGTGTAATCTCGTTAGATAATACTTACCACTATTTGTATCGAGACTTCCATTTGATCATTTGCCTATTGGTGTATCATTCATTATTATGCCTTTTCTTGAACTGGTTTTGTGGTGTGGTTATTGTTCGTTCTTTGCGAGGCTAAATTTATTAAAATATGATTTTACTACTAATACACTAAATGTTGAATCGAGGGATAAAAGTGATGGGAACCGCTGAATTAACCCTATTAATGAGATCGTTAATTGTGGAAGTCTTAGAAGAATTCTATTTTAAAAGGGACGTGCTATTTCTAAGACAATTTTTTCTGAGAATGATTATGATGATAATATTTAATGATGATGAATGATTATGATGATAGTACCTATTTATGTATATTGTCAGGTGAGGTACTAAGTATAATTTTCGGTACCTAAGTGTTAATTTTCTTTCGCAGGTTTATGCTACAAAATTCAAATACCGAAGCTTGATGCAACATTTACCGGCACGGGTGACTTATTCGCAGCGCTCTTCTTGGCGTGGTCTCACAAAACCAAAAATGACTTAAAATTGACTTTGGAGAAAACTATTTCAACATTACAACATATAGTGCAAGATACATACCAAAGAGCCAGAGGTAAGTAAATAGTACTGTTTTATGAACAGTGTAGTTTTAAAATAAATCAGGGACTATTCTAGTCGTTTATCTATTTAATGAGATATCATAGAAGTACTACCACCTTGACAGCGAAAAAAATGTGTCATTTATTTTCAGATATTCAAAAAACTGGCAAAATTCCATGCGCACTGATAGAGTTAAGATTGGTACAGAACAAAGCTGCTATCGAAGATCCAAAGATAAATATTTCAGCGATCCAAGTAACTAAAAGTTAATATACATAGGTATAAATTATATAAGTATATATGAAGTTAAACAGTCACAGTACAGTCGGTTCATTTTATAAAATGTATGCATTTGTACACATAATATATGTAGCGATGTGTATAGACAATATTTTTTACATTTTATGAACAAAGCACGGGAATTAGAACAATAATATAGTGTGTTTTAGGGGCTTTAAGTTTCTTATTGTATAACTTTCGTTTTGATATTTGTGATAACGTCCACACAAGTTGAACTATGGTTATTAGCTGACTTTAAACTGAATAAAATCGTTAAAGAATAGAACAATAGAACAAATTTAAAAAATGCTTTTTTCTAGCTGAAGCTGAAGAATGTGGTTTCCAATGTGTATTTGTGATTGTAAAATACCTATGTACCTATTTAATCATGTTTTAATATGATGATGAAAGCACGCTTTCGAATTGTTTATATTATACATAGATAAATCTCGAATTGGCATTTTATACGTTTTTATCTTTTAAATACGCGTCTTCAGTACTGGTACAAAATGTTACTCACATATATCTTCTATCACTTATCGGGGAGTGACCTGTATCAAAAATTTTTAGGAAAATGTATGTATTCTGCATCGACTTAAAAAGAATCACTTACAGAGATCTCGGGAAAATCAGAGTGCAGATATAGAACACATATCGAATTAAGAACCGCCTTCTCTTTTAAAATCGTAGGTTTATTTTAAAAGGCATGTTAAAGGCAAATGTTTCAGTAGGTAGTTACTAATTGTATAAATTACTATTACATTCCTAATCATGTTTTTGTCAGTATGCCATATATCCCTCGATTTTCTATCAAAATTTATGATTCAAATATCAGTTTGAAGATAACGTTCACCGCTAATAAGAAAAATAAGGCACAGCTATAAGGAACAAAACATTAATTGATCAAAAGTAATATGTTCTAGTAGAGCTTGGCATGATAAACCTTCTTGCTATTGTCGACAACACCAACAGTGTTAAATGTTGATAAATATTATAAAGAATATTCTAGTGCAGTGAAAATTTAATAAAATTATTTCTCACGTGACAATCATTATTCACATTACTTTTAAGAAAATAAGCCTAACCGTACATGTTGATTACAGATGTAGAACTGCATCTTAAAATTAGTTTCTGATCTTAATTCTTGTTGAACTATATCTTCTAGACAGGGTCGTCACCATATACTATATGACTTCTGTAATGTAGACAGGACAAAGATGATGAACCTTTGGTACGTGGCAGGAACTTAGCATTTGGGTCGAACAATGACTTAACAATATTTAAAACCTAATTAACACAAAAAGAGAAAACTACAGAGAAAAAGGTAGTTTTTTTCGGTATGTTTTAAAGTAAAAAGAATGAAATTATGTGACAAATCTTATAAATTAATAAATTTTGTTTATAATTAAGTTATAGAATAATAAAAGCACTTAAATAGTAATTTATCTAAAACATCGATTGTTTGATCATTTTAACCGACTCTAAAAAGTAGGACCATGTGGTTCTACTTTTTAGAGTCGGTTAATCCTCAATGCATCTGTATACAGGCTGTTACAGAAAGGTGTGGTCAAATTTTGGAGCGTTATGTGTAGCCGACAAATAGTTGATTTAGACTGAAAAATTGGGATATTCCATTAACTTCCTTGGTAGAAAATACCTATAGTTTCATTTACGGCCCCCCGCTCTCTCTCTCTATAACAAATTATTGGCTTTATCGATCAATATTGAAGTTCATTTTGCCATAACGATCGCGTTAATTCCCGTGTAAATACATAATTATATCATGGAACGCAAAAGTTTAAAAGTTCAATTTGTCAGTTTCAAAATAAGATTTCTATATTAAAAATCACGAGTTTTTGCCTTAAACTGTTAGCACTACGTTATTCGTGGGTCTACTATACGACGCTAAAATATGACCACACCTTTCTGTAACATCCTGTAAATATATATATAAATGTACATTTAGTACCTATTTTCGGGGGCCAGGTACTATATAAATTGAAAAAAAGGCTAAGGCTAAGTGGAAATACTACTATTTTTAATGTAAGTTTTGTGACTTGATTGAGGTACAGTAAAATCAGTTGCGCCTTTATTTAAAGACCATAATTTTTTATCAATTTTCGGTTAAAAACGCTTTGTATTTAGGAGAAAATGTTAAAAATATGTGTAGATGTAAAAGACAATAATACATTAGTAATATTTTTAATGGGTGTTATAAGCTACGATTGAAATATGCAGATTGTTAAATATATACAAAATTAACTTATTTACTTTGACCAAAATCTCAATGTCTTCCATGTAATTAAGTATGTGTATAATAATGTAATAACGATGTTTTTACAGCTGACCAAATGCAATATTTGCTATTCAATGCTATAAAAATGTCAAAACTTAACTAACGTGATATGATACTTTTTTTGAGATATGACATATTTTTTGCCGGGAGGCGATATGTATCTGTTATCATCACGATAAATGTTATTTTTTCGTTAACTTTAGCTTAATAAGTCTAAATTTATACCGAGTGCAATAATTGCTTTTAGAAATCAATGTTTTAAAATAATAAATTATGTATGTTATAATGTATCAGAATAAATGTTATCGATGAAAATGTTATTTATTGTTTTATTATTGATAAATGGACGAATTACGAAAGTACGAAATATAATTCTTTTTTTTATTTATTTATCATATAAAACAAAAAAATAAAAGAATTATTTAAACTTAACACTGTAAAATAAGGTTTGTGGAGTGTTACACAGACAGTCAGTATCGCATAGTTACAATAATTTTTACATAAGTATACGTCTATCTAGGCAATCTGTTAGCTTATTATAAGTGGATAATAATATCCTAAATGCCTTTAATTATACCTGAAGGTGAACTACATTTGTTTAAGAAAAAGTCCTTTAGGTTTTAATTTAATCTTACTCTCTGTAAACTGCAACTTCAAATAGATCAGGAAGTACCTGGTGCCTTTATAATGTTACTTATTATTTGAAAAGTGTCACATGTATGTAGTATTTCCAATTAAGTTTGAAATAAATTATTTATCACTTTTCAGTGCCCTTTCTTAGTGCTTTTTGAAGTCGGTTAAACTTTTTTTAAAGTGTTTGTTCCATTTTTAGTGTAAGGTACGTACGTACTGAGTAGATACGGAATTTAGAACTTTACTTACTGTAATGTAAATTACCGAGCTGCAGTTCGTTAAATTATATTAACTTTAGTTTAATAAGCTCGATAATTGATCTCGGTGACTGCACGGATGGCGCAATGGTGTAAGTGGTCACCTCGCCACTAAGCCGCGCCGAGTGTTGTCGGTTCAAATCTTACACGGGACAATTTGTGTGATCCACAAATAGTTGTCCCGAGTCTGGGTGTGCTTTGTGTCTGTTGTTTGAATGTTTCTGAATATTCCTAATGCGGGAGTTGTATTAATTGTAAAAAGCAAAAAACAAACTTTATTGAGATAAGGTGGTAATCTTTTCAGTTTGTCTAGCACCTTGCTGCACTTGATTGAATAAGTTATAAAAAAAAAACAAAGAGCCGAACGTAGAACCTCCTCCTTTTTTTTTAAGTCGGTTATTAACAATTATGTTCATCAGTTTAAACGTCAATATTGCTTAATTTTAAGAAAAATCAACAAACACTACATCTGTAGTACACTATAGAGTGACTGTGCTCTACGAGGTTCCTCATTTTAGTGTGGAATCCTCTAGATACTACCCTAGACCGGTGTTGGGCAAAATTAAATTGTTTTTACAATTAAAGATTAACAATTAATTAATTGTTAATTGTAACTACCGCGATTAACAATCAAATTAATAGTTACTGGTGAGTACCATCACAATTGGCAATTAATGATTAATTTTCGAATAGAAAAGGAAATATAATAGAAAATATTTTCATTTTAACAAACAACATGTACCTAGATACATCTATATGTTTATAATATAATATATTTATTCATACTTATACGTTCATCATGTGTAGTTTGTCATCGTGTACAACAGGCACTGGACTCGGGACCGATTATACTTATTTAATGTTTTATAAAACACTTAAATAATTAATTTAATTTAATTTTAAAATTAAAAAAAGCCTAATCTAAGTAATTGCAAAGTGCAATTAACATTTAATTGCTAAATATATCCATACCAAATAAATAAATAATTTTTTTTTTTAATAAATTGACACTAATAGAATTTTTAATTGATTGATGCCCAACTCTACCCTAGACTGACCTTTCACTGTCACTGAAAAAATCCAGAGACAGCGAACGCATTCACACCTTCGCCGTTTCTTCATTATACTCTATGCTCATTCTTGAAAACACGGGGAAATAAACTAGATTAAAAGTGGTTCCGAGCTCTGCCAAGTTTAGATGAATCTTATTGTTTTATATGTGTACACTATACGAACTTTAATCGTATCAATAAGAATTTAACTTTATTGGATCTACCAACATCAGCGTTCTAACTTTAGTCTTACAAATATTCCATTTTTTCTATACGGATACGGATACGGAGCGGGATTCTTCATGTATTCTCACCAATGTGTGGTGCTTTACAACGCAGAATAGCAAAAACACGAAGAACCTTGTTCCAGTAGCGAATGCCATCTTTGCCTTAATTATCTGTAAAAGCTCGATCTGTTCTATTCTTAGGATTATCATGGGTACCGTAGCATACCAATTCATGCATTCTCGAGGCTAAAGGTTCACTTCAATGCATCGTTTTGCAGATAAAGTATATTATATACGAGTTAATAATTGTAAGGTCAGAAAGGACGTCATGTTATCATAATTAATACCTTAATGACTGTAAACAAGTCATAAATATGTTATGTCATATTTTATAAACTAGGTGTAGGTACTGGAAGAGGCAAGGAAAACTATTGTAATTTTAGTAGTCCTGCTTGCAATCGTGTCGTCATAATTATTAGTAGGGTAAAAGATCGAGACGACAACATGGTCTTTCGTTTTCGTTTTGTTTCGTCGCTATGTATGGTATGTATCTAGATCCTACCCGACGAGAAAGCTTTCGAACAATTACTCACGAAACTGCTCTTGCAATCCATGAGAACAAAATCGGTAAACTACTTATTCAGGCCTAGATTATACTTACTCAAAGTGTAAGCGTAGCGTTATACTCAAACTCGAATGTACTTATTTCAGTCAACAAAAAAATACAAAATTTACAATAAAATAAATTTTCCTTTTTTGTTGTGTATCAAGAATCTGAAATCGAGTAAGTTCTTATCGTTTACATCATCTTATAGTTTACATAAGGGTAACTGAGTATGTTCACGGGTAAGTGATGCCTTCAACTCCATTTGTTTATAAAGAGGCACTGTAATAAATATTGTATTTTCCTAAAAAGCATAAACAGTAAGTACATTGCGGTTAGTCAATTCTGTATTTTTGTAAAGTTTTATTTCTTTTCCATGCGAAGTCGCGGGTTTCAGCTAGTTATTATAAAAATGTAAAAAAAAAACTCGTGTGACAAATAATTATGTGATAAACACTCGTATCATTTATCTAGTCACTAGTCTATTATCTGGTATTAGATGGATATTTCTTGGTAATATAATAATAATAATAAAAGAACTTCTAGATTGCCATTAAATTATTGTATTCATTTACCAAACAATGTTTAATTACTCAGTGTTATTGCAGTTCTGTTGTTATTTCTTGTTTTATGTAAAACCAGGTAGGTTACCATGAAGACTATTAAAAGCAAATGGTACACCCATAAAATAGAATTGTAGTATTTGAGCACAATCATCGGATTTTGTATGATAAAGCAGGGAGTAAGGTAGGTGAGACAGAGTATGCGCGTTATGGAATACCCGACGTCCCGAGGCATATTCATCTGAAAGTAAATAAAATACCTATTAAGGACCTATTGACAGTAGTTATTTAATTGATTACAATATCTGATGAAAACAGATTATCATGGATTTCTTTGAACAAAAAACCTTAATAGTATGTATCTATTTCGTTTGAAACCGTTAGAAAGTTTGGTGGCATTACGTGTTTTTTTAAAGGACCGGCGTGATACCACGGCCTCACAGAAAACCGGGAGTGAAGCAATACTGCGTTGCTTTTCGCCGAGTGAGTGAGGTTACCGGAGACCCTAACCCTTCCGTCTTTCCCTCTTCCCTCCCTTACCCTACTCGCACCGTAAAGGCTGGCAACGCACTTGTGACTCTCCGAGTTGCAGGTGCCCATAGGCGGCGGTAGTCACTTATCATCAGATGATCCGTCTGCTCGTTTCGTTCCCCATCCCATAAAAAAAGTTATTTTTTTTGACAAAAAAAACCGTTGAAATTACATCCATTTTTTATTTAACTACGTATCTAGGTACAATGTTACTACGATCTTGCACCCGGTTGCCCCCCTAAAGTTTTGCCACCTAACCCCTTGCTACGGACACAGATTACTGAGTAGTTACCGGGACGAAAATATTTTTGAAGCACCCGTACGCCCCCTTGTAAATATATGCGTAAAACATTACAGTAGTCAACGAAATTCTAAAAGTACCACCAGCGTGGATTTATACAGCCGCTACCTTTTTTAAGTTATAATACTAACTGATTCATTTTGTACTTCAAATGCTGTATACTTTTTTTCCAAATGCGTGTGCACGTAGAGTGTGCTTGCAATAATAAGCTGTTGTAACGATGGACCGCACCATACTGACCACACCAGGTACGTTAAGAGAATTCTGCAAAAAAAAAAATTATTATGCAAACGCTGGCAGTCCTAAACCTACTTTTAACCAAACAGGTTTGAGTGAGTTGTTTGTCTTCGAATCGCATGATCATTTCATAAACAATGTAGATACAGGTACCACCGCACTAGGCAGGGAAAAGCAGTTTCCTAAACCCACTTTTACGTGTTTTTAGTGATTAGGTCACAGAAAACTAAAAAAAGTATTGTATCTTATAAATACGTATTATCGCGATTAAGTACCGAGTTACACATCTAATAGGTTATACGAAGTTGCTAAAATCAATTCAAAGAGAAAAAGTAGTTAATTTAAAAAAAATATCCATAATATAATACGAGGTAATGTAATTCGTTATTTGTCCCAACCCGACCAATTTTTATCAGATAAGTTCTCTTTAGCAGGCATGTCTAATAAACCGGCACCTTTGGGCTCACTAAGCTGTACCAGGCTCAGGATTAGGGCCTATTATTGCTCGATTCTGTGCTTAGAAAGCAAGTCGGAAATTAAGATGCGAGTTAATAAATATCGTGAACCCACACAACGAACTTGTCAAGTGTCATATTTGGAATTTTCGTGGTAAAGGAAGTTACAATAGTGAGAGAGGGGTTGACAGTAGTTTCAACATAGCTCATGGGCATTAGAGCTGTCGTCTGATTATCTTTGCTCACGGTTAGGGTAAAGTCGAAATTGTGAAGCAAGAAATGTTCATCTACATAATAGAAAATAACTGTTAATACTTGCACAAAGGCCTAAGCTGAAAAAGTCCAAGTAGGCACTGCATTACCTACTTCTGATTTAGATTGTAATGCATATGTATATACTTGTAAGAAACAGTCTCACAACCACTGATATAAACTATGAAAATCACTAACTAATAGTAACTGCCAAGTTGTTCGTACCTCTATTCGCACTCAATTCAATCATTCTTCACTCATTCCTACCCTTTTATAATCCCTCTATTCGCTAACATTTATCAATAAACCAATAGTATTGCGTTACCGAAATAACCAGTCAAAATAATGTCTATTAACTTATTTTTATTAAATAGTGAACTGTGTTATCATCTACTTATAGTTTGTCCCTATTTTTAATAAAATAAATAAGAGTTTTTGATGTGGCGACAACATACTACGTTACAATCTCAATTTTCCAAGTCACAGCTTAATTGAAGTATGAGACTCCTTTGTGATTATGAAAGAGATGATTGTGTTGGTTAAGTGATAAAATCCACTGCTAACCTTATTTCCTTTTTAGCTTTGCAGATATCCTTATAAGCATGTGCAAAAAACCAATAGCGTGCGGACATGTCCCAGCCCCTAAGAGTATCTCGCATTTTTGGTCCGAACACCAGTTTGTCGAATTCAAATGATCGCAGGATTGCGAAATTGTATTCTTGTTCCAATGCCACATCGTTGTTTGAAGCACTATAAAGTATAAAAGGTAGCGCTATTGATAAGAATAACAAAGGTGAACATAGGTGGTGGTGATACCGTGATAGGTACATGTACCTACAGCGTTTGCCTGCCCTTGGTTACAATCTTACGCGGCTAAACACGTAGTGGTTATCATGGGACGGGTATACAAATAAGTGAAAGATGAATATATGGATATATTTACAAAAAGCATGTATTTTTTTGAAATCATCATAATATCATAGCGATGAGGCCGCCTATTATACATATCCACTTTGTGTATTTATTTTAAGCAATATGTCATTGGTGTACAATAAAGATTATCTATTCTATTCTATCATCAAATTAAAAAAATATTTATATTTATTTTTAGGGTGTCTCTCCGACATAGCTACCTACTCTGTTTTATTTGGTAATATTTTAGGTAAGAATATTTTTTTACAAGATAGTTGATAGGACTTGTTTACAAGATAGAAAGTTATCTTTTTCGTTGAACACCTTTATTACCCTTTCTTATCGTTAACCCTTTATTGTCCTTCTTTTCCTCATAGTTCAACTAAGAACAGTAAGGGCTAAGAATGCGGGAGATAACCAACTGCGTGTATAAAAAATAATACCACACAATAAAACATAATTTAAAGTGTATGGAAGCATGATTATACTGACGCTAGTTTCAACAAGCTCAATCTCGCAGATGGTCCATGGCCAGGTATGGGTAGACACTTGGCTGGATATACTCCAAACCCGGCTTCCGTACAAATACTAGAACACAGCATCATAATGATTTGGTGTTGGAGGCAGTACATTACTAAATGCGGTAAGTTGTACAAGTAGCGACTATCGGTACCATATTCCTTGTAGAAATTATCTTGATAGTAAGTCTGAAAGGGAAATAGAAAGATAAATGGGTAAATAGTAAGGCCTGAATATATAAAAATGTGAGTCGTCACGGGACGCCTGGCAGATGTGAAACATCGACATTATTTTGTAAAAGTCGAATCAAAAGAGAGAATCGCACAGTCGATTGTCGCGTCGCCACACCGTACACACTACTGCATATAGACTATATATATATACCATCATATAGCGTGGCGACGCGTCGCCACACCGTACACACTGCTGCATATAGACTGTATATATATACCATCATATAGCGTGGCGGCGCGTCGCCACGGCATGCGTCGCCACGCCAGAAATCAGTTTTACGTGCGGCTATAGATGTTTCACATCAAAAATATGGTTTAAAACCACACCTCCAAGTGGATGGAGACATGAAACAGTTTGTAGTAGGTATACTTACTGTAGAAAAGTTGTCGGACATACCGAATGATTTTTTTTTTCTTAGAAGTAGTAGTGATTAATACTTTGCCTACCTGAATAGGAAAATTTGTTCTCAAAACCATGAAAAGCAGTATGTATGCTGCCGCTTTCTTCAGTTTCTGTTCAGTTATAACTCTACAGTCGCCCAGAAGTCCGAAGGGTGTTTTAAAGTGGTCTTGAAATATTTTCCACCTATAGTAAGGGCCTGTAAAAATACATGAAATTTTAATATTGATATGTAGGTGTAGATAACATACTTTCACCATCATCACGCTCGCACAGCAATAGGACGTTCACTGCTGAACTTATGTATCTCTTTAGGATCAAATCAGAATGGCCACCAATCGTTTAAAAGTAAATTATAGAAGTACTTTTTCGAACCATTAGCAGAATCTACTTGCCCAGTTTATCATCTAAATCGTTATATTTTTTTTATATGTATGTTTATGATGTGTATTTCATTCTTGGTTTGGATAGGTGAGCCCGTTCTTGAGTTATAAAGTTACAACGAAAAGTGGCATTGATTTTTATATATATTGATTTATTATATAACGTCTGCACGCAATTGTACTTACTAGGGGTTGGAGCATAAGGACCTATTAGCGTAGACCTAGTACCCCGTGCTTCACCCAGGTTCTAGGTGAAGCACGGGGCTGCATCCCTTTATTTAAGTATTTTTTGTCTGATATTTAATGAACTGTAATATTTTTAATGCACGTTCTTCCTGTTTTCTCTGCATCAACCGAAGGTTGACTGGCATAGAATGCCTAAGGCATTAAGTCCGCCTCTGTATTTTATGTGCATAAAGTTTTAAATTAAATAAATAAATCTCTTGAAGAGTTCCACAAGATCCATCTTATGCTGCCTTCATACTATATGGCCTGTCAATTGCCGTTATGCCGAATAAATTGAGATTGTGGATGGCTAGCACTCTTGCAACCTCCGCTCGCTACGAACGGCCTCTACGAGACGCACTCGCGAGACTGAGGAGCCGAGGTTTGCGCAACGACATATACGGGCCAAATACCGTCTACAAATTATACCAATACCGTCTACAAAATATAACCAAACTATAAAATCCATATAAAATGGCCATATAGTACTATTGATAATTGTGCTAAGGGCCCATTACCTACCTGGGTACATGTAATATAATAGTAGTTGCTTGCCTAAAAACCTCCAAATTCATTCGTGAATCCACTTTTTGAAATAAATTTCGTTGAATAGTAAAGGTAATCAAAGAAGGTGTACCTTTGTGTAATCCAATGAAAAAATAAGCATAAGCAATAATTTCAATAGCTTTAGGTTCTTCAGGTATGCCATTCTCCGCATCATCCGAGTTGAGTTTTGAAGCCTGCATTTTTTGTTCTAGTGTCTCTGCTTTAGTTCTTTCCTTCATGGAAATTTCGAAAGCCATACCCACGAGCCTAAGTGCTATAGTCTGGTGTATCCATAATATGCAAGGCAGACTTTCGTACGTCTCAATAATATGCATGTAAGCGAGGTAGGTCCATGTGTATGATAAACTTATGTGATGAAGGTAACTATAAAAAATAATTAATAAGGATAACTTGATACATCTCACACACGGCCGTCTGATCCCAAACTAGGCAGAGCCTGTACTATGGTAACCAGACTGCTGACTAACATACTTATACATATATTTCTAAATACATACATATTATAGATAAATTACACCCAGACACAGAACAAATGATCGTGCTCATCACACAATTATTTGTCTTGGGTGGCAATCGAACCCACGACCTCTGGCTCAGCAGTGAGGTTCGATAACCACTAGACCAACAGGCCAGTCAAAATGAATACTGTGTTTATTAAAATAGCAATAATTTTTATTTATTTACCTACCTATGTAACGAAATCGTTTAACGTAATTTTCATCCTCTTCAAGACATTAAGTTAAATAAAAAATATTGGTTATAAATAATTTAGTTACAAGTTAAACATTCACCATCTACAGAGTGAAAACAATAAATTACTTTTTCTCCTTTATCGGAAAAACAATCTTACCTTCGGAGCATTGTAAAAAGTCAGCTGACTATTAAAACCGCCAGCTAGACTTTTTTATTACTTACAGGGTTATATTAACACTCAGCTTAGGAATTTTCATCCGGTAAGGTATGACGTTTATAAAGTTAATTATGGATACAACTCTCTGAAGCATTTCACGAGTTATCGCCCGAGAGGAAATGATTGACGAAATTTGTACTTGACTCGTGGAATTATTAATCTAAATATAAATTTGATTTCTTATCTTCCTTTGTTTTTAAAATAGAGACTATTATACTAACTTTTAAACTTTCGCGTTCCGTGATATAATATTATTTACGTGTTTACGTTTACGTAAAAATCATAATAATCATAAATAATATAGATAATTTATCAACAATCAGTTCTAGCATAATTTGAAATAAAAGTTACATTATTTTTTCCTTTGAGCCATTGATTTTTCTAATAGTATACTTTTAAAGTAACTATACCTACCTAATACAAATAATTCAATCAATCAATCAATTAGCTTATTCTAGTCCACTGCTGGACATAGGCCTCTCCCAATGTCCGCCAAAGTACCCGGTCCTCCGCCTTCCGCATCCAGTCCCTCCCAGCTACCTGCCTCAGGTCGTCGGCCCATCTGGCTGGGGGGCGTCCTACCTTCGGTTTACCCTTTACGTTTTAATTGAAAATTAATAATATCTATATTTCATTATTATCCTATAGCATCCCATCTACCCTTATATAATGATACAGACATGACATGGGCCCGGGCTTGTGGAAAACCACCCGGGCCCTTCCGGCCCAGTCCGAACTATACAAATGTGTTTGTATAATTAATTTTCTCTGAAAGTAAAGACAAAAAATT
Organism: Euplagia quadripunctaria; assembly: GCA_963859945.1. Lineage (NCBI taxonomy): Eukaryota > Metazoa > Arthropoda > Insecta > Lepidoptera > Erebidae > Euplagia > Euplagia quadripunctaria. The sequence continues at coordinate 13,937,409 of OY982570.1, forward strand.
CCAACGTGTGCACATTTTTAATAACACAGTAGAAGGCACTTACTTACCGTTTATCGCAGCATTTAATTATTATGATATTGCCCCAAGTTATGAGCACGGAATGGTAAATACGAGAACCACATATTAAATACACGATAAGTATACCGAGGCCAGTTCCATAATTTCGCTTCATTTCTAAATCGCGTATTTGCTTGTAGTGGCCGCCCAAAGAAATACATATTATAAGAGATGTGAAATACAATATATCAGTTAGTGAGTAACCGTATAACATTGAATTAGAGATTAATATACTAAACTGCTGTGAACTGTCTATATACAAAAGTATTTTATACTCTACACAACGCTGTTTTTTTACATTTTGGTGGAGTTATGTTCCACATGGATTGTAAATATTTGTTGTTGTGACGTGACTAAACTGTACCTACTTATGTCTAAATATATATCAAACGTCCTGCCAAACTTTAGGACCTTTTATCAACAGCTCCAAAAAGGTAGGTCATTAGTGAATATTGCTTTAGTCTTTGGTCATAACTAGCTGTTTGTATAAGTACTTTTTGGTCATAACATAGATTAGAATTTTTTTATTACTTGTACTATCTAAATCTATAGGTAAAAGCGATATTTTCTTCCTGTCCGCTTGCTGTAAAGGAAGTCTCGAAATTCTGCCAGTTGACCTACAACTAAGAGATAGAGGTCACCCAAAATATCAAACTTGGATATATTATCCATCCAAGTTTGATATTTTGCTATTCATCATGGAAGCTATCGAAACGCTATGCACGTTTTTCGTTCCATTCATCACAATGCACTTAATTAATATATGTATCTTTAATCAGAGTGTTGCCTGTGGCAATAATGATCTATGCCATCATCATAAACTCCAAAGTTGCTCATCGAGTATTTCATTACTATAGCTCTTTGGGCGCAAATGACTTATTTAGATCTTTAAATGACGGTGGAAATACAATAATGACAAACCTTTTTATAATAATTACTTCTATGTTCGTAGGCTCGTAACCTTCTTCATAGGGACCAATAATGATGAGCCATGGGGCGCGGCGGTAGACCATTAGGCGACAACGTGAGGGGTTGCGGGTCTGGGCGGTTTAATCCTACTAATATTATAAACGTGAAAGTTTGAGAGGATTTATAGATGTTTGTTGCTCTTTCACGCAAAAACTACTGAACCGATTGCGATGAAACTTGGTATGTAGATAGCTGGAAACCTGGATTAACACATAAGCACATACATGTTTATCCCGATATTATCACGGCATCGGGACTTACGCGGGTGAAACCGTCGGGCGCAGCTAGTGTATAATATACAGGTGTAAGTGACACCGTAGCGAATCCTGAAATAGTGTATTCAGACCGTCATTCTGAGTGGAAAATCATTGGAAACTTTTGCCGGAAAATACAATTTTTTTTTTACCATTTATGCAATCAGCTGCTTCGACGGCGTAGCTGTAGGTCATTCACCGTACCGCACAGTACCCGTGTTGCGTTACACTGTGTAGTTCAAAATCAAACTATTGAATGTAAATCCTTAATCTCGCATTTTTATGGTGAACTGACTTTTGCATTGTGATAAGTATTTAAAGAAAGACGTTTTTGTAAGTTATTCGCGACGGTGATACTTACACGCTGTATGTATGTATATACATAATAGTGTATGAATATGTTTATCAGTGTTCAAGAACTCATTGCATAAACTATTTGTTAGCTTAGTTTGAGTCTAGAATGTACTGTGTAATTTTTAGTGTCACATTTTACAGTCTGGCCCTAAATATTGTTACAAGGAAAACATGTTTTTTTCTGAATGAAATTGAATTAATTTGTACAAAAATAATTTAAAAAAAATCATTATCATCATTACTAGAATCGTTTAAACATTGTTGCCGGTTATTTAAACACGTACTTTCACCAATAGTAAATTCGACACTGCCAATCTTATGGAATGTTTTAGGGACTCCAAATTATCATGACGTTTAGAACATGCCATACTGTCTAAAAGAAATCATAAATCACAGTAAATCTCCAGCTCTGATGAAACAAAGCGTATACAAACACTACGTAACGAAGTAAGAAACGTTGTTTTTCAGCCACACTTGTCTGGGTCGAACTTAACACGGTGCCAAGTCTTGCTGAAAGGACCATTCTTAGTTAAGGAATGTGGTGTTGTTAAGAGGCTTAACCACCTCAAGAATCGTGTCCTGATACACCTAGACCAATGTTTTGATACTTTTTTTGTCACAAAAATAAGGCTGTCACTCCTTGATATCTAACACCCCACCGCAAACCATCACTGAAGCTGGATAATGTTCACGTTGTACCCCATTGACTAATTAAGGAGATTCCCTAGAACTTCGAGCATAAACTCGGCCATTCTGCTTATTAAAATGTTGCTCTAGAATAAAAAAATTATTGTCAGTAAAAATTTTTTTCTGTGACCTCGCGTACCGCCTAAAAAGTTGTTTTGATTTTACCATCCTATTCATTGTTAAATTATCGGTTAAGTAGTGACCAGCGCGTCTCTAATAAGCTGCTAGTCCCAAGTCATTTCTCGGGATAAAATCTTTTGTTTTCGGACAGGATTTCTGGGATACATTCCTTCACTGTTTTGATCGCCTTTTTAGCACGAATATTACCAGATCTTTTCTGTCACAAACAGGACGTTTTATCATACCTATTAATATTTTTACGTTTTACTATATAATACCGGTACACAAACTTTCGACTAATACCAAGCGGATGGAGTTTTAAAAATTGCATTTGGCTCCATACCTACTTTGTGTAATGGCTATCACAGCAATTCGGTTCTACTTATCACCTCGCTCCATTTTAATATCACACGAGTATGTGACAAAAATTGGTGCGAAAATAAGAAAACACAATGGATTTTTCATATAAGAATGACTTTCGGGTACCAAGTTCCAAATGTGGATCATAACGAAAACAAAATTACAATACTATTAGCCGTAGAAATACGTTAAAAGAAAGGTAATATTAATGTCGCCATAAACCGGACATCGTATCTTCAAGCTAAGGATTATCGAAGACATTAATAAATTTTTTCGTCCGTTAATGTACTAATGAAACAAAGAACTGATTAAATAAACAATTTACTACACATGATGTAGGTTTACAATAAAAATATCTTCTAACAGAGGTATGTAACAGTTTGTCTGATGCAGACATAGCCGGTGCCTATTGACATTACAATATAATCCTATGGTCAGCATAAATAAGCAAGCTACTAATAACAGCTCTCAATTAATTCGGTGAAATGTAGTGTGAAATAAATAAAACTTTTTAAATGCATCATATTTAACCACATCTATAATCTAATTTGGCATACCGGAATGTTGAATACCCCCCACTACTTTGGCCTTCAAATTCATAAAGTATATTCCAAATGCAACTCAGGTTAACCCTGGAAGGTACTACTACGTAATAAACTATTTCTCATAGCCAATATTTCAATTTCATGGGCCTGTTTTCTACTTTTTATTAAAAGGACAGATTATTGTAACCATACAGCATAAGCACAGAGGAGCTTGACAAACTAGGTCCTAATAGAGACATCTCAGCCAATCACAGAGGGTGGCTTACTCTAGTCTGCTAAATCCAGTAATCTATTAAGTGACTTGAATCTAGAGTCACCTTACGAATCCTTCTCTGTTTTCTCTGTGACATAAGTAACTAATATTATAGAAATACTTTTACATGAAGAAAATATGTGAGAAAGAAAAGAACTACTGTCATCGACATAATATCTATTCTATGTAAACGTTTGAAACATATCACAATAGAAAGATTCTATTTAGAAATGAACTAACCTATAATACTGCTTAGCCGTAATAGCTATTATATTATACATATAAATTACTTACTCCCATTAAAATCAATCATTTAAGTGTATAAAAATTCATTTGACTAGCATCTAACGCCTATAACAGAAGAAAATATGAAATAATATACAGATTTCATTAAATATGTAGCCTACCGGCTTTGTGAAAATAGCTTATTCTGTATAAAGCAAAAGCGAAAACAAGTTGATTATTTATATAAGTATGAACTATAACTCGATTTATGCATTTGCATGGTTAATGACCATAATGTAATACGACATGAGAGTTGAACTGTGCTTAACGTTTTGACCAAGTCAATAATTTTGTAATAAATATTTATATGTTTCAAGGGAAGGCCGACGATTATACGTTACTGCGCCAATAGTCAGTCATGTTAGTTGCGATAGCCTCGTGCAATAACTTTAGACTAAGGCTGTATCAAACAAAAAGTGACAAATAATACAGAGGTTTCTCAAGTCCCGGTCTGCTTGTTTGTACATGGAGTCAGTCAAAATGTCAAGTAACATTCAATTCCTAGGCCGTATTATATTAATTAGCATTTTAATATACATATATACAATCTTTGCTCAAACAACATAACTTTTAAACTTAAGACAGTGAATACACAGAGTCCGCATTTCGACTGTTTCACCATTTCTTGTAATTAATCGAAATGGTGAAAGTATGAGCCAAACTATAGTCGAATATGGTTTCATTATCATAATATATTTATAGTAAAGATTTATTATGTTTTCTAGAAAATGGTTTGCGGTAATGTCGATTCACCTACTTAAGTTATTCAATTCTATCTCTAACCGACTTTTCCCGGTCACTGATTATCCAATATGATGGTAAATGGAACTCTAGTGATGTGTGACAAAACGGTATATTTTTTTATTTCAATTTTTCCACAATTTTGTTGAAAAATTAAAAATATATATATTTGATAGCACGAAATCAATTCGACGGGTCCTACGTATACTGGTACAAGTGCTAAAATTGTGACTTTACAGGAGAGTGATTCAAAGATACTAAAACTTGTAACTTTGTACTAATAAAACAGATTTTTTTTATTTCGATATTTTAAAATAATTTTTACAGGACATAAAATATAGGTTAAGCTACAGCTTTTGATGCAAAAAAACAATTTTCGTCATTTTGCTGATTATACCAGTAATACGTAGGGCCCGTCGATTTGTCCGTATTTATATAGCCATGAATCCCATTTACTGCATTCTACAGTACGTGACAGGCCAAGTTATTTCTGCATTCTTATTATTAATATACTCAATTTATCTGTTATATACACGAGCATTAATTTACTACAAAAACTATTTCTAACTATTGCTCAGCTTGTCGTAATAAGTCAATGTCATAATTAAATTTGAATAGAGAAAATCATAAGATACATAATAAACCTATACAAAGAATCATGGAAACGAATATAACACTTTGTAAACTAAATCTGCATCAGACTCAAAATATTAGATAACTAAAATTGCATTGCTATACAATTATTACGAAAACATACACAACATACAAAGTTCATCCTGGCCAAGCCATTACAAATCATCTATGGAATAAATACTAAAATAATTCCCACATAAATATATGGACACTGAACATGCTTTATTTTTTTTTCATCTAAATATTGCCTTTACAACTATTGTTATTAATCACACCTAAATGTTGTTAGAAAAGTATTGCCTCTAAATATTATATGAAAAGAGATTTTCATTAGATCTACTTACATTTGTTTCTATTTATATAAATTATGTTGAAATTTATGAACAGTTGGTTCGGAACATAACAGACATTTTACATTAAGTACTGTATAATAAATAAATATATTGTTCCGCTTTACGTTATATTAAAAGGAACTATTCGTAACAGTTAACTTAAGATAGCATTGCGTAAGAGAGCAATCGGAGACAACACAAACGTAGGTCGTAGAACTTTTCCACTTTTGTGCAATTCAGAGTCGTAACCAAAGTGCTAGAATTTCTAATTACGATATAAATCGATTAATTTGAAGCTTCTATAATTTTACCCACAACGAACGATCCAATCGCGTCAATATCTTCAAGACGTACGATCTCGATCGATCACTCGTCGCGTTCTTTATTTTATCATATACTTTTGATCTATTGCACAAACACATATAGTAGTCGCTATGCTTATCTACTCGAATTATAAGTTATTAAATTTTTACAATACCTACCACAGAGTTAAATACAACATTCAGAACGTTACGTCGATAATTACAAAATTCAATCGGTGCAAACGATTACAAAAGTTACTATTATCCACAATCGAAAATCACTGGAGGTGAACGAAACGTTTTAATATTTCATACATCGTACTCGTCGAGTCCGATCGGTCCTATCACATTAATTCGTACAACAACAAAACGCGTCGCATTCCTTTATGAATAATTGGCAGTTCTGGCTCACTTGACGAGCTGCGCGGCGCTCTTGGAGCGGCGGAACATCTTCGCGCCCTTGTGCGGCGCGGGCGGCTCGTGCTAGTTGGTCCCGTTGGGCGCGGGCGGCGGCGCGCTGGCGCCGTCCGTGCCGTAGATCTTGCCCGCCTTGCGCGCCATCGACGCCAGCAGCTCCTGCGAGCACTTGTGCGCCGAGCGCAGCGACAGCGCCCACTCCTTCAGCCCGATCTCGTCCTGCAACGTTCACGACGATACTCTCTACAATACATGGTGTTTCGGAAGTCTAAACTGACTTGCGGGTGCCATCTATTAAATAGTAGAGGAACGTCATTCTTCTGACGAATAACGGAACTAATCTGGCTACCGATTAGAATGTTCTACTGAGTTTTAGAAATTCCACAACGGTCGAGTCGAGTAAATTGTACAGATGTTTCACGAACACGACAGTTAACGAACTTTCTATGCGATGTTTTTCGAACTATTTAAGGAAGTTACAAGGCGGTATGGACATTCAGTTCTAGTTGAGCGATACTGTGAGTAACAAGTGCGAAGTATAGCGAATAATACAATGAAATAGTGAGTGGAAAGTGCTAATTGTATTTGTGACTTATAATAATTGTGTTAATTTCTAATTACAATTATTTTAATAAATTATGTCTATTTCGTTATTAATTGGTGTACCTATCTTATCCCGAACCCCGACTCTACACTATGATGGTAATAAAACTAGTACAGAGTATAATCCTGAACTTTTTTCTCTATAAATTTACTTTTATTGGTAAATTAAACCTTAGAATTTACTAAAACAAAAAATACTTACAGTATTTGTGAGTACGATCTTAGTATCACTTTTGGTTCTGAGCACAATGCACTGTTCGCCTTTGATAGACACAAAGTCTGAAGACACCTCCTCGACAGTGTCCAGCAATAACATTTCAGGCTTAGCGCTGTTCTCCAAGTGTAACTCCAGTCGGTTCGGGTATAGTTTAGCATAACGGGTTTGCCACGCGCTGGCGAAAGGTCCACCGAGTTTCTTTATGTAACCGTGGAGTATGCAATCAGATTCTGAAAGAATATATCAGATTCATATATCTGTCTACAAATTAAAATAAAACTACATCTTGCGATTTTTGCGACTTTTATACGTATTAGATGTGTAACTCGAGACTTAATTGCGATAATATTTATAAGGTATGAACAAATATTATACCTCATAAATATTATAGCGATTAAATAAGCAATAAATCATTTAATCATTAAACTAAACCAATATGAAGAAGAAGATAGAAAAGATATATCCTTCTCATTTATCCTTTTGTCCTTTTGGTATATAAGATTGTGGATATAGTTACATTTTAAAGACCAATGAAAAAGAAAATGTGTGAGCGTCTAAACAATCTAATGTAGTCTGTTGGCGACAGTCAGACAGTTGGAGGTACGTACCTTTCTCGTCGGCATCAAACTTCTGTTTCTGCTTGGCTTTCTTTTTATGCTCTGTCTTGTCAGCCTCCTGATTGATGGTTTCGAACACGGTCTCAGCCACCTCACTTTGCCAGCGCTCGGATATTACCAAGGGGAAGTCTTTGTATTGCATCTGATCTGCTTCCGTCAGCTGTGATTATGACATGCAATATTAATAAAAAAAATCCAGACAAGGGCGAGTGTGAACCACATACCCAGGGTACCGTAAGCAAAGAAACTTGTACGTAGATAGTAACACCATTTCTGTAATCGATTCTCGAAGATTTTTTCCGTTTTTAGGGTTTCGTTCCACAAAAGGAAAAAAAGGAACTCTTATAGGATCACTTTGTAGTCTGTCTGTCTGTATGTCTATCAAGACCCTTTTCCTCAGGAACTCGTGAAAGCATCAAGTTGAAATTAACATCAAATACTTTTGTCAGCGGTCCCTTGAAGCTGTTAAAAAATCGCAAAAAGTCAACGCAATCAAAAGATACGGCCATTAAGCCTTAGATTTTAACAAATTTGAATATTTCGCAAGTAAATCAAAACCTATGAGTACTTCCCATTGACCTAGAATCATGAAATTAGGTAAGAAGCAAGGTCTGATAGCACAAGCAAAGGAAAAAATCCGATACTCGTTAATTTGTTGTTATATCACATAAAAAAATAATTTTTGTGATTAGAAATTTATATTTTGCGATTGGATTGTTGACTTTGTCGTACATCACAACCGGAAAGTTAAGTTTGTCTTTTGAAAAAGACGGGTTAGAGAATTGATTGATTCCCGGAATGGACGTACTACCTTCATACAAGTTTGTTTGCTAACGAACCCTAGACAAATAAAAAATTTGACTCCAATTACATTAGTACAACGTAAGTTTTCTAAAGCCAGCTGTGATTTTAAATTGACCGTAAATAATTTCATTATTGGTAATTATGGTTCAATCGACAAATTTTTGTTCAATTATAATTATCGATAATGCTAAAGCTTATTAATAGCTATACAAAACAATAGAACAAACAGAGAGTGAAAATGGTAATAATCTGCTAAGTTTTTATACTAGCTGTTGCCCGCGACTTCGTTTGCGTGGATATTTTGATAAAATCGATCCCACGGGAACCGTACATTTTTTCCGAAATAAGAAGTAGCCTATGTGCTATTCCACACTATAATCTATCTCCAAATTTCATCCAGATCCGTTCAGCCGTTTTTACGTGAAACAAACATCCACACTTCCTCACAAATTTTCGCCTTTATAATATTAGCAAGATGCATAAAAACAAAGCATATTTTTTATCATCAAATATCTTTTAGGTAACCTTGTAATACTTATAATATCATTGAAGGTTATAAAATAATAGGTACTTACCTTAATTCCTTTAGTGTCCTCTTCATCAAAACTGCCGATATCAAATGCGTCAGCCGCGTTGACTTCTCCACGAGGTGGGATTAATGGTGGCGTGTATTTCTGATGATAGACTTGCTGCCAGTCGATACCAGCGAAGAACACGTGTTCTTTAACCTCGTCAGCACTGAAACGTTGCAGAAAGAAAATTATAGGATGTGTATTTAAACTACCAGCCTCTGGGTGAAAGAATATTCACTATATTGTACATATATATTATGTCATTTTATTCATACTTCGGTGTTAAGTCATCTACAATTTAGTTTTATAATCTTATTATCTTTATTCACAGTGAAGAGTAAAGTTTCGTTTTTCTCACGAATATACAAAAGGGATCAGTTTAAGTGGTCTTATACGTGGTAGTCTGTGCGTTGACAAAGTTATCCAAGGCATTAAGTTTTTTAAGAGCATAATAAAGTATTGACACAAGGTGAATTATAGGTACATATTAGACAACTGGTTTTCTGACAATAATAATCCAGATATCACAGATCACAGCGCTCAAACAAAGAATCCGGTGCATATTTATTTAATTATGCGCTCCAGATACCCACATTTTATTAATAGTATAATTATGTTTTCTTAATTAAATTTTTTATAAAGCAATAAACTGTCATAGAATGATTAAAGTATACGTATAAAAAATGTATCTTTCGATCACCGCCGTTAAAAAATGCTAGAGCGCTATCATAGTGACTAAGTTTATGTGTGGGCAAGTGATTAAAAAACAGTTTCTTAAGTATTCTAAATACATTTAATATATATCACATATTACACAGTGTACTATTTACACAATTAATAGATAGCTAAATATCAAAACTCTACTTCGGAGATCACATAAAGTGTCATAAGCAATTGAAGCTTAACAAACTGATCTAACAAACAAATGTATCTACGAGTGTGTAGCATTTGATGTCTCGCCTTGCCTTTCGGTTAATAACACTGAGTACATGATTTTTAAACGAATACTTGAGTATATGAGAATACACTTACCCTCGTCCCCTACAGCCTAATCGTTTGTTGATGTCCCTCTGCAGCAGGCCTTCGAGTAAACTCTTCAAGCTAGGGCTGAACGACTCCGGTAGCTCGACATTCTGGAAAACGTTGTAATTCTATTGCAGACATGATTCCATCTTTAACTTTTATCGTACAGACTTCTGTATACAGAACTAAGAAAATTTATTTGGAGATATTTTGTTTAGGATACACTGCGATTAACAATGCGACAGCGGTAAGCCGCGTGATAGATTTTTTTTTAAAGACAACTCCTGCATTAGGAATTACTCCTGTATCGCGGGGGACTTTACAAACATACAAACAACGGACACAAAGAACACCCAGACTTGGGTGGGAATCGAACCCACGACCTATGGCATAGCAGTCAGGGTCACTAACCACTAGGCCAACAGGCCAGTCACTCACACACATTTTGATAGATTTGTAACTATTATAATTTACTATATATATGACACAGCTATTAATCCTATCAATTTATAGCGACTCTAGTCTTTACATCTAAATTTGGACTAGATAAACTGATTAGACGAATTTATTTATTATCCCAAAAACACTTTTATTTATTTTAATTGGATGTGATGACGTAATACAACCTTAATACTACATCATTGGTGTACATAGGGTACCTGCCTAAGGTTACAGTAAATTATTCAATAGTGTGATATATCACTAAGAACGAAGATTCGTCACTATTTTCATGTTTAAAAGTGAATGATGTCGTCACAATTTTAGACGTTTAATAAAACGGATTGGACTTGACAGTCAATTACCGTTATTATTGCTAATAACAAATTTAATACTAATTATAGATTATTAAATTATATTCCATAAATATCATTCCGTATTTTTCAGTCAACTGATTACGCCATATTATTTTAATTAGTTTTAACAAAAATAATTATTTTTAGTGAAATGTTTTCATTAAAAATAAAAATAAAGAGAATTTTTAACCTTATAGCACTTTTATACTTGCTTACTTTGTTAATATTCCAGCCGTTAATGCAACGGAACATCACAAAATTGTTTTATTTTATAAAATTGATAATATATGTTAATCTGAAACCAATTGTTATCAATGTAACAGAACAGTCGTGGGTGGATGACAACGGGCTGATATCTCGGAATGTGTTTATGAATACGTAAATGAGTGTTATTGAATTATTTGATGTTTCTTACTAAATTGTGGATTAAAGTTAAATAATATATGTTCTAAGATAACAAACAGAACATTTGTCTATGACCTTATATGCAATTGACCATTAATAATTCCACTACACTATGGCGGAAAAAAGTATCTCAAATTAATTACTGTCACTGTAAAGAGTTTAATGTTGCATACAAAAAGGAAATTACCATAGTGAGCGTCATCCTGTCGATTTCATGCTTGTCCTTGGTCTTATGTTGGCGGAACGGTGAGTGTCCCTTGAGCAGCTTGTAGAGCATACAGCCAAAACTGAACCAGTCGGCCGAGGAGTCGTAGCCGGTACCCTTGGATAGAACTTCGGGGGCCATGTAGCCATGAGTTCCTCTGTAAAAAAAGGGGAAATTTATTAAGGTCTCCGACAGAGGACACTCAGTTTTTTTTTTTAATTGAGAGGATTGTCTTTTATGACCGAATATAGGTTTTGTAGAAGAGCAATCGCACTCCCTCGCACTTTACAGGTAATATTTTGTGTTTAATACTTTAGATTTCGATATATGACGTCACGAAGCTTATGACCCCCCACCCCTTGTCACACAATGTCACACATCGTTCACCCTTCTCCCCCCCTCTTAACGTGTGACGTAATTTATGGATGGCCTCTAACCCAATCCATACCGGCTTGATTTTTGAGAATGATTACTCCTGGATATAGATCCATTCATCAAATTGATAGCAATTAATGTAATGCTCAGTAGAGAACATTTTGTGGGTTTCCAAATTTGTTATTTGAATAACACAATACGGAATTAAATATTTGTAGGCTAAACTTAAATCATGCCATCTTATCTTATCATCTTACTAAATATTTTTAAGATTAGCCACTGCTATTTTTACTTATCTAATGCCAACCTTAGTCTATAATGTACGTATTATCTGTATTATTTCCCTATTATATATTATTTTAAGTTTCTTTCTTTTAAAATTATATACCTCATTAGAATATTCGAAAATAAGTTAATCTATTTTTAGGGATGAAAAGAAAACAATTAACTACATATATCATCAAAAAGAAAATTAAAAATCGCACACCACTCTCAACAAATTGAAAGAAGCAGAAATTTCGAGTTTGTGAGTTATCTGATTAGCATATGATACAGTGGTAAAACAGAAGCGGTCATGGATTGACCCAGATGTCCGTTCAGCCCAAACCGCATTCCTGACCGGCAAAGGCACGGGCGGCGGGACGGTTGACTCATTGGGGACACGGTCTGACACAGACCTCCATCTGGTGAAGTTGTAACCATGACCGGCAACGGTCTAGTACGGATGGTACACACAATGTTGTACACAAAATCCCACCACTTCCATTTGTTTAATTTTTAATTAAACAAATGGAAGTGGTGGGATGGCAGATGGTATCCAGAGGATTCCACAGAGAAAAAGAGACACAGGGGGACGGCGACTCAATATTTTTCATTCAATCATTTAACTAGGAATAATCGAGTGTTATCATACACTACACGTTTGTATGCAGCTATCAATTACACAACAGGCAATTAAAACAATTGTCACTGCATTACGTCAACCGATATGAAAACAAGCCAATAAGCATAACGTGGTATATATTTTATACTCGCTATACAATACGAACTATACGATATTATAGTTAATTTAAATTCAATACCGCTTGTGTGTCTCTAGACTATAATCTAACTACACCAGAAGACCTCTATATCTTTCCTATAAATTATGCCTATGCAAACAATCGCGCCCATCTGTTGTTGTGTAAAGGAAGTGCACCGATAAACACTTTCCCCTTTCTATATTAAGTAGTGAGGATTAATCAAGAATGCAAGCAGCGTTGATATCACTGATTAATTATATGTACATTGTAGTCATTTAAATAATTTGACGACCTTTAAAAGCATTTAAAAATACTGCATCGATAAGCCGGTTACTGAGTCTGATTAATCCACTACCTGTAGCGGTTTATTTACATTCCTCTAACAGCCGATACCAAAGATAGGATCCCGCCCTACAAATAAACATTGTATCTAAAGCTCAAATTATTCTTGCTTAATCTGTGAAACAGTAGCAGTAATACTCACACGCTGGCGTGAGGTTTCTTTTTAGAGAAGTCACAGGCGAGGCCGAGATCTGATATTCTGACGTGTCCGTGTTCATCGAGCAGAATGTTCGCCGGCTTCAGGTCTCTGTACACTATATGTCGTTTGTGCATGTGTTCCAAACCTGGAAACAAAGACTCTTAATAAAAGTACTGCACGCCCCTCTTCCGTTCCCCTTTACAATGCTATACGAAAAGCTATTATTAATAATCTAAATAATTTAATAAATCGTTTGTATTGCGTGTATTTTGGATGAGCCAGACTAATCCAACAGTCAAAATACATAAATGAACAACAGTATAACTAACAATACGCATTAACTTATCCGATTGATCTTGATATTTTGTTATTTTATAATTAGATAGGTACAAAGCTAATTGTGCATTAGCTACACAAACAGTGTAGCATTCATTAAAAAAATACAATAAGGTTTTTTTCTAAGTCAACCGACATTTTTTTATTTGCTGAAAAGTGTTCACGTCCAGCATTTGTAGGTACTTCTGTATGTAGTGTAACTCTTACGTCACAATATCGTACCGTTCTTTTATTTTAATTAAGTTTGCGGTCAAATAGTCAAGCGATGTTATATGATCACAATGGCCATAACAGGGTTATTCAACATTTAATCGAAATCAGAAAATGAATACACAATTTACATCGATAAAGTAGAGTAACTTGTTGTGACCTTTGATTACAAGATAATAGGACGGGATAACCCTGAAGAAGAAATCTTTTCACCAGCGACATGAGATTTTAAATATCGAGAAACAAACTCAAAGAAATTAGTATTGTGTGAAGTGCGATTAGTGGTGACATATTTGACACCTGTAAACACGATACAATTACGTGTCTTTACTTCATCGATGTACTGTACAAGTTTAGCTACGTCTATTTGTCATTAATCCGTCCTTCTAACATGAATAGGTCAATAAACCGAAAACTGACGCAGATGGTGTTAAATCACGTCTGGAACGCAAATCGGGATTTTGTGTTCAAATACTTCTTTTTCGTGATGAAATGTAAAGGTTTAACTGTCAACCACGAGCCTAAATTTAGTACTTTTTTTAATAAGTCTTTAATGTCTATACTCACTGTTGTGGGCAAAGAGTACCGTTTAACTTTTTTCGACGTTAATTTGTTTATTTTCTAAACTTTTTGAGATCCTCATTTAAAAAATGCAACGTTTTTCATTTCTTTATTTAACACCTTTTTGACTATAGTTCTGCTTAACCGCGATTCACGCCGGCAGTGTTGATGTTCGCTGGTTTCTTATAGGGTGTCACCACTTTACGGAAACTCATTTTACGAACTCCATCCAGCACTTGAATATTTACTAAATCTTTTGATTGATAGCACTATAAGCAAATCTTAGAGCAATTTTCAAACAGTTTTAAAATAATAGCGCGTAACCGCAGCGGTGTAAATAAATCAGTCTTAATGTTGCTTCCACCTTTATAAATGGAACAATGTACATGATACATGAACAACTCAACCAGTATGATCCTAAAATTTTACATACGGTATTCTACTAACAATATTCTCATTTGTGTGCCTACTTACCTAATATAACTTCAGCAGCATAGAACTTCATTTCGGCCTCGTTGAAGACGCCATGCTGGGAGAGATGGTAGTGCAGATCACCACCATTCATCAAATCCAGGATGAAGCAAAGTTTATCCGGCGTGTGAAACGCATACGTCATGCATACGATGAACGGGCAATCCACCTGGACCAAACATAACTAATTATATTTCTGGAAATATTAGGTGTTGGTTACGATGATACAAAATTAAAAGAATGCAAATAAATGATTCTTATTCTAATGCTCATAGTTTTTAAACTGGTGAACGTTATTATTGTATAATATCAACATCAAAGCTGTGCAATTTTCAGTTCTACGGTGTATTTCGCAGGATTAGGCATCCCCTTTCGCCACACCTCGTTTTCAAAAGAAATGCAAATTTACCATGTAAATTTGTTCAGTTGAATAAAGTCTACCAGAACTATTGCTAACTTTATCATGGTGCAATGAGTTACGTTGTCAAAATTTACAACTTCTGCATTAATTAATTCACTTAATGCCTAATTTAATGAATTATTTCCCTAATGCACGTTGACAGTAGAGTACAATTAAGTCGCTGGATACATCATGAGTACTTTATTAATTTCAATTTGAGCCGCTTATGAGAAATTGGTTACCATTGTAGGGTTGTATTTCTACTAGATGGTAAAGTTCTTAGCTGAACCGCAAGTAGGCGGAATATCAGGCGTAAACAAAACAGTGTAAAACAATCTCCTGACATCTGCCACCAGTGGCAGCTTAAACTTAAATTGTACCTTATGTAAAATTAAATTACGCAACTTTTTTATTTTGGTGAAGATTTATCTATGATTCATATTAACTGAGATATGCGAGAAAATAGGAAGAAAAACTTTATTAATTTTAATAAAACTTTATTTATTTTTTTGAAAAATTTAATTTAAACTTAATTTTTCAAAATTTTCGCATTTTTTTTTTATTTAATTTCAGCAAATGGTTTCAAGCGAGCGCATAGTAAAATTATAATTTCTTATGAGTTTTCGGACCGAATAAAACAGAAATCTATTATAGTTTCCGACTTATCCAAAACAAAGCGAAATTTATCAGATCCGCCTGGGCTAGTACTGCTTAGCTAGTCAACACAGGTCCAAAGCATTTAACTGTAGAAAGTAGTCTCAGATTAAATCTAAGACCAATATTATACAATGTGTCCAGCAATTACACTAACAGGACTTTGTGTACTTATTTTGTTAATTCATAGTGGTATTAAATTGGATTAGATTGCCAGTTGGATATGCGAATTTAATTTAAGTACAGAAAATCAATATTAGTTCGGCAAAAAAACGCAACTATGATCACAAATATACGATGGAATGGGCCCACTCTTAGTACTAATAGCGCATTAAATGAATACAGATATGATATTTAATGAATAATAAATAACAGTATAATTTACGGATGTGAACAGACATTTGAATTACAATAGTATTATAAAACCACGTAATCCCATAATGATTCTATGGCTGGCTGGAATGTATCATGCTTAGCTAATTAGTACGTGTATAGTAGTAGTAGGAAATACACCTATATTATATTACTTTAAATGCAAAACTTTATCTTAATACAAATTTTGATCCAAACCTTTAGAGAGCCGTTTCCGAGATATACGAAATATATATATTTATGAAATGTGTAGGTATGAATACAAGAATCGTTCGTTTAGTTATTAGATAGATACATAGATGTATGATAGAAATTGCTAACGAAGAGTACTTTTTGATAATCTGTGTTTACTACCAATTATTCATATCTATGATAATATTTATATCTATGAATATAATGGAAATTATCGGACGGAATGTTGAAATTAATTTACTAAGAAACTAGTTAGAAGAACTAAGTATCTATAAGTATTACAAGTAGTGCGCCGGACAGAAAAATAGAGGCTATTATTTCAGTCCGTATTTTTATTCCCTCACTGTCACCACCGAGTAATTTCAAGTGCCACAACACAACTGTAGAAAGTATAATCAGCTAGTTCTCGATAATATCTAGTTAGAAGGCCAAAGTAAATTTCTGATATCCCTTTGTTATCGGAATGAATAGAACTACATCTAGGTAGTGTCCAAAGTAGTCCTGATTGCAATGCGGATAAATTTACCAAATAACCTTCTGTGGTATTGACGTCAACATAACGAGGCAGTGCACTCAGCACCTGGCCGTTGACTCAGAGATTATTTAGAAATTCCAAAAACTCAAAATAAATAAACCTGTGCCCTGTGCACAACAGTAAAGTTGTGTCGTTTCGACTAAATTGTACGTGTGATAAAAGTACCATCGGTATCTCCCTTCGCCTCCGTGACGTATGTTGGTACCTCAACACATATGCTGTCTTAAAAGGACGATGACCGCTTCCTGAATGATTTAAAATTCTTCCTCAGCTTTACCAAGAAATCCACCAAGAGATACCTGTCTCTGGTTCATATACATATCAGTTTGCTCGGTTATAAAATAATAGTATCTTGACACATAATTTTTTATTTACTTACGGTTTTAATTTTATATTTACCAAACGGCACACGTAAACTCTAATAGGAAACTGGTAAATCGAATGAAGGCTAGGGTGACAAATATAACTTGAGAATGCCGGGCACGAAATGTAAAATAGCATTAAAAGCAATAAACCTCGGTGGAAATGCCACCATATTATGGCAGACGGAAATATTTAACTATGCTCAGAGCGTGAATGCATTCATTGTTTACTCGGTTATGTAGACGCGAGATCGGAGCAGAATCATATTGATTTTATAAGTGGTTTTGAAACAATTCATATGTTCTTTTCTATATAGAAATAGGATAGCTTACAATAAGTTTGTATCTCAATAAGAAAATGGGTTAGATAAATGCTATTTCTAATGAAAATTATAATATCGAAACTCGATTTTGACATACTCCCTCGCCGTTACCGCGGTGAGGTGATGACCCTTGGGGGTTTCCACGTGTTCAAAAAAGATTATGGACTTTTGCATCAGCAGGTTGGTCACTAAACATTGGGCAAACATATTTTTCATTTTCTAACAACATTCAACATATTTTATTTAGCAATAGTCATAGAAATACGAGTAAATGTAAGTAAATAAATAAATAAGTACATAAATAGTTCTACACATCACATCTGTCAATTTAGAGATATCGAAATCAGAATAAGAACTACAATTAACTCGGCCTAGCAGTTTATAGGTATTATTTGCTAAATACATGTTTGCGAGTAGATATATCGATTTGGAACAGTACCAAATACTCTAAAGACTGCCAGTCTAGTTCCAGGTGATCAGAGAAACTGATAACGTTATGTGGTAGTTAGTTAGAACGTATAAAACGGACGATATGAAGCCGTCTGGAATAACACCCGTCGACGCCTAGACGATTTATTTGTGGCCATCCTGCCGCTATAGTTACAAAATCCAAAAACGTTAATCTATACTAATATAGTGAAGCTGTAAAGATTTTTTTGTTTGTTTGTTTAAACGCGCTAATCTCTGAAACTTCGAGTCGGATTCGAAAAAATCTTGTTGTATATGATGGCCAGATTCATGAGGAATAGTATAGGCTATGTAACGTCACGCTACGACCCTGCGGCGAACGGCTAGTTGGAAATAAAGCGAATCTAAATTTACCAAATGACTTATTGGTGCCGATTCTATTGCACACTCACTAAACTAAAACCTAACTTATTTTCTTCATATGAAATCAACCTTCTCTTCTTCGTAACAAGATCTATTTGTTACTGGCATCTATTTCTCAGCGCATCTAAATTACACTAAAACCTGTCAACGTATACTCAACTTTATTTCCTCGCAGAGATAGTCCCCAATTATTCAAATGATGTATAAAAACTTGTTCAAAACGAACTAAGATGACGTTATTTTAATCGACACCTACGACGCTTACTAAAAACACAAAGCAAAAGAGATGTCATTCAACGGATAGCGGTTCTAGCTACGTGGTATTAAAGTTTATTTAAGCGTGTCAGACTATAGTCGACAAATAAATTGCTTATTTCGATAGCGACATATGTTACCTACTTGTTTAAATTTGAAGTAAGGCCTTGTTCCGAAGTATACAAGGTTTACATCTTATATGAAAAAAAAATTGTCAGAATATAGTTTAGAGAGTGATTTAACAAAATCGGCACCATTACCAACCTATCTATTCAGACACGGTAATACAGTACTCTTAATTAATTTTCATAGATAACTCTAGCAAAAAAAAACTAGACGTCTTTAAATATTTGCAGAACGTTTCTTTCATGGCCTGTTCAAATAATATCCTTCTTGTGCTTACACTATTTAAATGTACGAGATTCATTCTCAAATACGGCGATGTTTACTTAACTCTCACAAAGAACTGCAGCTGCAGAATGACAATGGTTGCAATTCGTAAGCCGGAGATTACTTTCTAAAGTAATCCTCCATTCAAAATCCATTTCCAAATTTAGAGTTTAAATGCCCCGATCCTTCCTTGTTCATCCTTACATTAGTTATGTGACGTTCAGAGATGCTATATAGATATTTTACATTACAAATTTAGTAATATCTACAAAGCAAATGGCTATCTGGGTTCATCATGTTAACTGTTTAAATATAATCCAATAACCTAATTTACACTTATGCCATATATTGGAACGATATCGATTATAATTATTCATGCCAATATCTGCAAGTACATACATTGCACACAACGTGTACCTACATAAATAAATAAAAATAGCCTTTATTTCCTCTGACCTTCCTTAACAGATAAATAGAAAACAAAAAATGTTACTATGCTTATAACTAATACCTATGTAGTAGGTATTATAATATTATCACTAATTTCCACTTTTTCCATTCCTTGGGTACCATTCTGTAACTTTTTTGGTCCACTTTTCTGCTTGTGTTCTCATCATATGCCCTTTCCATTTGCATTTCAGAGTTCGTGTTTTTACTCTAACGTCTGCTACTTTGGTAATATTTCTATTTTTTATAGCTTTCCATTTATCTTTTAACCCATCATACTCCTTACCATTCCTCTTTGTACTCTGTGAACCTACATAGTAAATACTTATTTTAAAGCCCTCGATCCAACATATTAAAAGTTGTCATGGATCGGTTTGTACTATCCGGTAACTTTAAATAATCCAATTTCCATAAATGACAATTTCATAACGTACAATTTCATAACAAGTACTGTAAAAAAGGCGTGTTCAAATTCTAATAATTATATTTGAATGAACGGATGAGAGAGCTTTCACAGCTAACGCCTTTTCCACGTGAATGCTGTTACTTTCAGTAACATTCATTGGCTTCGCGGAACATGCAATGTATGGGAAATAAATGACTACGTATTAAAGAACGATGCCCTTACTCTCCTGAGCTATAAACATTATTTCACACGCCTGAAAAATTAAACAAGTGTGCCATTTAAAATTGTTTATTTTAGCCACATCTGGACATAAACTGCTGAATAATAAACCGATATTGGTGGATGATTAGGAAAAAAATGCGTCCACACAGTATCCATTCATAAGCAAACTGAATCAATGATCGGGCAGACCAGATACCCGGACGTAGGTATGTATATGTGATAGCCGATAGGATATCGATAAAATTTGTCATCTGAGTCGGACTGTCCCTATAAACCCGAGTCTGCTTACTCGTAAACATAAAATAAAAACGTTTTATTACCGCACAGCATAAAGTTTTAAAACAAGGTCACAGTAAAAGAAAATTCATGTCGAAAATTGACTACATATAAATGCTGTAACACAACGACAGACAGTTTCTCGTTTTATATAAACTTTGCTTGCGGCCTTGTTAAACTTTGGGGGTAGCCTGTTATGTTACGAAGAATAAAACTGTACACATGTTACATAGAGGTATATACTTAGTGCTGTAAAGTTTACGTAGCATGTATAAGTAGAGTAGTGTACATTTACATACGTTAAGTGTCATCACTGTGTAGAATTGAAAATACTAGTAGTCACGTTGAACAGTGAAACAAAATGCAGCGGAAGCGGTTTGTACTACGGCGACAAATTGAGGGCGATCCAATTCGTTTCAGTCCAATTGGCTGGATATCGTTTATGTCCCCGATACCATATCACGTATAAAAGTAGCTATGTCAGAGTTGTACTGCATCAAAGCAATTTACAATCGATAAGCAATCGTATATCACAGATGTTAATATAGACCTAATAAAAAAAAACTGGCCAAGTGCGAGTCGGACTCGCGCATGAAGACCATCGTACAATATTTAATACTATGTAGGTACTTTTTAGATACAAACTGTGAGCATTTCAAGCGTCTACTTGTTGTCATTATTAAGATCGAGCAAAAAAAAACACGTTTCTAGTAGGGGAGCCCCTTTAATTTTTAATTAAGCGGCAACAGAAATACACATTCTGTGAAAATTTCAACTGCCTACTCAACCGTCAGCGGGTTGTATTTCATGATCCGTAATAGGTTACGGCTTATGAAATACAGCCCGTTGACAGACGGTCGGACGGACTAGTGGTGGATTTTCAACCGGATTACTACTCAAAATGGATAAATACTCTATATTTATCGTTTTATACTCGAGTATTTATCCAAAATTGTGGATAAATATTTTATTTGTGACAGTAATTAATCTTTCCGTTTTTGATAAGAAATTATAACAGTCTTTGAGTAAACATTTGATTATGATTTTAGGCATAGCAGTCAGGCTCACTAACCACTAGGCCACCAGGCCAGTCATAATATAATTAATAAAGAAGGTGTATAATCTATAATATACAGATTGTTACAGAAAGGCCTGGTCAAATTTTAGGAGCGTTATGTGTAGCCGATAAATAATTGATTTACCTTGAAAAAAATAACAAAATATCCGGACAGGTATTCCACCTCAGTGAATGCACTACTAGGCTCGTCCGATCACTGACTTTTGCGAACGCAGGTACGATGCGCCCGGCCTGACCCACCACGGCCAACCAGCCTAAGACGCGTGCGGCTGCATTCTACCACCGCACTGCTCGCCGCCGGCAGGCAGGGTATTCATGCTCACTCCTTGGAACCTAAATGGTCGCGCACGGAACGGTGTTAAAGGAATTTCTTCCCGCGAACGCTCCGGCTGTGGAACGAGCTCCCTGTCGAGGTTTTACCGCGGGACTACTGTATGAGTTCATGAAGAACGGGGTGTACAGGTTTTTAAAGGGTCAGCAACGCGTATGTGAGTCCTCTGGAATTGGTACAACGGTAACCGCTTACTAACAAGCGGGCCGTATGCTTGTTTGCCACCAACGTAGTACAAAAAAAGTCGCTTATTTACAAACTATGTACATTCAAATTTCATCTTCATAGATCAAGCTGTTTTCTAGATTTTGTGATTAGTCAGTAGTGTGTGAGTGAGTGAGTATCCTTTTGCTTTTATACGACGACCAGACGAACCAGGCTTAGTAATAGGGTCCCGTTGGTTACCCTTCGGGAACGGAACCCTAAAAAGTAAGTTACGTAGTTACTAATCGATATTTAGTTATAGCCTTATTCGATGATATTCAGCCTCTTTGGTTATAGGTTTAACTGGTTTCAAAAATTAAAAAACATGACAATTTATTTGTACCACAGATCGCGTGGTGGTCGAATTTCGACCATGGTTTATTTCATTGACCAATATTACCTGACCTGTCATTGTATAGACTTTTGTACCATGACAGGTCAAAATATATACTGGACGCTCATAGCTGTATGTACCCGTTTTTGCATTTTTTTTAACTTTGTAGCAAATATTGTTCAATCATTTTAGCATTCGTCGCTTCTTCTCTGTATAAACTATAAGTGTGCGAAATTTCATACTCCTCCGTCCGCCCAATATTCGTAAAAAGGGATCCAAAGTTTTCGCTTCACGTATTAATATACGAATGTATTAATATCTATGGAATCCATCTAGACTGCATAACCCTATAAAGATCTTTGACCTTTTGACACCAAAACCACCCACGTACATCATTACACTCCTGTCCATTAAAAAATTGCCTGGAAGACGTTTTTGGTGATAAGGCCGGCCATTGTGCATTTTATATGTTTTTTGTGTACAATAAAGTGTTCATTATTAATATTATAATTATAATACTTATGACTAGGGCTGCCATCCGTCCGGGTTTCCCCGGATTTGTCCTAGTTTAGAGGGCGTCCGGGGAGCGTCCGTTCGGGGTTTTCACAAAGAGCCGGACACTCTGTGCCAAGGGACAATTATAATTTTTAGATGAATGAAATCGTTAACAAGCAAAAAATTTAAATGGAATCGGCATTTTTTTAAGGTGTCCGGGTAAGACTCTCGATTTCACCCATGTGTTCGGATTTTTTTAGTTTTTGTCCTGCGTCGGCAATTTAAATGATGGCAGGCCTACTTATGACCAAACAAAAAGTCTGATTGATGATCACAAAACTTACACAAACATGAGGAAATATTTCATGGAGAATTTGAATTATATATAGTATATAGTGAGTAATATATAGTGAAAATATTCTTGATAGGCATTAGAATAAAATAGTTAGGAGAGACGATGTCAAGGCAATCTGGAAAGGAGTTTGCGCACGACCTCTATACTCCACCGGCCACCCCAACTTATTCCAAACGTTCGAAACTCCTCTTCGAGTCTGTAACGCTCATCTAGACTCTCCACGTAATATATATTTATTACGGACGTTGGTTGTCCGTTTTACGACTGCCTCTAGTCGGAAAAGTCGTTTACAACATACAAAGTTGGTGTACACGAGGCAAGTTCAATTTCTTCTACAGGGCCATGAACTGATAACGAGTGGTTATTTCAAATTAGAATGTGTTCTATAGGATATCACTGTGGTTATAATGATATTCTGTGTAAAGTAAAATTAACATAATTTGCATAACAAACCATAATACAGTTTGAATACGCAGAGTTATTTGTGGAAACTATTTTGGTAGATTGATTTTGTTACTAGTACGAATACTACAATACCTTTAATATTTGTTGATCCATAATATTGTACATTACTAAATAAATATTATAAGATAACATTTTATCGCAGTCTGTTATCGATTTTAATCTACTTAAGATAATTATAAAAAGTAATTATTTAATGTTTGTCTGACTGACGGGGGCTTACATTAAACAATTAATTATATACACATACCTACGTTCTCCCCGAACATGGGATTTTCTTTTTGGTGTCATAATTGATTTCGGCAATAAAACAAACACACTGAAATCTCAAAAAAATAACTAACACTTTGGTCCAAAAATAAAAATGCATTTTCTAGAACCCGGTTGCAGCGCCACTTACTCTGGCTACTACACACAAATAATTTCATCAAAATCGATCCAGCCATTTAGGAGAAGTTTGTTCATAAACACACGTACCTACAGAAGTATTACGTACATAAAGTGCACAATGCTGATTGATTTCAGTATCAGAATTTCCAAGGAAATAAACCTGAAGCAATTTGTGATCATCATTCACTGGCGGCAACAATGCAACATTCCCGGAAAGTTAGAAAAATCCGGACAAATTGAAAGTGACTTTTTCATTGAAATTCAAACAAAATATTCAAATTTTGACAGGATAACGTCTGTCGAGTCAGCTAGTCCAAAGTTTATATAGTAGTCTATTTTGAAATATTTGAGGTCGTGCGTTTGTGTAACTGAATAAAAGACAAACGAACAGTGAAGTTAAAAATTCCTGAAGGAAAAGCTAGCCTAGGCTATAAATTATACAATATAATACAATGTACATAGTAGAAGTCCAAGTTAGCAAAGGTGGGTGTACTACGTAAAAAAAACGATATAAAATAAACGGGGACAATTACAGTGATTAGATACTTGAACGAAATAGAAGCAGATGTTTCCGATTTATTGAGGTAAACAAGACGCTCGGTTTCACCTGCTCCATATATTTTTAAACATACTGTTTTTGAGGATGATATCATCATCATTAAAATGTTCTAGCTTTTTCGTATTGCTATCATGTGTATAAATTCGTTACAACGTGAGAAAGTTACGTGAATTGACGCGAATACAAAAAAAATACTGAAAAATATGTGATAAAAATCGTAAATGTTTAACCGTACATAAAATAATTAAGACATTATGGTCCTAAACTGCATATTGCGGATAACTACTGATAACATAAATTCAATAATAAATCAACATGTAGATCAACTATTCATGACGGCATTAAATTATCTAAATAAATAACAGGCAATGACGAAACCTTTGGCTGGTGCGTATTATGTGTTCAGCAATAGTGCGGTGTGATAATAAACAAAACTAAGATAAATAAGAGTTACAAATACTCATTTTCAATTCAGTCTAATAGGTGGTAAGGTGTACGTATGTGTATATATACGACGCGCGCGACTGATTTCATTAAAACCACCGATGCTCCATTCTCGCAGCTTACTGTCTTCATGGTAACAACATCGTTATGCATGCCATTGAATATCTAACTATTGATATAACATCAATAGAAAAATCTGAATCATACGAACGCTGGCCCCAATCTATTGATTACATACAAGCATTAACCGGGATGCGTCAGTCATGATCATATTTATACGTTTTGCTAATGGCGGCAATTTCCAGAATCCTTTTAGTTTAAAAAGTTAGTTAAGCAACGTAGTTAAGCAACATTATAAAAGATTATTCGACGCACATATGCAATAGAAGTTGCAACCCTTTTTCTTTGTTAACGGGGGTATTTCTGTTTCTGCTATTGGTAGATGAAATCACAAAAAACTCCTTAACAGATACTGAATGCGGAATACGCAAGCTTTTGACACATTATATTTGTAAAGGGGGTTACAAAATTTGAAGTAGCTTGACAAGGGGATGTGGAATGTTCTCACATTCCATCTTCAAGGCGGCGAAATTTTGTATAACGTATTTTACCAACGGTCTTATATTACATTACTAATCAACAACAATAACAATATTTACACAATATTTGATGGTTGTTTCCTTTCCTGGATACAATGATATTGTGTTCAGCAAAGGCGCCTTGCAGATGGATTGAGCATCGACAGTGCCGTAACCAGTTCACATATTGATAGCAAATGTGGTTAGATAGTGATACCCAGCAGGATTCAGCACACAGGTTGATGTTGGGTGGCATGGTCTTGCTTTTAAGTGTTCAACTAACACAATCAGGCAATGAATCAGTTATTTTATGTATTCAGTTAATTTTTCCTAGAAGTATGTGTGTATGTTCTTTTAGTAACCATCGTTATTGTACAACTTCCTTTAAAGGTGCGAATATTTTTGTTGACATATTTTCGTCTTATACCTACTTTCAGGCGCCAGCCACGACATAAGATCGTTACGTATCTTGAGTTTAGAGTGAGAGAATGGGTGATAAAATAGCTGATAAATAGCTTTAGAAACGATTTTTTACGTTTTAAGCTGGATAGAACACAGTTTCTAGAAACCTCGTGGTTTTTAACATACCATACTATCAGGATAAAAACACATTAATAAATATTTTTTACTTTTTGTCTACTGGGTTAAATTTAATTAAAATTATAATAAGATATTTGGCATTTTTTATGTACAAATAAGCCGAAGTATCTTTGCATGAAATGTAGACAGGGTCGACGTTAACAAGCGGATATTAAATTCAGTTTAATTAGCAAACCCAACAAGTTAAAACACTGTTGACAAAGCTTCGTAATGGGAGCAGTTAAGAATCCGCTCATAATTTCATATACGAACTAATAGCGCATGATTAAAACAGCATTTTGTAATCCATTGAAATAAAATACAGTCAATTCTCACCAAACCTTTTTAATGTAATCTAGTTTTTAGAACTGTTTCTATTACTACAAAAAAATCCACGACTGCAGCAAAGTGATTCATCAAATCCTACTAATATTATAAACGTGAAAGTTTGTGAGGATGTATGGATGTTTGTTGCTCTTTCACGCAAAAACAAACCGATTGCGATGAAACTTGGTATGTATATAGCTGGACACCTGGATTGACACATAGGCTACTTTTTAACCCGATATTCCCACGCCATCGCCAAACCGCGGGGCGCAGCTAGTATAAAATTCGTGTAAGTAGAAGTACTTTGATTAAATCTATGTTTTTTAACCGATGAACAAAACGGAGGAGGATCGGACGAGAAATATTTTCGTACACCTATCACGTGACATATGGTTACAATATTTGGGATATAATAGTGATAAATTGGATATCCGGTAACTATCCGGTCGGATACTGTTTCATCTTGATCTCATTTTTTTCAAGGCAGCAAAGTGTGGTAGTAATCTGCAATGTTAGGCAAGATATTCGGCTATCCGGCTTCAAGGCTGGCTGGATATTTGGAATTCGGTATGGGGCCAAACAGCTATCTGTTTCATCTCTAATAATTATGTTACGTTTATAATTATATTACTGCATCATATGTATACATGTCGTTACTGTTTACAAGTACATTTATGTAAGTCGGGCAAAACAATTTTGTAGCTAAACGTGAACATTAATTTGTAATCAGTAAATTTAAATTATGTATGTATGTATATGCACGCATTCATTGTTTATGTGTAGTATTTGTATGTAAGCGTTTTCGTTGTTTATTATGACTACTAATTCTATTACACGGATGAAGCCCCATCAGTTGCACTGTTTTGTACTGAAGTCGTCCTACTTACACATCGCCAACTAAACCTACCATGTGTGCCGCGCGGCTCATAATAAAATTTTCGTTACTGTTGTGACTTCAAATATTCAAAACTAAAAGAATAACAGAGGATTCGCTTTATAAAACACATGAGTGGGGGTCACTGCTACAAAAACCTATAAAAATAATCCTATTCTACATAGATTCATATTTTTAACCGACGAAAAAAAAGGAGGTTCTCAATTCGACCATATATATTTTTTTTTTTTTTTTTAGGTTTGTTCAGCCCTCTCTCCGTTATTTATGAACCGATTTTGATTATTCTTTTTTTGTTAGATAGGGTATATATATATATATATATAAAATTTGATAGTTTATGTAAGCTCAAGACTTAAGAGGTTTATTTATTTATTGCTTTTTAGTTATTTTGTCGGTTTAATTTTTTGTTAAAAAGATTTTTATATGAATATCCTATTACAATTTTCCAAAACTTTCAATGTGAGCCACGTTCATGATTATATTCCACCATAATATAGTGTTAGAATATTTAAGTTGTTGGAAAAGTGTGGTCGTGTGTTTGTTACTGCCTAACTCTTTCCTCACGGGCTCTGCCTATTGCATAGCGACAGGCACTTAATTAACATGTAAAGTTGGCCTACGTTAGCGTCACATTGTGACCCATATGAGTAAACGTGTTTTATTTCATTACAATTGGATCTTGGGGTACTGGACAAGCCTCAAAACCATCAATAACTTAACATCAATAGGTATTTATGGTCTATCATTTAAAATATCAATGATCTCTTTTAAAATGCATATACGTATAGTTAAGATTTCGGGGATGCCCGACTAGTTTCGGACCCGACGGGGGCCCTTTATCAAGGGGTGAGGCGTGCTTATTCGAGCATATACGTATATGTACATAACTTGGATTTCTTGCAAATAAATATATTTGATTTGAAGATTGAAATCGATCGATCGATCTAGAAAATTAATTCCATTCGCCTAAAAACCTTGCCGTCCGAACTAGGCATCTATGGCTCAGTCTTAAGTTCTAAGTTGACCTTAATAGGTCAATAATCTCATTTGAATGCTTATATGATTATAACAGTAAATATCATATTTCTGGGATGAACACACAATGTTTATGATTCCTGGGAATTGAGGTGAATTGATCGTCTTATGATGTATATGGTTTTAATCTGATGCATCTTGAATAGAACAGTTGGATTGAACACACTCCATCTCAAGATTATCGCCAACCTTACACATGATATATAACGAAATATATCTTCTGTCACAAACATTATTAAATTCAGATATAAACGAACGTAATATACTACACAACCACACAATACCGTGAAGAAGGGTGACAAAGTCATAAACAAATACAAATGTAATAAACCACTCACCCCAGTGCTGACTAGCGAGAGCATAATCCTCTCGTTCAGCGCGAGCGTCTCTCCCTGCTTCATTTTTATACGCTTCTTGTCGAGGCACTTCATCGCGTACATTTTCCCCGTATCCGCCTTCCGACACCCGTACACCTGTATATTATGTACAACATGTAAATAACGTATTTATCTACTGAACATAACGTCCCATTGACAAATTGTATCTTCTTAGCTTCATACTCGGGTAAAGAGTTCATTACATAATCCAACATTGCAAATTTCAGTCAATCAAAACTTAATCATCTTTACATGCACAGAAACATGACCAAACAATGTTAGTGGTTTATATTAAAAATGATATATATTTAATATTAGTAATCAATGTGTACAAATTATAATAAAAAAACAAAGGAAATACCTCCGATTTCATTACGAAATATGTACAAGAATAACAGAACAAAACGCTGAATAGAGGTCGCCCGATACTAATCTGTATTCACTTCGCTTACAAAGTAAAATAATGTCGTACACGAATACAGCATTTAACAAGAGATATTTTGTAAAACATTTACAATCTTGTAAAGTAATCATGTTACACCCGTAGTGGATAACTACAATACAAGCGTTAAAATCCATCACTATTCTAATGGAGGAACCGGATGGCTTTATTACACCTACGTAGCGGCTTTCCGTTCTCTGATATGAATATAGTAAACACGTCCGCGGTGCTAACTCAGAATGCTAATGATATTAGGTTTGGATCTTACGCTGAAACTTGCGCAACAAACTTTGTACCTTGCGCATTTTCTTAACTAATTCTCATAGTCTCACCTCGCCGAAACCGCCTCGCCCGATTATACGATGCACACTGAAGTCGTTCATTGTGAGCTGTATGTTTAATTCTAAATTCTTCCATTGACAAAATCTCGTGTATTTGTCACTGTAACAAATTATATGATACGTTACAATCGTAACCAAAATTAGGACTCAATGAAATCGATAATAATACTGTACCTTTCTAAGAAACTTTTAAACGGTTCTCCTCGTAGATGTTGGAAGATTTCCTCAATGTAGGGCTAAAAAATCAATTTAATAATAAATAATTACGTCGTTTCTAGAGTTGCATATTTTAAAACTAGAAATACTTACCTCAAATAGATTTGGTGGCACTTCAAGCTTCATTAAATATTTTTGTACATGCGCTACACACTCTTTAGAATAATCCTGAAAGAAACGCATGTTTGATTTAAAAGAGAAATAAGCCTGCTATGAAGGTCGATTAAAAAATAGCTCAATATACATATAAATCATTTGGACTGTTTATATTAATGGAGTGTTATGAATGTTTGATAGTAGGTATTGAAATTTTCATCCGGTTACATGCAAATAAAACGTGGATTAGTTTTACATAATATATTGTATGTCATTTCATTCATAATTTTTTTTTGTTTTCATTTTACTATTGCATTTTGTTCAAAAATTTAATTTTATATAAATAAATAAAAATGAAACACCTAAAAGTTGCCGACCCTAAAAATGTTCTTAGATTATATATAGGTCCAGATACCGTGACCAGTACAAATCTCACCGTTTACTTTGAAGCCACTTTTTGGAGCTGTGTGAGTGAACCCCGCCCAACGCGAGTGTCTACGTACAATATTTGTGCTTGTGTGCATGGCGGTTTTACTACCAGCGCATAGATGTTACCCCAAAATTTAGGGACTTTTTATTAAACATAATTTTTTTTTTTTATATAATATTAAATAAAGACTAATAATAATATACTAATACTGTAATGTTAATTTATTTGATGAAATAACATGCGTTATATTTCAGTCACTGTCATAAATGAGACACGATAGATATTCTATTATTTCTCAGCGGCTTGAGGCACCAGGAAAAGAAGAAACGAATTAGTAGGAACTATTTATTTATAACAATATTTTTTTGTTTTGTTTTTCAAGACGTTTTTATTGGAGTTTACTCCTAAAGAATAGATTTTGGTATGAAAAACATATGAAGAGTAAAATTTTGTGATCGAAGGACAGCGTAACGCTTTAACGCTTTGTTGAATTGTAGAACGAGACGGCAAATTAAAAATCATTAATTTTTAAATTCGGTCGTATTAGTTTGTTTTGGGATTAACTAAAAAACCACTCGGTTTCTAAGTACTTGCAACACCGGAAGGCAAATATATAAAATAACATGTATTATTTTTGCTACCATTTTGTAGATACTTCTTACACATAAACATATACATAAAACAACACTTCTTAAATAATATTATTTATGAGCATGATACAACTAAGATGAAATAGAAAAATTAACATAATATCATGAAAAATTATGTCAATAATGTATTTTTTTTAGAATATAGCAAAATGTCAATGTACTCACTAAAATTAATTAACTGTAAGTATATTTCTCGTCTTCCTATAAATAACAAGTTTGGCAAACAAAACTATATATACTGCTAGAATGTGTTATGGGTAAATAGAGTTCACGTGTCTGGCAACATCTATAGTAATGGCGTCGCTATTTTATTAATTTGAAATTTTGTTATATTTTTATAAATACATTAGCAAATAGAATACTTAGATATGAAATGTGATGTTCGGACACATGATTTTTTTTTAGTATAATTTTTACAGTATTTGACAGCACAACCAGGCACATTTGAATATTTTAAAAAGCGACTCGAGACGTACTTCAGCGGCGAACGTTCGCTCGCGTGTGACGAGTGAGTCTCTTATATTTGTAATAGTCGCTTATATTTTTTGGCTTCAGTTTTGGGGCACGGATTAGGCATCTGGACCTATTTATAATCTAAGACCTAGTTAATTAACAAGAAATTGCACTTCTAGTTTTAATTTCTAAGTTTTCTAGTTAAATTATGAGTCAATGTAGACTGAGCGGAGGATCATAAACGATAGAAACCTATTCGACGTATGAAGGAAAAAGTTTCAAAGTTGTCGTTTCTGTCAGCGTAATAATATTACTGGCTAGCAAAATTTCTTTAAGTCAGTATGAATAAAAGTAATAGATAAACTTTGAATGCGCATAAAACTGAAATGGTTATCTAGAATGTTTTGAAGTGATTAAGTCCTTTAATCGAGATCGCGGTTACGATTGTACGAGTACCGATCGTCAAGATAACCACTAGCAGACAATAAGTTTTGAATGTCCTTTATCACTTATGAGAATTTATCTTTAAGCTAGCATAGATAGACGGAAGTCAGACAGAGAAGGGCATCAGACTCTTCCCTTAAATTAAGTGGCACTTCTTTGGGCAGAGAGGAAATTCTACTTTAGTGTAAGGTAAAGGTTACAAAATATTTAAAGAAAATCAAAATAGAGAAGGGTAATATGTTGTTTTCTGTTCTTTTGCTAATAATCTGCACTTTATTTAATTAAGTGGCAAAATTAAAATATTCTACTCTATTAAATTTCTAAAACAAGTGCCGATGAAGCCAAGGCATAAACTAGGTAATAATAGGTACAATGCTAATCTTCAAAGTTTGAAGAAACCTAACATAATTAAGTACATCAACAATGCAGTTACAATAAGAAAAGATTTAAAAAAAAACACTTATTTTAAAAGTAATGACCTTTTGAATTTTCAGGTATTAAGCCAGTCACCATCGTTCTCATAAAAGTAGGTGGAATGTGAAAAGTTATATGGGATTTTTTTTTGTGTAATTATTTACTCCGCTATTGAGAAAATTCATAAAAACTAACGTTGTTTTTTCAAAAATTCTTATTGTAACTGCATGCTAGAGTTATGTCCTTTCAGTGATTTAAGCAAGTACCCCTTTTTCAGATACATCCCTGTATTGGTCGACTTCATTTTTTAAAGATTTTTGTTAAACTGCTCTTAAAAAGAGTAAGGATG
The DNA here is from genome assembly GCA_963859945.1 of Euplagia quadripunctaria. Classification (NCBI taxonomy): domain Eukaryota; kingdom Metazoa; phylum Arthropoda; class Insecta; order Lepidoptera; family Erebidae; genus Euplagia; species Euplagia quadripunctaria. Next base: position 13,970,357 of record OY982570.1, read on the forward strand.
AATGACGTGTCTAAATCATACAAGCAGGAATTGGATTGTTACAGATTCATATACAGAATCTAAACATAGTTGACGTCCGTATTAAAAAAGAACATCTTTTCTAATTGCGTAAAAGTTTACACACACTTACAGCTGACCAAACCTAAAGAATATGGAAGCAGTGGAGTCTTTTCTCAACAAGTTTGATTAGAAATCAATACAGATAGCAGTACTCATCGGCGATGTTGATTTTATTGTCACCCCCAGTGAGAATGCGATCTTCGATAATAGTAACGTTCTAGTCTAGTATTTCTTTTTTGTACGATACTTTTGAACTTGAAGCGACATTGCAAATAGAAAACCGTCTAACGATAATCAAAATGAGCAACGTAATACCAATCGTCTGATTTTGGGATTCATGCCTGTCTATTTCGTAATGTATTTTATACATTTTTAATTATTGTAAAGGCACTTAAAGAATATGTGAATCGCCTATATCTAATACAGGTACGCACTTTTATGGGCTGTCATTTTTATTTGAACCCAGTTCTAGGTTTAAATGTGTATAAATTTTGGTGTCTTTAGATTTTATAACAAATAAGGGAAATTAAAGTAGGTATGTTAATTATTTATGTTAACATACTCTTAAAGCACCGAATGTTTCTCATGGTTTTGTGAAATCTATAAATATCAGAACCATACGCGAATTGTAGTAACAAAATCCGGTTGGCCAACAATTGTATACAACCTTCCAAGTTGCGAATAACATAGCGATGTTAGATAACAACTATTTGAAAAGCAAAACCACGGCTATATACCGATGTATAGATGTGTGTTGAAGATAGTATCACTTTGCAACCACACATTTCATTAGATTTAATGCTTTTACATAATTGAAATATGTTTCGTACTCAAAGAGGCCTTGCGTCGGCATCAAGGCACGCCTCAATGAAGAGCAGGTAGAAAATGAGAATGAGCGAATGTGGAGTTGTACATTCTTGGTTCCTATTACGTTTCTATTTTAGCCGATTACAATGCGTACTTTTCTTTAAGTTCATTCCCAATACTTTTGTTTTATTTTCAGCTTCAGTATAGCAGGGGTGAAGACAGTGATGTCTAGTGTTGATGTTTGTCTTAGGTACAAATTTTGTTAGCTGTATGTGAAATGTATTTTATTATTACATATAATTTTGATTTTTTTCCAAAGGAGGTAGATCCGTGTTATGTAACTTATCCCGATCGATAATGCACTCTTGTACGATTGGTGCATTGGGAAAATTGTACATCTCGCTCGTTACCGGTCTTTTCTGGGCGCCGTTCGTAATCTGTGCCATTGCTGGCATCTCATTGTATAACTTTGTACGGTTTGAAGGTATATACATATTTTCAAGAGTATATAAAATTGCTTGAAAATTTTAAAAGTTACTTTATTTTATTGAACACGACCCGATTTCTTATGCATTCATAATATAAGTTTACAATTCGTGTATAAACATCATCAAACACATAAATGGTAGTCGGATTTCCTATTGGTATGAATGAATGAAATGAAAGTCGAATTTTTAAGTGAATGAATCAATATGAAATTTAATTTACTACTTTACTATTACACGCTAATTCTCATTTATTTCGCTCTGGTTTTATATAGTTCTTGGTTTTCCAAGCGAAATTCAGTCCGAGTCTCCTAGAATAACGGAGATAAACCGAAGAATTAAAACGTACCGGTCGGCCGACAGAGCAGCTGCCGTTTCTCCCGGATAAACATGCCGCTGCTCACTTACATACTAGAATACCTGAACTTTTATATCAGTTTAAAGTTTTAAACACACAGTCTCCGAATGCTTATTATCTTTGTGGACATATTAATAATATACGTTATCCTAATGTGGATCCCCGAAGTGCATGTTTTGTAGCTAGATTATATCAGAAGTGAACATACGTTTTGTGTTTTCAGTTTCCTTGTACTTACATGTGAATGTGCTAAAAGTTCTTTCATAATAAAATTGTCATAAATATCCCTCGCAATACGTCGCCTCTCTTCTACACATTCTTGCTTTTCGTATAATTTAATCTGTTGAAGGAAAAACGTTTACTTAGTTACACGTTCAAAATACATATTTTATTCAACAATGATGGAACCACGTGTAACATCGCTTATACTTACCTCTTCGTAAAATTTTAATTGTGGCACTGGTTCATCTGACGTCTGTTCGCAAAATTCCTTAAATAATAAATAACCTGAAACAAGAAAAAAACATATTAAAACACATAAGGGGTCCTTCATTAATTACGTAAGGATCCTGAGAGTGACGTAGGTTTAAAAAATCCGAACATGACCTTATAAATATATAATATATGGAGGGGGAGAGGTAAAAGCTATTCTTAAGTAATATTTTACAAGTCGGAATTTGCTACTTCCAAGGAAGGATGATGGACTTTTCAGAGCAAAGAGTTAGGTAAAGCAAATATGAAATCTATTTTTTTTTCGTTTTTAAAACTGACGTTTTAATACTGACTGATTGTTAGTGTATTGATTCCAAATTCAAATTATTTTGTAATATACAGTCCACTGAGTTATTATTACTAGAGTAGACAACACGAGTAGTACTTGTGTTCCTCACGAGCAATGCGGGGTGCCCGGGGAGTAGATTAAGGTATTAGAGATAAAACGAAAACTGTTCAGATGTGGCACATATATCTTTTTCTCTTGATTTCTGCCTACCCGATTTACTTACCATGGTTTATTCATTTAGGAAATATATGTTAGTAAAACAAATTAATTTTGGTAATAAAATATAATTCTGAATTATACTTCGAATAAGATTAATCTTATGATTCAATGTAAGAGGGTGATCGTAAGCATGCTAGGTTAAACAAGTAAATCCTTCTTAAATTATTGACCATTATTTTGTAAGATTCACATTTTTTCTTCAAATATTTTTTTTTGATGTTGAATTTTCTTGAAATTCACAGCGAGTTATTTTCTGGCTGTGGTTTATTGGAATATTTTTTTAAACATCATTTTACGCGGAGAGTCGAAAACTGATGCCGAATCACTTACTGATTCAGAAACTGGTTCTGACAATGCTGACTTTACTAGTGACGAAACTCCCTTGTCGTAGCAAATTGCACATTTCGTGGGATACGATAGCCCTGCCTTTGTAAAATATAATTAAATTATCATCTTTGAAATGCTCTAAGCATATGCATCACTCGGTAACCATTTATCTTCATTGCGATTTTTTTACATAAATTTGATGCAACTTTCCCCGTTTGTGTGACCGATTCGCAGAAGTCTAAAAAAATGGTAGTTACACGAAAGGAAATCAAATTAAATAGAAAATATACCAAGTTAGTTTGATGTAAAAACTCAAGCAAATTTTAAATAAATAAAAAAAAAGAAAAGTATCGGCCAACAGTCAATTGACTAATTTTTTCTGCCACGACTTTTGAATTGAATCGCTTCCGTTGAATGTCATTATGAGAGTTATATTTCGATAAAATAAAACAAAGTGCAATAGAATATTATGTACCAGCAGTTGAAGTAATTCAAACATATTAGCATTTAAATAAACCATTCCGATGGTTTCCTGCGCTTTTAATCGGGTTGATAGTGCGGGCACTATCAACCCGATTAAAAGCGCAGGAAACCATGGTCCCAACCAGGTCGGGACCTGGATGGGGATATGGATGTTCAAAAATGGATCCACAGCTCCGCAATCTGCAGACTACCTAAATAACTAAAACCATCTTACTTAGAACGTGACGCAGTGATCATTCAACGTTGCTATTATTATCGAGCCGTATTTCCTTTGGAAACCGGACACAATGCTGCCGCTATCTAAGAGGTTACGATCATGGTCTTTTACTTCTCACCAAACATTGCCATAACAGTTTGATGATTTAAAACATTAAACTGAGAGTCGTTGTCTTCTCGTTCTGGGATACTTTACTGCAAAATTTGTAGTATTTTTATGGGACTTTATGAATAAGGGGCAAACGAGCGGACGGGTCACCTGATGGTAAATGACTACCGCCGCCCATGGACATCTGCAACTCAAGAGTCACACGTTGCCGGCCTTTCCGGTAAGGGAATTGTGTGTGTGTGAGGATTGACGGCCTCCGGTAACCTCACTCAGTCGGAAAAACACAATGAAACCTTGCTTCACGCCAGTTTTTCTGTGTAGCCGTGGTATCACTTCGGTCAAGCCGGCCCATACGTGCCAAAGCCTGGCTCTCCGACGATAAAAAATAAACGATACAGTAGCGGTTTCGGATTATTTCCTTTAGAGTCACCGCGAACTGGTTATATTTAATCGGACAGTTTAGCCGCTATCGTCTGGCAATCGTGATTAAACTGTCGGTCGATAATTCAGCCTGGTCTATTCTATTTCTCGGTCGGTAGTGCGTGCACAACACCGATTTGTGAGTAAAGAATCGCACGTGTAAGCCAGGAGCAGACTGAATTTCTTAAAAAAACAGGTTGCAGTACTCCTCGAACATCTCTGATGAAGTGCGCCGTACTGAATATGTAGTTTACGAGCCAGGTACAAATTTCGTCAATGCTTTCCTCTCGGGCATACGTTACGTCACTCACACATCAGCTGGCTCTCACACATCTCGGTGTAAAGGTTGTCAGCTGATGCCCTGAAAGGGGTAACGCAGGATCCAGACGGGAGCATCTATCGCCTATTTAAATGCTCCAGCTGATGAGTTGTCCACCTACGGAACCCCAGCTGACGTTCACGAGGCTTCGTGATATAACTCTTTGAAGAATTTTACGAGTTATCGCCCGATAGGGACTTGGTCATGAATATCTGTTGCTGGCTCACGGACCAGTGCAATCGAACGACAGTTTAGTTTAATACAGCTTGCATCGTACTTCACACATGTTATGCAATGGCCGATAGTTGTTCGATAGTTTGATCAAATAGGAATCGGGAAGTCATTGTCGACAGTTTGATCAATCGATTTTAAATCGTTTAATGTGCGCACTGCCATACAGCTTCATACTGATTGCCAGAACGATCAAACAATCGACGGATTAAAAATCGCCAATGCGTGGTGGCCCTTACTGGTGTATTATTTTATGACGTTAAGTTAGCATTTACTTCTGTATGCTCCGAAACTGCTTTAGATTGGGAACATACACATTGAGAAGTGTGAAAAAAACATTCATTATGATTATTAGTTGAAGTGAAAATTAAATTTAATCGGCCAAAGGGTAAATCGACGAAATTACGTAATCAGTAATTTTTGCCGAAGTAATCTCCTGTGGTCATTACTCTATCTAACAACTTGCATGAGCGTAGTCCAAAACAATTTTATGTTTATGGAAATTATCTTAGAAAATGCGTTTGTTAAATATTTCATCCATAGACAGGTTAAAGCGAGGTGTTACCACATAATCAGCAAAACGTCGAATGTTTGGAACTCGAGTGTGACTAAACCGCATAAAAGATACAATTGAAAAAGATACTGCATATAGATGAAAGATACATGAAAAATGTTAACCGGGCAAAAATTTGATTAAAGGTTTAGTTTCTTTAGAAAGCCATCGTTAATTTTACCATTAAAATAAACTTTGGCGTCGAGATTCTCGGTATTTTCAGCGATAACTACATTTTTTTTTTAGAAATACCATACTGGTTAACATTTTATTTTTACTATATATCTAATATAGTAAAAATAAAATGTTAACCAGTTACTTTTTTAATTTAAACCGTGCATTTCGAATAATTTAAAGAAATCCCTGTAAATTAACTCTCTGCGCAACCCCGCCATTTTGCTGATTCAAATATGATTTACAATTTCGAATCCTATTTGAATGTCAATAAATGTAATAGTGGATTATGTACTTTTAATTCAGTTGTCGGGCAGCACACGACAAAGAAGGTTGGTCCCGGACGCTCACGAGTACGACAAACAAAATAGCTTCAAAAAACAAATATGTTGCAACGAGACGCGATGCTATGCTATATGTAACAAAGACAAACTCGCAGATAAATAAAAATTCGCAAAAAAATTAATAATGAATCGTGGTCATGGTCATAAAAGACTCCTCAGGAAATTAAGTATTATACGTATATTTCGATAAATTAGATTCATTATTGTTTACAAATTAGTTACTATTTTTTTTGTAAAACCAAACATTTAAAGTAAGTGATTTAACAACATGGGGTATGACGTCATGGCCCCTTATTTCATACATGTTTCTACACAACGTATCGTTTTGATGTTTAATGAAGAGTAATTGATTTGACTTGACAGTCTACACCAGTACAGTAGTATGTCTATTTTAAGTATGAAGAATCGTAAAGTCAGTGATATAAAATTCAATTTTACACTCGTTAGGACCTTTACCTTCAATGTAAGAGTTATTATTGCAATAAAGAAAAGTCATTGATGAGTTTCATGGAAATAATAAATTCAACCTTTTGCTTTAAAGTAATATCACTTGGAAGTAATAATCTCAAAGTTTAGTGGAAGATGTCGACACCAACTCTGCTGAACGTTATAATAGTGTAATTGCAAAGATTGTTGGCGGGAAACGAATAATTTTTTCCTATTGTGACATTTAATAATACACTACCCAGATACACTATACATAAGAGACTCTTAGGGAAAGTCCAAGATGTTATAAGAAAAAAAGCGTGAAGTTAAAAGATCATGGAATCCCGACAACCCTAAAAAAAACAGATTCCTTAAGAAAATTGATACACATGAAGTTGATGAAGATTACGGACCCAATTTTATTGTGCTGCTCCTGACATGACGGAAAATGATTTGGAGACGGCAAAGAATGACTTTTTACTCAATTTAAATATCCTAACTACGTCCAAAGCCTCTGAAGACCTCCAGTCCTCCCTGAGCCTGAACATCTGATGTCTAAATTACTTTAAATATTTGTACCACTAGCACCATTATAAATTGTAAAAGCGTTTTATATAATTCGATAATTCCTCTCCTTACTTAAATTAACCTACGGGGGACCACGTGCAGACCACGAGGCAACCCTCCACGTTACGATTAAACTATGTGCAGACAACATGCATCTCATTCTCATTCGTTCGTTCGCCGCCGTGTCGCGCGGGGACGTAAGTACCTACGACTTTTCAGTCGACGATTCAGTCGTTCCATGTTTATTGACAGTACTAATGTACTAAATGAACGAAGTTCTATACGCTCACAGAATATTTCATTTTAGTTCGATGTCAGGAATGAATCCCTAATAGTACTTAGTGAATTACACAAGCCTAGTTAGCGTCTATAGGCTGCTTGCTAACCATCAAACAGGCAGTATGCTATTTTCCACTTTGTAGCATGAATAATAAAAGCTAAACGTCACACGATTAAAAAAATCATAACTATTAAAATAGCATTACTTGCTAAAAGCAAAATGATCATGCAGGTACTTGTTGAAAATGCCTAAATAAAACGGCTATCTGATTTCCTTACTTATACTGTGTAATCTTCCATGAGAGGTTTACAATTGTGTGTATAACCATGTCGCGCATGTGTGCAAGCAAGAGTTTGATTTTAAATAGCGCTAAGACCGCGCCTTAATAGTTATGTTTAAAAAAACCGGCCAAGTGCGAGTAACGTGGAGAGGGCTCCGTGCGATGAATTTGTATCTATTATGATTTACCATGTTATTTTAAGACCATATGTATACTTCTTATAGGTTTTCCTATAATCTATATTTTCTGTACTTTTTAAAAATGTTAGGATCATTAGAATTGGAAATAAGGGGGATGGTTGATGGTTGTTCTTAAGTAACTTTAATAAGCTTAAAATTATAACAAAAATATATGAGATACCACAACAAGCCCTTTCATTTGCAATGTAACATATCATAGTATCTACAGGTTTGCATTTTTTTATTTATTTTCTAATTTAGCCCGCAACCCACCCATGTTCAAATTCTTTTTTTTACGTTGCACATCTATATTTGGGTCATAGGAATTTATATGTGTTTGGTACACACATTTCAACTTTATCCGTTCAGTAGATTCGGAGCAAATTGGCTGTGACAGACGGAAGTAGTGTAGTAGTATGAGGGCAGAGTTTCTAGATATCATGCTGTGAAAATAACAGACTTAAAGGTTAATCCATTAAAATTTATAGAACGAACTCTTAATAGATCACTTTGTTGCCTATCCGTCTGCCTGACCCTTTTATACCAAATTATTAATATATTGTGATATTTTAGTGAAATTTGTGACTCTCGTGTTACTTTTCTAAAGTAATGACATCATGAACTATCAAGATGTATCGATTGAGACATATTTAGCTTGTAAAAGATCCTAAATTAATAAACTGCATCGACCATGTTGTAGGCCGATATATGTTTACGAGAACATTTTATTACCACTGCAAACTTGAATTGTAATTATGTTAGAGACAGGAAACAAAAAAAAAATAACGATAAATTATGCTTATACGACACTCTCGGGGAGCGAGTCTTATTGTGCCTAGTTTTCAATACATAGCTTATCTTTGTGATGTGTTCTTTATGTGATGAATTCGGCTTTTAAATGTTGGCCTGCTATACTTTTAAAAGGGAAGAAGCTCCTGTAATCCTCGCATAAGGAAATGTAGGTTTAATTTGACGAAAATAAAGATACTTAATATTTCTTTTATCACAAACTTGCACTTGCAACTTGCACAGTATTATTAACCAGTTTTGGCTAAGCTGTATAAAAGGAAAAAAAACACACTAAATCACAATTCCTAAATTTAAAATAAAGAAAATGTTCTCCTATGTTTTATTTTATATCTTTCTATTTATTAAACATACATTATTCAGGTAGAACTAACCAGTAGAGCCACACTGTGTGTGAGGATTTGTACACGTAATGGCAGTTGGAACCACATGGACGCGAACACAAATCCCGAAGAGTTACGACCGAAGCATTATAATAGTCTTTCTGTGCAAAGTAGTGTATATCGTGTCGAGCTGAATACGAAACGCCTTGCATGGATTTCAAAGAAACACACACCATTTGGCTTTGGTTATTTCGGCATATTTTTAACGGACTTAAATTTAGAAAATTTTGATTCGTCTCTAATTTTTTCTGTATGATACGCAATATCCGACGATTTGTAAACAGATTTTAATGGTTGTTATGTCTCCATAGTGGTCTTTATAACTGCAAAATAAGCTTATGAAAGTTTCAAGTGGCATTAAATTGAATTTTAACGCATGAATTTTGAATAGATAAATATTAATTCGTGTAGTATCTTTGTTTTCAGAAGAGTTTTAACTGAACTTAAATACTTACTTTAAACGAATCTAAATAGGCGTTGATTGCCGATAAACGAATGAGTATCGTGCAGCTCTACAATGTCCAGTACAGGGCATCCGATAAAGTTATTTACCGCAAGTGGAAATGGGGCCACCGTAAATTACGTTTGCAACTTGTTCCCTGGGGTATTGGTGCAATATCGCCTTCGCGACCAATAATTAAGATGAAAAATAATTATGATGTAGTCTAATAAGTCGGTGTCATGTCCTAATAAATAACCGAAAGTCTACGTCTTTTAATTCAAAATATGTTTAGAATTCGCACACATGGAAATTTTACATATAGTTTGTCATACCTTTTCATAGGCGGTGGTTTGTGTACGACTGAATTTGCCGTCTTTGCCACCCATACCGTCTGTTTGTTATTTAAATGTGCGCCAACAAAATTAATCAGCTTTAGAATTTTCATTACGCGTGGCAGGATCAGTACTCACTATGTAATTCGTCTTGTTTTCGTTAGGTGACATGGGTATTTCGCTTTCGATCGCTAATTATGTGAGTATACCAGAGAATGCTCACCACAGGAGTCGATTACACACAAGATTCTTAAGATCGTCGGAATCCCTTGAACTGGCTGTACCCATTCATTCTTCTAAGTTTTATGACAAAACCTTCACTGTAAAGGCTGTCCAGGTGTACAGGTGTTATAATTCCTTTCAACTAAATGCCTTTTTCTCTTTACGTCTATCTTACACCAAAACTATCCTTTATTCTTTTATCGATTTTGTCCATTCAAAGGTTGCCTGTAAGAGACCGCTCTTAACGATAAGGCCGCCTATTGCACATAATATCCACATTGTGTATTTATTTTAAGCAATATGTCATTGGTGTACAATAAAGATTATTCTATTCCATTTTATTCTATAAGAAAGCCGATAATAGTCGTGATATCAAACTTCCTGTGTTCTCTTACTCTTTTTAATTATTCTGCTAGAGCTGATAAATCCTGAGATCAGTGCGTTCAAATAAACAAACGAATTTTTCTAGTTTATATTAAGTACTAGTACGTAATGTCTTTGCGCGCCTCTGATGGAAGGGGGGCGAGGCCCCCCGTACGTTTTGGTGAGGCTGCCTATTATTTAATAGGCAGCCAAGGTCTGCCGGGGTTCTCGGGGACTTCCTTCCTAGGGTATACACGAGTCCCTTGCAATAGACCTACTTATGTCGGAACACCGTGTGGTTTTAGTCGGTTCGATTCCGACATACCACTTCACCGCCAGCCCCGGTGAAGTGATGACCCGTGGGGGTTGCCACACGATAAAAAAAAAAAAAGACGTACGTAATGTCTTTAAACAGTTACATCAAAAAAGTAAGAAGCCTGCACGGCAACATTAATATCGGTTATGCCCTTGTCTACACCATAAATCACAATCTAATCGGACCCGAAAATAGTAATTGGACGATGAACTCTGCACAGAATTCGGCACGTATGGGTCGGCTCGACTCCGCTCGTTACCACGGCCTCACAGAAAACCGGCCGTGAAGCAATGCTTGCATTGCATTTCGCCGCGTGAGTGAAAATTTGGAGTAGTTAGCTTCATATTTGTTTTTATGGTATAGGGTCAATCGAACAGACGGGTCCACCTGATGGTAAATGAATACCGCCGCCCATGGGCACCTGCAACTCGAGAGTCACAAGTGCGTTGCTGGCCTTTAAGGTAGGAGTAGGGGAAGCAGCGGGAGAGAGGGGGAAGGGTGGGAATAGGGGAGAGGGAAGGTTTAGGGCCTATGGTAACCTCACTCACGCGGCGAAAAGCAATGCAATCATTGCTTCACTGCCGGTTTTCTGTGAGGCCGTGGTATCACTCCAGTCGAGCCGGCCCATACGTGCCCATTGCTTCACTGCCGGTTTTCTGCGGGGCCGTGGTATCACTCCAGTCGAGCCGGCCCATACGTGCCGAAGCATGGCTCTCCCACGAACGAACGGTATTCACCGTGTTATAATAATTCAAAACACTTAGAAATAAATAACATAACGGAACATAAGAAATGCACTTAAGAGGTATAAGGTTCACCTTTTACTTATCTATTACATGTATGCTAAAGACTGCTATTCCATTTTTCCATTAGGTACATTCCATCTATTTTTTATTTATATCTCTAATAACACTTAGGTACTATAAAAAAAATTGTGCCTTTTCCGCCGAGACAGCAGCTTAAAACTATTTGCGTGTCAACCATATTTAATAGTTAAATATGGTCGCCTTAGCTCCAAGGGGAATGGAATAGGCTGGGTGGACCGGCTGCAAACAAGTCGGCAGTATGCTTTTCTGATATAATATGATTTTTTTTCTCAAATGTATTACTTATACATACCCCACATGGTATATTTGAGAACCGAAGTCCTAAACATTTACTTTGTATTATATTTTGTCCAACTTTACTGCTAAAGTGCTACCGTTTATAAACAAATGGCTAAATTGGTAACCTGATCTTAGTAAAGGGATTGTGTTCTATGTATAAAATGGTAAAGCAGATTATAGATGCACATGGAAGATAGCATAAAACGTTGGGTAATCCAGTAAGGCTGTTTTAACAAGCTTACAAAGCAATCTCCTTGTTGTGATAATAATTTGTAGTCGACATCGTCAATATCGAAAGTCAATATACATAGATTGAAGGTTTGACTCTTTTAAAATGTCTACAGTTTAAACAGATCATTCTGGTCAAGTACATATAGTATGAAAATGAGTTTACACACTAAAACACGATTTAATGGAATTTAACATATATAAATATGTAAGTAAGTAAGTATTTTTTTTTAATGTATGTACACCGATTACGCTGAGATTTATGATCCGATTTACGTGATTCTTCTTTAGTTTGATGCGGAATAGTTGCCATTTGGTCCCATAAAAATTTAACATAGTTTGGCCCAGTAGTTTTTTTATGAACATTTTTGTTTACGTGGACGATGTAATTTTAGTTTATGTACGGCTTTTTTAGGAGTTTTCATAAAGGTTGATTATATATTATTATTAACCTGTGTCCCGATAAGTGGGTCTTAGACTACCTGTCATTGAAGAGGAGCGAGCGTGCGGAATAAAAATTACTATTTAATACATGACAATAAGAAGCGACGAAATGTTATTGTCTACTTGATGTAATCTAGAAAAATCCTACTGTAGTTTACAGAACAACCTATTACAGACACTAAAAAGTAAAAAATAAAAAAAATACGTTTAAAAAAACCGACTTCAAAAACTAAAAAGTATAAAATAACTTAATAAAGATTTAATTTAATACACCTCTTATGCAAAGGTATTAGGTTTGCATAAGAGGTGTATAAATTCAATCTTTATTAAGTTATTTTATACATTTTAGTTTTAGAAGTCGGTTTTTTTAAACGTAGTTTTTTTTTATTATTTCACATTTTAAATATTAATTCAAAACTCACTAATATATAAATGAAAAAATCAATCTATATGTACATATAAAATCTTTTATTCAGCTTCCGTATGTTTATGGTTGCCAATCTCGTCAAGTGCATGCGAATTTAATTAATTTTCTTGAAATTTTCAATTCAATCTATATGTATGCTATGTATATAATCTCGGAAAGTGTTTGATGAATTGTCTTCCAATCTTTATTTTTTTTATTCCGAAGTTTCAATAGAAGCATACATTTTACATAAATTTTCGACTGATTAACCAACCTTCAACCTTACGGACTCGACGACGGAGGGCGTGTGCCACTAAGCCAGTCAGTCCGTGACAACCAACCATGGCAACCTGGTCGAAACGTCACCCAATACAGTGGTTATGTTATGCGTATTTCGTGATCGCGTTAATTCCCGTATATATACATAATGAGACGAATACATTTGTTTCATGTAGGCACTCTTAATTACTAGTTAACAACATCATATATACGCATCATTCTAATTACATATTGCATTAGTCTAAATTACTAGTTAACAACATAATATATACGCATCATTCTAATTACATATCCCATCAGTCTAAATTACGAAGCACCTTATTAGGCAAGCGCTTCTAAGGCCAAAAAATCCAATTACTGTTAAAATATTACAGTCTGTTATTCATATGCAATACCAGTAAGCGACAGATCTGTAAGGAACGGTGTCATAAATCCACGCGTTTTCTCGAGAGAAATCTTCGATATTGAAATGGTCTCAGGCGCGACGGCGCCCAGCGCATCTAGATACAGTCAACACAAATTATGTCAACACCAGGCTGTGCCTTAATAGAAGTTTATTTATACTTAGTCGCAAAAAGCCTTTTTGCTAAATTCTCAAAAACTTGTAACACATTTTCGCAAATTTTTTCAAGTAACTGGCCGACGGTATTTATTTATGACTAGCTGCGTCCCGAGGTTTCACCCGCGTAAGTCCCGATGCCGTGGGAATATCGGGATAAAAAGAGTCTATATGTTAATCCAGGTCTTCAGCTATCTACATACCAAGTTTCATCGCAATCGGTTCAGTCGTTTTTGCGAGAAAGAACAACAAACATCCATACATCGATACATCCTCACAAAATTTTACGTTTATAATATTAGTAGGATTAATTTTATAATGATTTAAAACAATTCATAATTTTTTAAGCTTAAACAATTTATTTTTAACTAGCGACACAACTTCGTCTGCGTTTGTAAATTTTCCCCGTTTTTGCAACATTTTTCATTGATGCTCCGCTCCTATTGGTTATAGCGTGATGTGGTATGATGGTAATGTGGCTATCTAACACTAAAAGAATTTTCAAAATCGGATCAGTAGTACCGGAGATTACCTCGAACATCCAAACTCACAAACTTTATCTCCTTATAATATTAGTATAGATGGAAGGAGCTTAGGTAAAAATGAGTATTTTAGTTTGGAAGTGACACATCTATATGTTGTATCGGACACATATTATATGTAATTTTGTCGTTGAAGATATCGTATTGCCGCGAGCAGTTAACGAGGTTGTTAAACAGTTTGGAATTCTTCTATATTGTTTCTATCAAAATTCTGAGCTGTTCAAATGTTCTCCAATTTCTCCCTCAGTGCTTGTTTCAGTCCGAAAAAGTGATTGGTGCAGATTTCCCCGATTTCGTATTCGTACATGACGTCCCAGTCCGACCCAGACACGCAGTTTTGGGCTACGTGACAGCCACTTTATACGCGTGATAACGAAATCTGGATGGTAGATAAAAACACAATCCTACCGACTTGCATGTTTCCAAAAAATAGATAAACGCACTCATTTAAACTTCTAGGGACGTGTCTTTATGCAGTTGAAATACGATTTTTATAGTCACGAGCTCGGTGCGGCTGTAGAAACAAATTTTAACCAATTTTTTATTTTTTATTTTACTGATACTAAATTTCCAATGTGTTGCACGAACTCAGACTTTTTTTACAACGCAACGAATAGAATAGAATTAACTTTATTGTACACCATTAAAATATTGTTTACAGTGAGTTGAGAAAGAAAGTTGATATGAACAAAGGGTGGCATTATAGCTAAAATGCAATATCTTCCAGGCAACCTTAGGGAAGGCGGAGGACCGGGTACTATGGCGCACATTGGGAGAGGCCTATGTCCAGCAGTGGACTAAAATAGGCTAATTGATTGATTGATTGAACCTTAGGACGGATAAAAATTACAAGACAAGAGAAAATAATGGGTAGTTTTGGTATGGAAAATAAATAAAAAGATAGCATTTCAGTAGACAGGAATCGAAATGTGTAGCTTAAAAACTAGGTATGTACAGTCGGGGTACGAAAAACCTTCGTCAGTTTTTGAATTCATTCCTTTATAGTCGTAGACTCTTAATACCTTTTGAAACCAAAGTACCAGGTAGACAAGTGCATATAAAATTATACTTACTTGATATAATGACAAGGGTCAAAATAGTATACACCTCTGACCTATATTTAGTTTCATATCAACATTAAACCTTTTTAATGACCTAGTCAAATAAACTTCGTAAAGAGTTCCAATCAAATATATTCTATTTAATTATCAATGTTTGTCAGTGTTAATATTTTTTGGGATCAATAATTACTCTTCATCGTATTTAATTTGATAATGCTGAGGAAGTTAAATATCCATGAAAGCAATTATTACAGATCATGAAGCTGGCCATAACATTCGCTTCATATCTTCAAATATTAATATTACGAGAGACACTGTAAGGTTCTGGATTAGGAGACATGCGGAAGAGGGTAATATTACTGATCACCGCCATACTGATCCCGGACGCCGCGCTGCCCGACTCTTACCCAAGAGCAAAAGAATTTTATGAGTCGGCAATGGTTGGCAGTCAAAAATAATTTCATGAAAACTAGTTATTTCGCCGAATTATTTAACGTATCTCCGAGAGTAATAAGAAATGCGTTGCACTCTATGGGACTTCATCACCGACGTCATAAACTTGTGGAGACAAGTATTTGGAGGACCACGTATTGCCAAATCTTAGTTCTGGACGCATATCTGCCAACATTAGGGGTTGGATCTCAGCTGATGGAGTAGACGAGGTTATTGACTTTCCACTTAGAGCAAACGCAGCAAGTTACGTAACGGTGCTGGAGGACAGTATGCTAGTAGTAAATATCAAACTTCGTATCTCCATTTGGTAAAATTTTACAGGAGGAAGAAAAAACTGTTTTATTAAATAACTAACTGTAAGACAGCTTCATTTACATTTAAATATTAATTGAACGTATGTTTGTTGTAATTATGATTTATTATACGATAACATAATTAAATAAATGGAATTACGAATACTTCTCAAAAATGTGTAATGGACTTACGAAGTATTTTATTTGTTGTAAATAGCAAAAAAACTACAAACAAGTAGGAAATACGAATGATTGCATCGTGTTCGTGACATCAATATCAAAAATTCGAAAATTTTGGAATAATTAACTTTAATAATTAAGCCATCGATATATAAAAATACATGTTATACATATAAATAAATGTTTTACTTGAATATTCAAAAGATTAAGTGGAAGAAAAGGAGAAATTAGGAAGCCAAGTAATATTCTTTGACGTAGCACGTCTAATAGATAAAAGCAGATGACGCGTAACAGGTGATTCTATACTTGAATAGCCGTAATAGAACTCTAGAATAGCTTTCTCATAATCAGGACATAAATATAGTTCGGCAAATTCGTGGTCTAATCACATAGAAGCACTGAGTAACGCGCTGAACTTTTGACAAAACAGTTCGCTGTAAATTTTGAGAATCCTAGTACATCTTTGGGTGACCGGCATGATTTTTTTCATATATTTCTTTTCGTATATTTGTTTTCGTATTCAAGGTAGCACGAAGCGATTATGTTGGAGTCGAGTCTATTAAAACCACCGGGTGAACTGCCCTTAGTTGCCCTGCCACCAGTAGGCCATCTTCAAATGTTTTTCTTCCTCTCCACCCTGACTGCCGGCCAGCCCAAAGGTGTGTGCCAGACCGTGTCTAGCCGTGAACCGTGCCCACGAACGAATCTAGAGACTGCGAGCCCGCCAAGCCCTCCTGGATAATTTGATACAGAAGTTTTCTTCCTCGGAACCCCCAAAGACTCAACGTTCCTGACCTCTGTAGGTCAGGGTTACGGTTTGGCAGAACAGTAATGGTCTGTCTCAAAACCGTGTTAACTCGCTATAATCTAATGCAGATAGGGAAAGTTTATTTTTCTTAGAGGTTTGTTACTCGCTGCCCAAAGAACCTCCGCCTATTACCAGTCCAAGTTACGGTTTGGAACGAATGGAGATATAAAAAAATCAGAGTCGTTGACCTCACTCTTGCTCCATTACATCCTCTGCATAAATCAGAGGCACACGCATATAAAAAGAAAGGAACTCCCGACTCTTCCATTTGTGTTGAAGGGACAGTATATCAAGTAAACTACTTGTTAACTATTAACTATTCTGTATCGAGACAGAACAATGCTTAACAGTTAATTCATTATCAGTATCTCAACTAATAATTTCGAATTCAACAATGGTATTCGTGTCATTATGGTTACACGTGCTTTTGATGAGTGAATGAAATTTGCGTGCCATCCATTACTTTATTGGAGATTAAATGTGTCAAGAAACGTTCAAAGATATTAATTATTTTCTATACATTATAACTGTTTGCTTTCTATGCTGGTAGCGAAATATATGTTAAAAAAAAACAAGTTGAGTAAGAAGAAAATTATCCTTAGCAATGAGACAACTTCATTAGGCCCAAAGCAATTGTACGCAGAGCGGTAATAATCCAACGACGCGGCCTACTCGCCTCGCTTACGTTTAATCTTGTTTACGATACAAATCCCCACAAGAAAGTTGTTACGAAAGTGAATTTGAATTAAACTTGTCTGGAATACGTAAGTCAATGCAGTACTACGACCGCCTGCGGTATACACTTTATATAGAATTAATAAACACTTGGCTCGTTAAACTATTTTCGTCTATGTTTTTATATTACAGAGATGACTTGTGGAACGCTCGAAAGCAGTTTAATGGCAAATATAGAATTAGGTACTTTTCTACGACGACAAAAGCTTTTTTTTTACTTTTGTTATTTTCACAAAGAACACAAACATCAAAGGTGAAGAAACGTAAATAAAATCGTATGATCGTTCACGAACCCTTGTGCTCGCTACCAACCAATTGTAGAAGCACAGATGTAAATCATTTCAGAATAAAAGCTAAAAGAACCTTGACTTACAAAACATCTTGATTCTTAAAGTGACATGCCGATAATGTCGCTTTTAGTGTAATACAGACAGTATGAAAGACAGGTAAGCAAGCAGCGCCCTTATCCGCTGTTGCCAACCGCAACGTAAACGTGTTTGATCACGCGCGTTCATGTTAGCTCTACACATTCAAGGGGTAGGTACCTAGTTATATGCTAGTAATTCATTACGTCCGCATTCTGGTACGTCTAAAAATTTAAATCTACAGAAGGGTGTATGTCAGAGTATGATAGTTATAGCTGTGATATAATTATATCCCTAGGGATATACGTATACATCCTAAGGTAGTTTTATGAAAGCGTTTCATATAACTATTTTACTAGGATTATAATTATGATACTAGAACGATCTAGTGATATAATTATCTTACTAGACTAATCTAAATGTGAAAGTTTGGATGGATGGATGGATGTTTGTTACTCTTTCAAGCAAAAACCACTGAACCGATTGCGATGAAACTTGGTATATAAATAGCTGGAGATCTGGATTACCGCATAGGCTACTTTTTATTCCAATATTTCCACGGTACCGGGACTTACGCGAGTGAAACCGCGGGGTGCAGCAATTGTGTTATAAAATTAAAAATTATGTGAAAACGGCTCCAAAAAACTGCAGTCTCCAGACGACCTCTGTGGCGCGGTAGTACATTTGACTGCCACGACGGAGTTCGCGGGTTCGATTTCCTCTCAGTTCAAATATTTGTATGCATGATTATGTCTATTTGCATTATGTCTATTTTGGTCTGGGTGTTTCTATGTATAATATATCTATGTGTTT
Source organism: Euplagia quadripunctaria (assembly GCA_963859945.1). NCBI lineage: Eukaryota > Metazoa > Arthropoda > Insecta > Lepidoptera > Erebidae > Euplagia > Euplagia quadripunctaria. The sequence goes on from OY982570.1 coordinate 13,989,112, forward strand.
ACAAAACAAAATGTATATATGTATGTTATGTAATAAGAAAGGACTATCTAATCACGTTGTACAATACTTATATTTTCTTTAACCTTTGTTACGAAAATATCACAACCTAAATAAACAATGTTAAAAGTAGCCAATTATTAAAATAACAATGTCACTAGATTAGTCTAATACTTAAAATAATTAATTTAATTGTATTACTAGATTGTTCCAGTATCATAAATATTATAATTCTCTTCGATCAAATATACCATAGATGTTTAATCGGCGTTCAAAAAATGGCACCATCTAAACGTGCTTAATTAAATCAATTGTAAGCACAGTTCTGTTTTGTTGTACTCTCAGGTGCTTTGCGCCCGCGCTAGCTGTGTTGACGTTTCGAGATGCCGAAGTGTGTAGTCAGAGAAGCCAAAAACAATATTTTGAACGTAAAAAAAAGATGGAGTGTTGTACTTTCGGTAATTATATAATTTTTATGATGACTTTAATGTTCTAAAGTGTTAAAATGCTACTATAACAAAGAATAATTTGAAAAGTATGTCATTATTTTGAAATGGATATCTTGCGTAGCTGTCCTTTTCACTCTCGCGAATGTTTTATGCAACGTGATTTCTCCCTCACACCGTTTTGTCGAACAAGGTAGATATGAAAAAACACGGAATCGTTATTACATTTTTTTAATTTATTACCTATAATTATAAATTACTAGCTGTGCCCCGCGGTTGCACCCGCGTAAGTCCCGATCCCGTGAAAATATCGGGATAAAAAATAGCCAATGTGTTAATCCAGATCTCCAGCTATCTACATACCAAGTTTCATCGCAATCGGTTCAGTCGTTTTTGCGTAAAAGAGTAACAAACATCCATCCATCCATCCATACTCACAAACTTTCACCTTTATAATATTAGTAAGATAATAAATGTAATGTGTTTGTTTACATGTTTAGTTTAACAGAAAACGAATTTCGAACAGAGAAATGTAGGCTTATAACCCTGTAGCGCGAGATAGAGGCGATGAATTTTATAAACCTAACTAGCAGCGCCCCGCGATTGTACCGATCCCGTGGGAATATCGGGATAAAAAGTAGCCTATGCGTTAATCCAGGTCTCCAGCTATCTACATATCAAGTTTCATCGCAATCGGTTCAGTGGTTTTTGCGTGAAAGAGTAACAAACATTCATCCATCCATCCATCCAAACTTTCACATTTATAATATTAGTGGGATAAGTCAAGCGTAGTTTGTGCATTTTAGTAAAGAAGACATATAAGTTGTTTTATGTTGTTTTAGCGAGTAAATATAGAAAGATGGCAAGGATCAAATAGAGAGCCAAAGGTATCAAACCAATTGTGATATTTTGTCGCTTCACTCGATTATCAAACATCAGGTCAAGATATAAAAGATTTTGGAGGTTTGTGCTATGCATCTAATAATGTATTTTTAATTTGTCCAAAAGCCAGAGACCATTTACGACCATTTAAGACGATTTCTTTACACTGGTGGATGTGTTAAAGAGAAAATTAACATTTCTGTTTTAAAACAGTTGAACAGTTGAAATTTATTGGTATCAACGAATATTATCTAGAAAACCCACTGAATTTTGTGTGAAGATTACGTGATAAAGACTGTTACTGGAAAATGAATAGACGCCTACACTATGGAGCAAAATTAAAAACTGCTGAAACGAAGGATCGTTCCAAACGGCAATTGTTAAATAACTTAACTTTATTCAAAGGTACATAAAGCACTAACCTTTAAAATGTTTTTTTTTACCCTATTGAATGTTTCCTATACATATTTTAACAAAGCAGAAGTACAATCAGAATTAACTAGAACTTACTTGATTAAGTGGAATAACAACAGAGGTTTACAATAAAAAAGTATATAATCTTTAATTTTTGTTTTGTAAATTATTTTCCTACATAAGATTATTATTTATATTTTTTTTTTATTTCAACTAGATTAATTAATAGAACATATTAAGTACTATAATAAAAACTCTTTACACACGATTCGACTCCATAAGTTCGCTACTCTTTTTGGATGAAATATGTAACACGACTAGAGATAGGCAATGTGTTTGTGCCCGGCGGGCAGATATGGCAAAAACTGGGCATTTTGGGCATCCAGCATTCAGGCCCAATCACAGGGCAAAAATTTTTTGAAGTGAAAACTTCTTTAGCGGCGTTGTACACTTTTTGGGATGGGTAAAAAATGTTAAACCGCGTCAGGACACGTGATCGAAAGTTCGTAAGACGGAGCCGAGTTTCTTATATTTAAAAAATAGAATATTCAAAATTCAAACATTTATGAGCGGCCAGGAGCGCAGAACTTCCAGTGTACCCTATGTATACATTTATATATGTTATTACTAGAGACGCGCCGAATAGTGGTTTCACCGAATAACCGAATACCGAATATTATTCGGTTTAACCTTTACCGAACCGGATATTCGGCCGAATTATTCGGTTTACCATTACATTGTTTTGCCGCGTATAAATGTTGATTTAAAGTTTAAAAATAAATATTGTTTTGAGGTTTAAATTAAATGTTCATTTAAGGTTTAAAATAAATGTTGACTATACTAACTATAGGTTAAGAAATAAATATATTTTCTTTGACTTATAATCCCACTAATATTATACCTAAATGCGAAAGTTTGGATGGATGGATGGATGGATGTTTGTTACTCTTTCACGCAAAAACCACAGAACCGATTGCGATTAAACTCGGTATGTAGATAGCTGGAGACCTGGATTAACGCATAGGCTACTTTTTATCCCGATATTCCCCCGGGATCGGGACTCACGCGGGTGAAACCGCGGAGCGCTGCTAGTATAACATAAATCTTACATAAGAAGTCTTGTCTTTTAGTCTTACACCTTGGCTACATGAGCCAAGAAAATAGAAAAGCTTGAACCGAATATATTCGGCAATAAAACCGAATAATTCGGCCGAATACAAATAGTGGAAAAGATGCCGAATACCGAATACCAAACGAATATTCGGCGCACCTCTAGTTATTACCTACTTTTTATTTTTAACCTAATTATATATATACAGATGTGAAGTTATGTTTTCACTTCTGACGTGCAGTCCTACGACTAACTGTTTTTTTATTGTTTAATAGTATTTAAAATAAAAGAAGAAATATTAATGATTGAACACAGTTATTTTAAAATAATAACATTGATATATATTTTCATCACAAAGTGAGGTTACCTATTATCAACATTAAAACTTTAGAAAAAGAAAATTTTAAACAAAGTTAGATAAAATGACGAAACATTATAACATTCTAATAATCAACGTCATAATAATTTTAAATATCACACATAATCACAGTAGAGAATCATAATTCTTGTATGACACCAGAACGGTATTATAATAATCAAAAAAATGTTTATTGTAGTGTAGATTTATTTGTCCTAATTAATCACCGTCGCTATCGTATATTTGTTTGTCGTGAAGTTGATGCTGCTGATTATATATCTTACCATCTACTCTCCATTAAAGAAGAATCTTCTCTTTGTTTTTAAGCACCATAAATACTTCGTGTATGTTGAATCCATTACGCACCAGTTTAAATATGTATACCTACTGTCTGTTACTGGATCAAGAAGACTGATGGACTGATCTCTCATAGACCAGAAGTCTTCATCTAAAATCGTAGACATTTAACATCGGTCGTTGGTTGTAGGTTTTCATGAACCGCTAAACTTCAGAGAGCGATAATTCGCTAACGGGTAACGTTTGTAACGGCTACACAATGGCAGCGCAGCATGGTGTCTGTGCGCATCCCTCGCCCCGCCTCTTCCACTCGGTGCAAGTGTTCGGACCACGGCTTCGCGTGTAATTCGGAATATTTATATCATTTAATATGTTTATAAGTATGTTTTAAATAGACTGTGCTCAAATTCTAATTATAAACAATAAACGATTTCAAAACTCAACAACTAACCCTCGTTTCCGAAGATAGTATCAATTATGTTAATTAATTTTGAAACAAAAATAAATGCCCGAGGAAAGAAATTTATCAGAACTTATTAGGAATATTCCCAATTTGCCATAAATGCCCGGACATTTGCCCATCTCTAAACACGACCCGACTACGACTCGTTGTGACAAGTAATACACTACACAGACATTATACATGGAAGTTTTTATATCAAACTGTTACAGCATATGTTTGCACAGACATTCAATGTATCTTTATTACTCTGAAATTAAATTTACAACGAATTTTCAGAAATCTCATCATCATCAATATCTTAGTTCGCTATAATATAAAGTTGATAATACGTAGGAAGTCTGCGTTGCGAATACGCCACAGCTAGCAGTGTGGCAGTGGTGTCAATTCTGTTGTATTACTCTCTTGACTACAATTGACAAAATTTTCTTCATACAAAATGTAAATCTTGTAAACTTTGAAACAAGGTCTTATTTCAAATTTAAACAAATAGGTAACATATGTCGCTATCGAAATAAGCAATTTATTTGTCGACTAAAGTCTGACACACCTAAATAAACGTTGAATGCCATCTCTTTTGTGTTTTTAGTAAGCGTCTTCGTAGGTGTCGATTAAAATAACGTCATCTTAGTTCGTTTTGAACAAGTTTTTATACGGCAATTATACGGCATTTGAATAAATGGGGACTCTCGCTGCGTGGAAATAAAGTTGAGTATATGTTGACAGGTTTTAGTGAAATTTAGTGGCGCTGAGAAATAAATGCCAGTAACAAATAGAGTTTGTTACGAAGAAGACAAGGTAGATTTCATATGAAGAAATTAAGTCAGGTTTTAGTTTAGTCGAGTGTACAATAGAATCGGGACCAATGTCCCTTCTATGTTTCTCGTCAACTCTTCAAATTCAAGAGGGTTTCGAGGTCCAAACCTCAAAACGTTGGCTGTGTTCTGCCTCGTTACGCATGACGAGTAACACTATTAAAATTCGTTTTGTAAAAGCGAAAAGAATCAAAGGTGCTGACAATAAATCTTAGCCGACTTATTGACAAACTTTATGGACTATGAATCCGCAACAGACGGTAAATTAAACGAAATAGTAGCCCGAGATATCATAGTGTAATTACTCGAGTAATGAGCTTGGAACACAACGGATACAGCTGATCAAAACTAATTACTCCGTACGATCGTATAACTGCACTAAATATGTGTTTTAGAAACGACGCGTTGTTGTTTCTGCTGGATAATGGGAATTCTTACTACTGTTCTCTGACTCATTTTCTCTATTGGAACATTTTAAATATCTCGACCAAGTAATTTAATTTCCCTGTAAAGTTTTAATGTAAACGACGAGGTAGCAATTCTATAATTAGTCGGTGAGAAAGTTTAAAGTACCTTTATTGATTCTGGCGGTTCTATGAATGGCATGTTTTAAGACTACTAAATATTGCCTTGTTCGTTCAATTAACTCATTTTATACAAAAACGTATTTTATTATAAGTTTGTTGAAGAGTGTTTCTTGTATAAGCTAAACCCTTCGTTTTTATCACTATATCGCAAACGTGATGCTTTGACGATTTTTGTAAGAGCTTTGCTAACCTTCATTGTGTTCCCTTTGATATTCATTTGCAAAACTCTTAAAGGTAGGTTCACATATGTATGATTTGATCGATCCGATCACCGTATCATTCATCGTATCGGACAGAAAATGACTTGAGATGGAACGAAGCGTATCGTACGAGAGCGGTATATCGTGATTGCGTATCACCACTCGTCCGCTCATGCGATCATGATACGCGTATGAGATACGGATATGATTCAGTTTAGGTAGTCTTGTCCGTTTAACGATTACTGCTACTGGTTAAAATCGCTTATGCTGCGGTCGCCCTGGACTGGCAATTAATATAATAGTTTGATATAAATGCAAACTGTACTCACCTAAAACTTGATTGAATATTTTGTCAAAATTTACTTCATTCTTCTTTTCCATATACTTGTGCATTACACTTCGTACACTGTAACAAAACAATTTTTTTTTAGTATAGCGCCCTAATTGTGGTTTGTATAATATCAATTGGACATATTAAGAGTGAAGTTCGTTATAGATTTATCAATAAAATATACATGATATAACAAAACTACTGAGACGCGACTTAAATAAAATCTTAGTTTATCGGTTTGTTTACCATGTGACGGCCACTAAGACTTTTTTTCATGGAGCCGTGGCTTTGAACTTTTTACGACCATGTCTGTGACGCGATGGAAAACTAAGAATCTGTGCAAAATACCTAAATTGTAAGTAGTGAAAATTTATGAAAGTAACGGTAGCTACTCTGTGCCTGTTTAATTTGTTTTTGTTAGGGTTCTGTTCCTCAAAAGGAAAAAAGGAACCCTTCTAGGATCACTTTGTTGTCCGTCTGTCTGTCTGTCTGTCAAGACCCTTTTTCTTAGGAATCCGCGGAGGTATCAAATTGAAATCAATACCGAATACGTATGTGTGCGGTCTCTTGGAGCTGTAAAAAAATCAAGCTTCTAAGTCAACGCAATTAAAAAATACGGCCATTTCATTTAAGCCTTAAATTTTACTAAATTTAAACAATTCGCAGGTGAATCAAAACCTATAGGGTACTTCCCATTGACCTAGAATCATGAAATTTGGTAAGTAGCAATCCGAAAGTCGTTAATTTGTTGTTGTATCACATTCAACACGTCAGGAAATTACGTCTAGTGTCGGACAGTGTCTACTTGTACCGTTTAGTGAGGTATGTACAGGGCCTGATTTACCCATAGGCTAATAAGACTGCAGCATGGTGCGCGAGGAGACAGAGCGCTGAGCTCTTGCCGTTGCAGGCACCACTTATCTAAAGAATAAAATGTTTGAACCTCTATCAGTCTCTCGCTATCAAATATTTTGAACATATTGTATAAGAACAAATGTTGATTATCATACTAATCATTTCTTCGTACAAAAATGTATTTCTAAATAAAAATAAACCTTTTCTATACATTTCGAAACCGAAAAGTGAATTATTACTTATGTTGTTTTACTTTTTCTTCTCCAAACAAACAAAATATGAATATCGGTACAAGGTCTGGTGAGTATGGTCACAGATAAAATAGAAAAGGTATGGTGACGAGACTTTCCAGTCGTAACTCCTGTTCCTTTCTGACGAGCGTTGTCTTGAAAAAATGTTTGACAGCAAGTTTAACCGCACCTATGTACCTCATCATAATGTGCATACATACAGTCGCAGTGTGTGCAGCCGCCATATAGCTTTTTGAGATCGTGCACAACATGCACGTTCTCAAAAAGCTATGTGTCGACTTCCTACTGTATGTAGGAAAAAAAAAACTAACAAAAATTATTATTAAAAACTAATTCCTAATTGCTTGCTTGCTAATTCCGAAGTAGTTTGAAATAAATCTGCTGCCACTGTGGCTATCGAAATTAATCGTTATGGATTTTTTGCTACACAGATCTAATTCTTGAGATCAACATTTCTTGATCGGAAGCTATCAAGCCCTTGATATTGCATGCCATCTTTGCTACGTTGGTGCTATTGGTGTAGGTGTACCTATTAACTTTAAGGCATCTGCGTAAAAACGGCTTACTACTACTGACTTTATAATTTTCTTACAGATTGTGCGTAGTTGAAACTAACGTTCGTATAGATTCAGACGCGTGTGTTTTATAAAAACGGTGAAAATCCTAGATGATGCGATCAATGTATTGCGGTGTCGCCGTAGTAGCTGACTGACTGAACAGAAAGCGATAAGGCAAGATGATTGTGAAACATAGAAATGTATTACAGGTTGAAACTGGCTGATATAAAAATGAATTTGTAGGCTCGGAAGCAGTGGGGTGAATACATATTCATAGTCAGCCCAGGGCAGTCAGAACTCTGAATATGGAGCTGGGAAGTAGTAGTCGTGTCACGCCATGCACTACACACACACTGCACACAGTCGTACTACGCTAAATGGCCGGCAGTGCCAGTAGTTTTATCGAGATTACTTCTTTCTGTGCACTGTCACTTCATAGAATCTTTCAGGTGGAAGCGGGTTACCAAGCACCTCATGACGCCGGAAAAGTAGCGGTGGATAGATAAGACGGGTTTTTATATGTCTGGATATCGCCCAGTTGGGAGAAAGGGCGGAAACAAGCAAATGTCTGCAACAAATTCTATTGCCAGCAATACAAAATAAATATCCAAATTTTCTTGAAGAGCCTGAATATTGTATTTATATATTATATTTTTTATTACATGCATTATCAGTCAATTCAGTAGCCATTTAGTTTAATGATTTATTTGCATGATGAGCAACCTAGAGCAAAGCCTAGTAGCTTAATGTTATAAGGACTGTTATAAAAGCTACAAGAAAATAAAGTATTGAAGAAAATTGGACAAAATGGGAAAAGATAAAGTAAGAAATGAAAGTCTTTAATGCCAGGGGTAACCACCACAAGAAAAAAAATCTTTAAAGACATTTTAATTTAATAAAAATAAATGATCATATAAATGTAGGTCAAGTTCTTAAGATTGTAGTTACCTCCCAAAGAAGAAATGCCAGAACTCTCATCTAGACATCTATTATAACATGAATCTGTTAACTGTAACTATAAATTACTGTTTCATGGTTCTCTTTGAAAACTTTATTATGTTTCACAAATTAAAATTCAAAATTATTGCTGTAACTACTGAAAGGTCTAAAGAAGTGTGGAAAAAGTAAAGAAAAAAGACAGATATAACTATTTTGATTGATATTCTATTAATGACAAGAAGGTAAGGTTTATTGGAAATGGTTCTAATATATTGACAAGATTTATAACTGCATGTGTGGCAGACAGGTATACTGCCACCATACAAGAAAAAGATGTATCTACCTAAAGTTAAATATAAAGAAATAAAATGTTTAATATTTTCAAAACTAAAATGTTTGCTGTGGCAAAGAAAATAAAAAACATAATAATTTTGTGATGCAAGAGTCTACATTTGAGTGTGACCTATCAAAATTTATAAGTTTGTTTTAATGAAATAAATATTAAATAAAAAAATAATTTTTCTTCTTAGTTAAAAAAATACTTGATCCTACAATGAAAAAACGTTTCTGGCTAGTTACATTCTTTCACCTTAGTAATTGATGAAAAGTGTTTCTTATTTAGTGACAAATTAACTACAAAATTTATATTGAACATAGAAAAAAAAAGTTTTTTTAAGCATTTGCTGCTTTTTGTAGTGTAATAATTAATATTTATTAGGATATTCAATAAAATTCAATTATTACCTCATAAATTGTTTTTTATTTCTGTGGTAGACATTGAAACATTTAACGAGTCTGGCTTTCAGGGTATTAGTTTTGTATGATGGCTGATGATTTAAACCTTACCTACCCTAAGTGTTCGTATCATCCAACTGTAAACAGTGGATTGCCTGGGTAGAACTGACTGTACAGTTCCAACCGCATACTAAGTAGAAAAATTGTTTGTACTTAGTATTAGTATGCGGGAGCCAGGCTATTTTTTCATAATACTAAGATGCAAAGTCACATCTACGCAGAAATGTCTTTCCTATTTCTTGGTGACATAATATCCTGACAGATGTGTGTTATTAAAATGTTTGATTGTCGTAGTTGTGCTTTAGTTATGCAAAATATAAAAATATTAGCACGTCTTTTTTTTCTGATTCCGATGACGGTTGTAACTCAGTTCTGCTAAAAACGTCAGATACGTTTTTTTTCTTTTGAAGGCAGTATACTAAGTTCTAAATAAGAAGACACATCTTAAGATTGTATATTTTATTTTAATAATACACAATACAGAATTTGATACTGGTTGCATTTCAGATTTAAATTAACTTTTCCTATTATATTTTGCATAAATAGTCACAAGGAATTTGTGACTATTAAAGATGTGTAATCTCAATGTAATGACAATTTTCATTGAAAATAAATAAAATAAAAACTTTTAAAGTTTAAAGGTATTAAAAATTCAATACTTATTCCTTAATAATTTTCAAATTTATGACTGCTGTACCTGCTGAGAGCATTGACCTTCTCAAATGTTAATGACCTATTTTGTATTTTTGTTCTAGGGTTTACATTAAACTTTACTCTGGTTTGATAATCAGCTGGTTTTACACAGAAACATGTCATGAATTATACCTTATGAAGCAATATTGAACTGAATTACTGAACTAATTGAAAAAGGTATTTTTATTTAATTTTGCACTTGATTATTCTGAATTTGTTAGAAGTTTCATTACATCGTAATTTAATTAATTTTGTAAACAAGATTATAAAATTGGAATCATGTAAACACTAGCCACACAGTAGTGTCGTTGTACCATCCTTCAAATTATTACCTTACCTTGGGTCTGGCAGTACTATCTTTTTACTAGCTCGAGCTGCTGGAGTACATTTCGACTTCTCCATAGCCATCAAGTAGCTGACGTCTGCCAGTACAGCCTCGAGGTCCGCCATTTTGAGTCTGTATTTATCACCTTCACCAGACAAATAATAAATAACACTGGTTCGCAACACAAACACCAACTAAATCAAGTCGATTTTCAGCTGACAGACATAACTTTCCTCACATCGCGACTGTTCACCGATTCACGGAATTTGTTGATGAGCGGTGACTGTGACACATGCTGATTATTCACATTCGCAGAATATTTGTTAATGAACATAGGACTATCTGACTTGCATCTAAAATAACACTACATAGAGTTTAAAAGTTTTTGTTATTAATGTAGCAATTATTAACACTCAAAGTAGTTAAAAGAAAATCATTTGCAATCGCTAAAACGTAATCTAATCCAACACCCGTCACTCCGCAACTAATACACACATCGGACTTCATAACGCACACAAGTATAATTTAATGTAAACACGTACAGAATATTAATATGTTCCTTCACACACACTTTCAAAAGAAGTAACCGTTCGGAAACACATTTTAATAGTTTCTGACATTACAGTTTAACAAAATATAATATTTATATTATGTGTAATAAAAATGTATCGTAGTCGCTTGTTTTTATTTCCGTGATACTGTTTTTAATATATTACTGAATAAAAACATGTGTGAGTCTACCATAAATTTCACGGAAAATAGGGCAATTAAAATTCGTAATGTGCAATACCAGGGAAATTGGATTGAACGATCTTGACCTACCTAAGTATTTAGTATCTACACACCTATATCTACATAAATAAATCAAATTGAAATGTCTGTTTCTAATGTCATAGTAACAGCATTTTAGTAAATGCATCCGAATATTCACACGTTACATTTATCAAAAAATGTATCTGTACATAGAACGATAGCTCTGGCATTATCCATAACAATTAGTGAAAGTCTTAAAGATTTGGAATAAGCTTCTCTTTCACCCATTTTGTGAAATTATTCTTATTCATATTGTGGTGATAGTCAGATGGACCCGTAACATCTTTGCTTACAGACAAGGCCATCTTTGGATAAACCTGGGCTCCTGGGCACACAAAAACTTGGGGCCCTTTTGGAAAGTTCAAAGCAATAAATGACAAGAAAAATAGTTTTATTGTGATGATGATTTTATATTTATTTATTAACTATGGTTACTGGATAATAAACATATAGAAAAAGAAAACATATTTTAATAATTATTTTTATTAATAAATGCTTTTTTGTGTTGCTGGTTTTTTTAATCCACATTTTTAATGTGTCTATTATGTTGTTGTTGTAAATCTTTTCTTTGCCATTCAACTCTACAGACTCTCCTCTGAGATCTTTTAAAAAAAGGTGATGAGTATGCGGCGATACTTGCTTTTAATGATTTTATGTTACGCTTTGGAGCCCCCCCTGAAGTCGGGGGCCCTGGGTACGTTCTCCGCATCTCCTTATGGTAAAGACGGTACTGCTCACAGAACCATGAATGGATGTCTCATTTAAATAAATCACATCCAGTTTATTATGCTCCTCAACTTCGCGGGTTTTTCTTATGCTCCAAATATTTGTTTGTATCTTTGTAGTTTAATTTGTTCCCACTCCATCAAAATTGACCATTTTGATTGGCATTTAACTTATTCAAATCCAATCTCTTTAAGAGTAAGTCTATAAAAAAAATCAGGTTATTTATGCTATAACCAAGTCATATATTGTAATACTCAAGTAATTTTCAGTGGTCTTAGTTTTCAGTATTCTCTCCCTCCGTTGAAGTTAATATCTTGTCGAAGGATTTGTAATAGTTTAATTACTACTGGAAATTATTTTCGTACAATTTAGAATTCTTTTACTTATTCCTGATCAACTCGAAATTAGAGTCAACTTGGACAGTATCGATCAATCGATACTGTCTAAGTTGATTTTCTTTTTCCCTTCTCTTATTTTTACCAGCCGCAGAAAATTCTCCATCATTCGCTGTGCTTTCATCTATGAGTCGCCGTACAGTGGTACTGGGAAGAACCCCTGTAAAGAAGTAAAAATTATATAAGGACTCCTGACTTCAGTTACCCAACAAATATTTAATTTAAACGTGAAAAAGCTGTGCCATTTGTGTATTATTGCATATTTTTGTACAAAAGAAGATGATCATTTAGTTAATGCCTTATGGATAGTATTTTACCGCTATAGGTGTTCATATTTACATGTATATTTATAATAACATCAGGGTTTTTTTGATTCGAGAATTTTAAAATTAAAATCAAAATTAAGTCGAAGTAAACATACTATACACTCTTAGATTCACAGAACAGTAAAAACAAATTCTTGTTCATTCTGTTCCGTGCTTAGATATATGTATCGGTCACGTTTTTTTTTATTCAAGTAGGTATCGAGAGCGTGTTTTCCTATTTTTTCGAGAGCTTCTTGAGTGTGAAAATTGACCATAGAGAAAAACTTATATAAGCTGTAATGACATTTACTCTCAATTCTTTTCAGTCTGTGGTTGTTGAACTGTCAAATTAGAGAATCCTGTCCGGAAAATGATTGTCGTATTTTGATAAGGCAATATGAGTTAAACGCCGGCGTGTTTTGATAAAAATTTAACTTTACGTTCGTCGCTTTAGAACTTTGGATGTAAGTATAACGATGTTTTAAATTACAACTATTTTTCTAAATTTGCTAATGAATTACCATCAAGATAAAACAGTTTTTAAGGTCATGAATGTGTCTAATAAAATATTGCGCATGCAATTATTAGTCTTTTCTATTTAACTTCTTCGAGTTCTTCTTAAAATTGTAAGTGCTAGTGAAGTCTGAGGTTTAATGACTAATCATTTAATATAAAAGGTTCCTATTAATGTTGCTAATATTATTTGCTGGACATAATTAATACGTTAAAATTCCAACACATGTTTAAAAAAAGTGTTATATTCCAGCAAAATGATGAAATATTGCCCGCCAAACGTGACCCTTGGCGAAGTATGGGTGGACCATGGAATATCACAATGTTTCATGGAGACAGTCTCGGCTGTCTTCATTGGTGGATTTCTATTAATATTTGGATTGATGCAGATTGTTATGTATAAAAGGTAAGGAAGAATTGTACACATAGTGGTTATTCTAACATGTTAATAGAAGTAAGATGGCTTTCATTGCCAACTTTATTTATTTCTAAGATCATATAATTTAATTATGTATTTAAACGGGAATTAACACAATCACGAAACACCTGATGTTTCAACCAGGTTGCACTGGCCGTGGTAACAGGCTGACTGGCTCAGTGGTACATGCCCTTCGTCGAGATTGTGAGGTAGAAGTTTCTTGATCCACCCCCACATTTTCGATATTTTTGTTTCGCCATGTACAGCCATGAACGCGTTAATTCCCGTGTAAATACTTAATTATATCATGGAATACGTAAATGTTTAATAATTATAAATTTGTATGTTTTTTTAAATAATATATTATGTCTATTAGGTTTTTCTATTGTCTACATAACCACATGGCTTGAAAATTGTAAGTGTAAATAATTAACATTAAGATACCTGTTTACTGCCAGTTTGCCATAGATTGCAACTGACTGAAAGCTAGCAACTATTTGTTTTTTTATTCCCTAGATTATTTTCTTTCAAATGACATTAGATTAATTTAAAAACCATTTAACTGCAGTTTATTACCAAAAATCAGTTCCCATATATTTAACTAAAAGTAATTGCAGCTACATTTTGCCAGACACTCTGCCCTCACATTCTGCCCTCTGCCTCACCTCTTAAATTTTATCAATAAAACAGGTATCTGCAGATTCAAGGGGCTGAGTTTCGTAATACAGGATGGGTCATGAATTGGTTTATTAAAAAAAATATGATTTGTTGTAAAAAATATTTATTTATAGCATAGTTGATTCACTGAAATTTACTTTTAAAAAATAATATAATATAAAGCGCTGCTACGCTCCGCGGTTTCACCCGCATAAGTCCTGATCCCGTGGGAATATCAGGATAAAAATTAGCCTATGCGTTAATCCAGGTCTCCAGTTATCTACATACCAAGTTTCATTGCAATCGGTTTAGTGGTTTTTGCGTGAAAGAGGAACAAATCCATCCATCCATCCAAACTTTCACATTTATAATATTAGTGGGATGTCCACCATCGCAACTTCTACATTCTCCTAAGCTCACTCGAAAGTTTTCAAATTGTTTTATTGAGATTCACTCTTCAGGGAGGAGACCGTGGGATTGCAGACATCTCACTAATCCTTGTTTTTAATTGAAGGAGTGCCGTTGGTTTATTTGTCTACACACGAGTCTTCAAATACCCCTAAAAAATTGGGTGGCGTCAAATCGAGACTCCTGCGTGGCCAGGGAATGTCGCCACTCTTAGAAATTAACTTTTCCGGGAGCATCTTTAACTACCGGCAGGGACTCATTTGATAATTGAAGTGGACCATATTCGTGACTTAGGTATAATATTCGATAGAAAATTTACTTTGGTACCACATTTGGATAGTATAATTAAAAAAGCATCTAGGATATCGGATTTTGTATTAAGAAATTGTAAAGTTTTTCGAAATAATAAAACGAAAATATTACTTTACAATAGCCTTGTTCGTAGTATTTTAGAATATTGTGGTGTTGTCTGGCGTCCGTATTATGCCACACATTCGTTGCGTATTGAATATATCCAAAACCGCTTCGTTTGGCACCTTGCTTTTTCGAATGGTGTGGCTAAGAAAATACGTTCATACAAGTCGGCTTTAGTACTTTCACGTGCGTTCCCTAGCAAGTCGTAGACTTCTCAATGCAAAACTTTACAGGCAAACACTACCTGTGTTTGCCTGTAAAGTTTTGCATCAAAGATAGACTGTCCACAACTTATAAGTTTAATCAAACTGCGCGTACCGGCTAGGATTCCGCGTTATTCTATTACACCAATTGTTCCGCCACTTAAAAGAACTGTTCTAGGTGCCAATTCCTTGGTATAAGTTTAAATGTTAACAATTGTTGGTAGACCTAAATAAATAAATAAAATAAAAAATGTGTGGCAGGTGGCTCTAACTTGCCGCAACCACGTATTCCTATTGTAGCCATAAACTCTCAATAACGTTAATATCGCCGCAAGAATCTTCAAATAAATAGGGCCCAAGGATTTCTCTTGACGTCATCTTAGCTGAATGAAGCGGTCTTTCATGTTTAGCTTTTGGATTTTCGCTACTTCAATATCTGCAGTTCTATTTATTAACGTGCCCGTTGAGGTGGAAATCGGCTGCGTCGGAAAACAAGTGTCAAAGTTGTGGAATGTGGAAGCGATCCAACATGGTTTAGCATACGACTTGCGTAAATTTAAATTATTAGGCTTCAATTCTTGTACTAACTGGTTCTTGTACGGGCGTAATTTCATATCCATTTTCTCAATAAGGCTTAAGGATGTGCGCGATATTTGTAATTCAGCTGAACGTTGCACGTCGTTAACGTCGATCCCTTCTTCTCGAACTTCTTCACCCAATTCTTTATTAAAATTCAGTTCGGGTTCTGACTTATGTCATGCAAATTGTATTCAACATGAAATAAGCGCTTCACAGTAATAAGTGAATTATTGTTTAAATAAAATTGCTTCAGGAAAAACCCCCAAACGGCCCCGTGAACCCGTGAAAAACTCGAAAAGTTCCCAAAGTCGAAAACTCCTAAAAAATACCGCAATTACTAGAAAACTCCCCTAAACAAATGTTTACTTGGGTATAGAATAAAAATCTTTAATTACACACGAAATTATCTAGCTAAATAAAACATTATTCTGCATTTAATTGAAGAACGGTTTTGGTTGTAATTCGATGACCGATTCGCCGGTGATTCTATTTCAAAGGGTAATACACTTTTGGATTTAATGTCGTCTGTCTTGATTATACAAAATTACAATTCAACAAAACTACCTGTTCTGGACCTGTTTCCGAAATTATTGTGTACTTTGGAATATATTTATCTTTAGGCATAATTAACAGAATGCTTCTCGACACAGTAGCAAAATTAATATAAATAGTTTTCTTGAAATAAATAACAAATAACGTGTCCCCAGTAAGCAACATCTTAAGTTATGTATTAATATTTAGAAACCATAGTCACCACAAAGTTGTTTTAAAACTTTATGGTTACACTGGTAACAATTATTTTTTGTGTACCTCCATTCTTAGTACTAAGGAATTGTACTAGGTCGCTTAGTTAAAAAAATCCAACAAATGAATAAATACCTCGGGGCCTTACTTTATTGTAGCGTCGGCAGTACTTATAAGAGTTATGCGATAGAAAGTGAGGCAACTTATATGTGAATATAACTATAGGTAATTAGCGCTGTAGTACCTGAATTGCGACTTTATTGTGTCGGAATAAGAGTCGCTATTTACTTCAATGATTTGGCGGAGTGAGACTTCTGTACCTGTACTATTAGGTATTCTGTATCAGCGGCTTTGGGCGGACAATATGATTTAAATCTATTATTTTTGATGTGTTAGTTTGAATTATTATAATTATAGTTAAGTGATGATTCTTTGTACGCATTTTTAAGAAAATTTCGAGAACGCAGGAACGTGAAGCTTGGAATAGTTAGAGTCTATCTACAAAAGCAATGCAGGAAACTTTTAAACAATGTGTTATAAATTAAAAAAAAAATACGTAAAATCAGCTACATCAAGCTACACGCTTCTAATAACACAATGGCAGTTCAAGTTATACTGGCGAATGAAATAAACCAAAAATCAATTGTCGAAATTCAACCACCGGCGATCTCTAGTGTAAATAAATTCGTGGCCCAACCTGATTTTTTTATAAATAAATTAATGTCACAAACGACAAGATGACGATAACGTGTGAAGTTTATCAGTGAACTCAAACAATTATTCGTTGTTTGGATAATAATTAATATTATCAATTATAGTTCAAATATCAAGAGACGATAGTATGAGTACTTTCATGTAAAGGGAGATGAATGGAGGATGCAAGTGTTATTGTCTTTGGCGATACTTATTGTTTAAACGCATATCCCATATATAAATGATTCCTCTATCAACACACTATTTAAATGTGCGTTTCTCAAAACTCAGGCTCATTTAAATAGTGAATGAAATAATGTTCAATAACGGGAATTTTTGAACGACTTTTGACGATTTTTGAAGAAAGTTCGTTGAAATAAATTTTAGGACTGTTAACAGCGGTCATAAAGTAATTGTATCAAATGGCATGCGAAGTGGTGTGTCTCCAGTTGTAGATCAGCGCTGATTAGCGCGTTCAGCATTACAAGCTCATATCTTATCTTACTTGCTTTATAATACTGTTGCTTATTATTCCACGCGCATTAAATGCGAAAAATATATAATATACACATCTCGTTTTCCATACTTGGTTATAAGTTACCAGATTGTTTGTCCTTTATTGTTACTGCTCCACTGCTATGGGTTGTAGCCTCGTATTACCTACTAGCTGTTCCCCGCGCGTCTTCGCTCACGTGTACATATTTATATATTTTACGCGGAACCCTAAAAATTTTTTCCAACCACCAGCCTTATAACACCATCTATCTGCCAGTGAAATCCCGTGGAAATCGGTCCAACCGTTCCAGAGATTAGCCGAAACAAACAGACAGAGGGACAAAATTTTAAAAATTGTTTTTTTGGTATAATATGTATCGTGTAAACATTCGGATGCATTTAGTAGAATACTTACAGAATTACAAACAGACGCGTCAATTTTATTTCTTTGTATAGATGTGCCTTCATCTTTCCTCATGCTATCGATTTTTTTAATCGGACTGGTAAATTCTAAATTAAAGCCTTTAAGAGACAGAAACAAAATTGACAATCCTAGTAAGTCATAATCTATCTATCTAATCTATCTAATACCTTTAAACGAGCAATTCTTGTATTTATGTATACATACATATAATCTGAATCTAGGAAACGGCTCCAACGA
This sequence comes from Euplagia quadripunctaria, assembly GCA_963859945.1. Lineage (NCBI taxonomy): Eukaryota > Metazoa > Arthropoda > Insecta > Lepidoptera > Erebidae > Euplagia > Euplagia quadripunctaria. The sequence goes on from OY982570.1 coordinate 14,007,449, forward strand.
TTTTGATGAAATTTTTGTAAACAAATACAGTTTTGCATTTAAAGTTCAACTGCATATTTGTATTTCCTGTAAAAACGCAAATTTACAAAAAAAAAAAATACGATTTTACAAAAAGCTACCGAGCCAAGCTCGGTCTCCCAGGTTCTAATAATAAAATAAAATACAAGCGGAATTTCGCGAGTGGATAGGTACGTATGAGTTAGTATGTTTCGTCATGACGCTGAAACGGCGGATCTGTATTAGTACACTGACAGATTCTAACCTGCATATTCTTCTTTACCGCTTTCGAAGCGGATGAACCTGCAGGCTAAAGCTAGTTCCTGACATTCCTTTTAATATTAGAATCGTGAGACGGATTTAAAATTTGGATCTGCAGTAACGAATGGGCTTGGAGGGAAATTGGCACAACAGCTGTTGTTAAATTGTCTACATTTTGTAAAAAAAAAAAAAAATTACCCATCCCAAAAGTGCACAACGCCGCTAAAGAAGAATTCACTTCAAAAATGTTTACTTGATGTAATATTGAAATATTTATGATTTTGAGTTTGGGTACACCGTATTTCATTTTATTTTAAAATCGACATTATGAAGTCTCATCAATTTTTGTTAAGTCATGGAAGACTCTTTTATTACTATTATATATACTATATATTAGTAGTTGATTTACATTTTCTCTTAATTAATTCTGAATTACAGCATAGCGGTCTGTGATATATTAACATAATTACTAAAGAATAATATTTGTTGTTCATATAATGATATATTTCCACGCGAATTAACGCGATCACGAAAAGGTATTACATACCTCCGAATTGCCTGAGGTTTCGACCAGGTTGCACTAGCCGTGATCACAGGCTGACTGGTTCAGCAGTGCACGGCCACGCCCTCCGTCGCCGAGATCGTGAGGTAGAAGGTTCTTCATCCACCCCCATTTTTTCGATATTTTGTTTTCGCCATTAACTACAATATTCATAATATTTCAAATCAGGTACATTTATGAACAGATCAGAACTGTACTTATTTTTTTACAAAGTCGGACTTAATTTCTTAGTCATTCATTTTCTACCAGTTAACCATAGGATGGCTGGATAGGCTTAGAACAAAATAGCAGGAGTCTGTATTTATTTAGTGCCGGAATACCAATCATCTATGAATGTATTTATTATTGTTATTTCCTGTTCATAAAGTAATTATGTGTGCAATTATAATTAATTTGATTATAGTGACCTACAATTAATATTTTATCAAAACAATTAAAACAGTGTAATTTTATGCTTCAAATGTTTGTTGTATTTTTGGTGATAAGTATATAAGTAATGCGTTAATTTATGTGATATTGAATATTTCTACATGAATCTTCTTACAGTTAAAGCTTTTTTACACGCTTTATATTAGCTTCACTTGTATGTTTGTAACCGACTCCTTTGGGCACGATTTTGACCCACTTTAAACGGATTTCATTTAAATTTTGCACACCTGTCCAAAGACCGATGACAATGCAATAATTCGATTAAATTATTTATTTCTTTTAGTTGAATTTTCTTTAAAAGCGTGTTTTTTAGTTTTTTAAACTATAATTATCTTGTCTGAAAAGCAAATGTATATCGTATTGACATGTGGCATATTTTTTGATAGAGGTTCATTGATCGGTTTGATAACATTAGAAAGACTTTGTTATGTGGAGCCGACAAATTAGCATGTTTTACAATTTTAACACGCTTTTTTATATGTACGTCTACTTTTCAAGAGAAAATATCAATAATTTTGAGTTCAATTAATAGGATAATCACCAGCAGTACTGAAGGTCAATGAGATTAGCCATCTGCAGCTCTGTCAATTTGTTGTTGGAGAACTGTTATATTACTCATTATGACGTCATTATACCTATGCAACAGATGTGTGGCAGTATGCATCGTAAAGTTGAAATCACACTTAGTTAATTTTGTACAAGTAAGTGTAATCTATTTGTTTTATTTATTCCCATATCTTTTTGTTCCAGGTATTCTATGGAAGTTGAAGATGTAAGATCTTCGCGTTTATTTGGTGTACAGTTGTTTTTTACGCTGTTTGTACCCGTGCTGGCAGTGATAAGATTCTTTTTGCAGGCGTTTGTATTTAAGGGAGGACATATATATGGATATATGGTAAACATGATTGAAAAATTGAATTTCTAAAAACTCTAAAAGTCAATAATCATTATTTCATGAAATCGTTTTAAAATTGTTTAAAATCGTCTTTTTAAATACAAATATTTAAATTTATTATTTGTCATCATTTTCTTTTTAACCGAATTCAAAAAAGGAGGAGGTTCTCAATTCGACTGTATTTTCGATTTCGATGTTGACGATTATTTTTTTATTTGAAAGCTGGTGCTTCCCGTGTGGTTTTTCAGTTTTGTCCAGTTCTGACAATGGCATCCATGAGAAAACCCTTTAAGTCTTTTATGGAATGGTTTTATGTTGAAGTTTTTTTTTAAGAATTATTTAATAACTAAGCCGGATAATATTTTCAGTACTAAAAGGAGCAACTAATTTGATTTATTAGTTTTAGAGACTTTACTAATTTCAAAATTAGCGAAACTTCAAGTAATTTGAAGGACTACAGAAAGAAATATATTTTAGCTGAATGATAATTTATTTTGTTTCAGATAGTAGCTTTAACTGTAACTTTAATAGTATTTCCAATATCGGCCTATTTGGCAATACTTGAGAGGAGGTTTTTACTGCCCTCCGTCCTACCAAGGGGTCATGGGTTTGTCTTGCTTGTGTTCTGGGCAATGATATTTGTCTCGGAGAATCTTTCATTTTTGAATCTAAATAAGGAAGGATGGTGGTGGCATTTGAAAGAGTAAGTAATTTATTAATTATATAATTATAATTTTCTATATTAGCATAATTGAAGCGGCTTCCAGCACAAGACTTTTTAGGATGGCCCTAATTGCCATCCGCCGGAGTCGTATGATAAAAGTGGTTAAATTTTTTTTACTTATGATTATGAGAAATTATTAGAGCATCTGTGTATTAGCAATATTTTTATTGCTTTTGCTGTTTAATTTGCAAGGGTCTTAAAATTCTGTTACAGGATGCAGTGTTAAAAAAGTTCATTTTTATCAACAGTTTACTTCTCGAATATCCCTTTAAAAGCTAGTACACTTTTCGTTTGATTTGTGTATATTATATGATTAGCACACAGAAATCATATAAGATAAACAAACGAGTAATAACGTACCTACCAGTACAGATATCTAGAATTAGCCGTTGCCCGCGGGAACCGGACATTTTTCTGGGATAAAAAGTCGATGCGCTATTCCCATCGAGATATTATGTACTAGAGAAGCCACTCAGAACAAAATACATGTTCCGTTTTTATTTGAATTAAAACTAAATAGCGCTGCAGCTAAAACAATAATTTGTAGTCAAATCCTACAGTATTAACAAGCAGCGCTCGATCGTTTTTGAGCTATAGTTTCTCGCGAGCGTAAGGTCTTAAGCGCCGTGATTTTCATAGGCTATTCCAGACTAATCTTTGAACCAAATTTCATACATTGTTCAGCCGTTCTGGCCTGATTGAGTAACAAACATCCATCCATCCAAATTGTGTTTTTTGAGAAATGTTTATTTTTTCTAAAACTATCAATACCATTATCTTATATAGTCTTCAAGATGGACTGGAGATGGCACTGTTCGTCGGCCGGTATGTGTCTTGTATGATAATGTTTGTGCTCGGCATGAAAGCTCCAGGAATTATGCACCGTATTCAGTATCTAGAGGAAGAGGACGACGCTCGCAGGAATGTGCCACCTAGGGTAAGATTTTATTGCGTTCTATTGCAGTATTTAATACTAAATAAATACTGCGATAATGATACTAAATGAATATTGCGATAATGATACTAAATAAATACTGAATAATACTAAAGAAACCTTTCATAGGATAACATCCGTACAATATAAAAAGTTCGGCTCGCGAATATTTGCTATCCACTAATACCATAATGAAGATTATAGAGTCAAGAATCTCGAGTACCTATGTCTTAATTCAACCATGCAAAAAAGTTGTCAACAATTATACACACAAATACATTACAAAAATAATGAAATTACGACGGCAAACGATGTCCAAAATATCCATGAATGCGTTCTTTTTTACAAATTCGTAAGATGTTTATTTCTTTTTATTGCTAAAATTACTATTTCTTTTCTGTTTAATATTTTATGTTCTACATTTTATGCCTAATAAAAAAATATTAAAATGTGACCCTTTCGATTTCTAAGTAAACCATAGATAAGACCATAACATACTTTCTTGAAATAATAATAGAGCGGTTAAAAACTTTTGAACTAGTTTCTGCTTCTCTTGTCATTTGAAATGTCAATTTAGTTTTCTATTTTGTTATTATTTATAAGTTAGGTTAAGATGTCATGTCCCTATCAAAATCACTGTATTATTAGCGTGGAAGAGAAAAATATATTTAAAAAAGAAAAAAAGGTCTTTACACTGTGTTGATTTCAGCATATTTATAATTTATGCAGATAAAAGTATATCGCCATAAAATAACCTTAAGTTTGTTTGGGTGAGTAAAGTAAACAGTCTGAAAAGTTAAGAATTAGGGCCATAGATATCTGGAAACAGCTAAAGGTTTTTTTTCTAGGCAGATATAACCGTAATTAACAAGTTTAATATACCGGCTCTATTTTAAGTTGTTAGATGTAAAAAAAATATTTATAAGTCGCTAAAGTGAGTAGACTTATTTTTATTATAATGTTCTTCACGCTAGGCGCGCAAAAAAAACAATAATATATAAAACATACTTAATACACTGTAACACTTCATTAACACATTCGTCTATAGTTTGAATTAGTTGTGATGTCTCTGTCTAATTCAAAATCACCGCTTATTTCAATTAAACCAATTTAAGTATTTTTGCGTTGTCAGGAGTAGTCAGTGGCGTAACAATAGTGGTAGAGCGGGCAAAATGCCACGGGCCCCCGTGTCGAGGGGGCCCCGTAGGCAACAAATGCCCTGAACACAGGAGGCACTAATTACAAAAATTGTTTTTGTAACTAGTAGCGCTAATTACAAAACAATCACTGCTGAAAGGATCTGGAGGTTTCTCGAAGTAAAAAGCAAAAAGTGCGCTACAAAAGACCAGAAATGGTCGAGGTGGCACTAGGCACTTAAAACAATAAAAAATAATAAAATAATAATTTTGTAATAAAATACACGAGTTAAAATAACGGGCAAGTGCGAGTCAGACTCACACACGTCCGATGAATTAGCCACTGGTCTCAGATGGTATAGTGACACCACTGGGAGTAGTAGTCAGTCAGATCAAGTCAGTCGTGAAGCTAGTTGCCTGTTCCAATACGTAGAACTTATTAAGAAGAACAGGCAAGAAACTCTAAACTAAACTTTTTCAACATGTTTTTTTTAAGTTTCTCGTTACATTGCTTATAAGCGCAAATGAAATGTGAGGAGTATTGTTCTAAAATATAAACAGTCGCGCAAATTACTACTATATTTAAGTAACAGCAGTCCGGTGATGACCAGTCCCGACCAACGGCACTCGTTCACAAGCATGACGCACACGTCAGTCATCGTTCTATCTACACAGGGTGTATTTGAAAATAGAAAACTTACTTAAATCACTGAAAGGGCACGAAAAAAAAAACTATCCGTTTACAAGTTATGACCGTTTGAATTTCCAAATATGTTCACCTCGGTTTCTCATAAAAGCAGGTGCAACGTGTAAAGTTAAAGATTTTAGGTCGTACGTAGGCAAAAATACCTGAAAATTCAAACGGTTATAACTTGTAAACGGATATGCTGCATGCTAGAGTCATGCTCTGTCAGTGATTTAAGTAAATATTCTATTTTCAAATATATTATTGTATCCTACACTAATTGTTGGTGCTCCTTTTAAAATATATATATATATAGATATTTTGATTTGTAGGAAGTTTTTTAATCAATCGAGTCACCAGGCACGCGATAACCTTTAACTCTCCAACGGCATATCTACTTAAACTCGGCTTTACTTAATATATGTACATGCAAGATTATTTTGTTTACCTATACAAATTGAATCTTACTCAAATAACATAATGTTAAAAGTATGAACCGTTTTTGAGACTGAATGTTTGTTTTCAGACTGTTTATTTGTTCACTCAATCAAAATGAACGAACTGGCGAACCATTTTTACCTGTATAAGCCTGTGAGAAAGCGTATTTTTATTTTTATTGTTTTATTAAATTAAGTGTTAATTCTTAGTATCATTAAAATCACCATTAGAATCATTTGTGTCGTTTATCGATTATTATCATTTGGGAAAAGAGTTGTATTATATGATTTAAAATAACAACCTGTATCGTGTACAAATATACAATTTTAAAACTTCACCTAAATGTGGATTTCTCACACTGAACATTCAATGAACTAAACCCTACAGAAAAAAATTGGTTGTCTGTAAAGTCGGTTTACGGACGATAATTTTACGTGATAACGTCATAAGAAAACAGTGGAAGAGGGATAGATAGATGCGTCACAAGCCGAACGCTTAGGCCGATCGTGCCTCTCTATTGCTTGTTCAGCGCTCTCGCTTGCACGATGGGCTCAGGCGGAACGTGACAATGAGTCATGGTTTTTCGTGCGTGTAGCCAGCGTTTATCGATTTATAAGACGTTATAAAAAAAAATATATTATTTCGAGTGTTTGTTTCTATTAAACTGTATATTATTTTTAATTTGTCAAGCCTCTGGCTTCTCATGAACTAATAATAATAGTAATAAAATACGTGTATGCACGGTGTACATACACATACGCATTTTATTACATAGAATGATAATTTACAGTATGACAACCAATCAACATTCCGCAATGCATTCTCCAAACTCCGGACTCTACTGCCTTTCCTATGGCCCCGGAAGAGCCCGTGCCTGCAACTAAATGTGCTTATATGTATCCTCGCACTCATTGCCGGGAGAGTTGTCAACTTGTTCGTACCCATCTACAGCAAATTAATAGGTAAGTTTGTTTGTCTACGAATTTTAGAAGAACTACTAATACACAGTTGCACCAATTCATTACGAAGTAAGGTTTCTTTAATATGTCAAAACGATCTGGGGTGGCCAATTAGATTGTTGACAAATCTTTACTAAAACATGATATGGTAATGAAATGCTTTATCTTGTACATGGATCTTCTAATGCGCGATCTGATGTAATTGTTATATATCTATATACTTTTAGACAAACAAATTTTTTTTTATAAAATAATATTTAATCAAAACAATTACATAAATATTTTCTTGCACTTTTATGTTACATAGAAGTAAAAGATTCCTGGTTACTATCACTACTTATTATAAAACAAAATCCCCCGCCGCGTCTTTCTGTCTGTTCGCGATATACTGAAAAACTACTGAACAGATTTCCATGCGGTTTTCACTAATAGACAGAGTGATTCATGAGGAAGGTTTACGTGTATAATTTGTTAAGACTTTGTGTGAATTGATTGATGATTGTTAAGGATGTCTCTGCTACCCGTACGAAGCCGGGGCGGGGTGCTAGTTAAGTATAATGTAGGAAAATTCCCATTGCTTGATCTACGATCAGTATGTCCGAAGTCTGGCTTGTATTTGTTAAATACTTTTGTTACACGAAGCCCACTTGACGTCCTGCTCCTTACTCTCGTGGTGGCTATACCAGTTCTAGTGCGAGTGACTTGAACCAAAGAGATTCTGAAACCTTCTAGGTCATTAGATAATCATCAATTTAAAATTTAAAACACTCCCGCCTCGAAAATCCCTTCAACGATTAGAAAAGAGGTGATGATCTTGGAATGGCTGAACAGATTTTCTTTAATTATATCTAAGAACACTCTCGATCAAGTCGCCTTTCAAACAAAAAAAAAACGCACTTAAATCGGTGAATTCGTTTGGGAGCTACGATGCCACAGACAGACACACAGGCATGTCAAACTTATAACACCCCTCTTTTTGCGTCGGGGTTTAAAAATTGAATGTACTAGGATAATAGTCGAATCATTTTTACGGTTCCGTATCCAAAGGGTAAAAACGGAACCCTATTACTAAGACTCCACTGTTCGTCCGTCTGTCTGTCTGTCACCAGGCTGTATCTCATGATCCGTAATAGGTAGATAATTGAAAATTTTCACAAAATGTGAATATGTGTTGCCGCTACAACAACAAATAATAAAAATCAATTAAAAATTAAAGGGTGCTCCCCTACTAGAGACGTATTTTTTTTGGCTTGTAGTATTAAATCTTGTACGATGGTGCTGAACCCTTCATGCGCGAGTCCGACTTGCAGTTGTTTTTTTTCAATATATGTATTTTTTTATAATAGTTTTACATATCTATTAAGTTTTTTACTCCTGTTAGTTATCCGGTGTTTGCATTATTACCGACTTTTTTTTCTAACGATTTATTAATTATTTGCAGTGGACAGCATATCAATACCGCCAGTATTATTCAGATGGGACTTGGTGTTAGTCTACGTGTTATTAAAGTTTCTTCAGGGTGGAGGTACAGGCGGAATGGGACTCATCAACAATTTGAGATCATTTCTCTGGATTAAAGTACAGCAGTATACTACTAGGGAGTTACAGGTATGTAAAGTAGTATTTTTCCTGAAATTCGGCTCCCGCTTTAAAAAAAAAAAGAATAATTGAAATCTGCTGTTGGTCTAGTGGTTAGTGATCCTGACTGCTGAATCAGATGGTCGTGGGTTCAATTCCCACCCAATATAAATAATTGTGTGATCTGTGTCTGGGTGTAAGTTATCTATAATATGTATGTATTTTGTAATATATAAGAATGTTTATCAGCAGTCTGGTTACCATAGTACAGATTCTGCCTAATTTGGGATCAGACGGCCTTGTGTGAGGTGTCTCAAGTTATTATTATATTATTATTCTCTTTATTTATTTAATATGCATATAAATTACATTTTTAAATATATTCAGAATAAAAAAAAATATATATATTTACAAATATAAAAAATAGTGTCCCACCGGTGTCGGGTACAGGGACCAAGCTACCGGTGGTTAGGTTTCCAGAGACGAACCTCCTCACTATGCGTGTCGTGTCGAGGAGGACTGCCTTCTGCATCAGGCTCTTAAATTCAGCTGCATAACGTGAGCCTCTGAAGGTGGTCGAGGCTCTTAGCAATATATTATTATTATAATTATGTTAAGCTATCATTTGAATTGCTTGACTAAGTTAGCCTGTGACCAGGGCCAACTGTGCAATCTGGTCGACACTTCAAATACCTATGACGTGATCGCGGTATTCCCGTTTATATAATTATATGAGAAAATGTGGCAAACAGTAATCGCTGGATACTGGTGGATACTGGTGACCGTAAAATTGTGAACATCGTTAGTATATGAACAATCTCGCGATATTATAAACTGACAAAATATATGAAATGCTCCTAACCATTTACAATTGAACGTATTATTTCTCTATAGTTTATCTATCAATGTCAAATCCTTAAATTGTGAACAAATTTGCTGTTTATCACCCATAAAATTAACGGTTCAACTAATCAGCGCGCAAGGTGCGTTCCGTCACGTGCCGTTTAGAAATCAGTTCACAATTTGACGATATGACATTGATAGATTATAAACTATGGAGAAATGATACGTTTAATCATAAATTGTGGGTGCAGTTCATAACATTTCTTAGTTTACAATATCGCGAGTTTGTTTATAAATTCGCGATGTTCACAATCTCACGGTGACATATGCAGACCACTTGAGATACCTTTTTTCAAAGTTGTATATATAGAAATATAATATATAGTATAATAGAAATGAAATGCGTTACGTGATCAGGAATGAAAATATCTGCCAAGTGCCAGTCGGGCCACGCACATCCCTCAGTTGACAACTCCATCTAAGTAATTGTCAACGTAATTTGTACAAAATTTTGGTTTTCGAAGTACATTTTATAAGTTTGTCGATTATAACTCATTAACTTGTAAAGCCTACTTAGCTATGATACTTTTCCTTGTAACTTTGTTATAAATACTACGACCGTGATTTTTTTCACATGTCTAAAAATAATCATTTAGCTGGGACACATGACTAACAAAAATTAGCACTTTAAATAAACGAAAAATCGTTTTCACACAGGCAATATCTTTGAAAGACCTGTCCAACGATATCCGTACCATGGAATAGAGGAGATTAAAAAAAAGGATTCCTAATATATATGTATTAGACCATGCCAAAGAGTCTTTGAGCAAAGCCTCGGACAGACGGACATGGTGAAACTCTTATAGTTTTCCCTGTTGACTACGAACCGCTAAAAATAGAGCCATATTTGTATTATAGTAGACCCACAATCTTTACTTATATTATAAATGTGAAAGTGGTTTTGATAGTTTTTACTTTCTTCACACTACACTGGTGCAAAAAACAAACATTTTAAAGCCACGTTTTGCTAAAAAAATTAAGTTCTTAAGGCATAGACATTTACTTTACACTTTTTTCTAATTTACTATATTTTTTTTCATTTACTTTACATTTTTTATATTCTAGAATCAAGAAAGCAATATTGTATTAAAATCGTTTTTTCTGTTTTAGCTAGAATTATTTAAACAACTTCATGACCTGCCACTTCGATGGCACCTGTGCCGTAAAACTGGCGAAGTTCTCCGTGTCATGGACCGTGGGACAGACTCCATAGACAATCTGCTCTCATACATTTTATTCTCAATTACTCCTACATTGGTGGATATCGTCATTGCCGTGGTATTTTTCGTCTCCCAATTCAATGCTTGGTTTGGCCTCATTGTATTCTCGACGATGGTGCTTTATATAAGTAAGTTCCTCCGAACTTTTTTATTAAAAAAAATTCCATCGTCACTTTTTTTAATAATTACCTACTTAGTGATTTTTTTTCAGGATTAAAAGTATTAATTTTCTAGTTTATAATTGCATCAGCTAAGATACTTTTGTAGGCGAGCGTATTGATGTCGTGTAACTCCCCGTAATACCACTATTGATCGTCATTATACATTATATCACTCTTTAACATTGTACTGCGATCACAATCGCGCCGAATAAAACGAATTGCACGAAATACCATAACATCAAACAATCAGCAAGCGTGACGTCATCACGTAGTTTTTTGGACAGTAAATGAATTAAGGCATATAGACTCGATTACGTCGAGCCAAAACAAAATGCATTCCACAAACGTATAGACATAACAATATAAAACTCAATCATATCAAAGTTCTTAAAAATTCAACGACATGATTGACGGTTTGGTCGTTCTTACTGGCTTCTTTATCGTCATAGTGTTCGAAGTCATAGTCAACCATATCTATCTTGTTAGCGATTGTACTATAGCGAGGATGAGTCCAACTATCCTTTAAAACACTGTAATACGTTTTTGTATTCCAGTTTCAACAATAGTAGTAACAGAATGGCGTACGAAGTTCCAGCGACGTATGAATCTAGCTGATAACGCGCAAAAGGCGCGCTCGGTTGATTCTCTGCTCAACTTTGAAACTGTCAAGTACTACGGTGCTGAAGGTTATGAAGTGTTGGCGTATAGGGAAGCTATTGGTAATTACCAGGTAAAGTAAATTTCTGATTAGATTTCTAAGCTTTTTGAATATACAGGATGTTAGGTAAAAGCTGACTGAGAGCGGGTGCCGATTTCGCGCGGCCCGCAGCTAGCATCACTAGTTTGGTCATTGGTTTGCTAGTTTGGTTCCGGTCAGCTTTTGTAAGTTTCATGTTTCATTGCCGGGTTTTTTTTAGTGAAGTGATGTATTTTGTTATGAAATTATCGTTTCATTTAGGTGTACTAACACGATAGAGCGTGAATAATGCTAATAAAAAGTAGTAAAGTTTTTTCTGACCCATCATCAAAGGTGTCAATAATACTATCGTCTGTCTTCATCTTCGGGAGCGTTTATCTAACACCCTGTATATTTCACTGAAACTAGGCCCAATCCTTTTTACACGATTGCCCAAAAAAGGAGTGCAATGTTTTCAGGGTTCACGTATGTAGAATAAACTTTATTGTACACCAAAAGATTTTTTTTTTTACATGGAATAGGCACATGTAGTGAAAATGTACTAAGGACATGTATGTAACGTGAGTTTTTCTATTCCACCATACTTTCAAAATTTCTGAACATGGGGGTTAGAATCCTTACACATCATCCCGAGTGACACTGACTATAAAAAAATGGCGGCTGTATGGCGCGTAATTCGTCTTTTGGGCAAGGCAGTTGTGTTTTTAATTTCTTTAAATCGGTCACTTGTTGAAAAAAGCTTGTCTCGCTGGGATTATGATTCAGGATGTATTAACTTGCAAATATAAAGATACTTTTAATACTATAGCATTTCTAGAAAAGCATTAAAATCATTATTTACATATTCTCTTTTTTATATTTTTAAATGTAATTAGGTAATTTAACGTCAGTATTTCTCTAACGCACGTTCACTGAGGAACATAAAATATTTTAGCCGTTTATAAGAAACGTTCGTTCGTTTTTTATATAGGCAAACTATAGCACCTTTATAAATGGAGGTTAATGAGTCTTGTAGATATGGTAATGTGTTTTTATTTTTTCAGAAAGAAGAATTTAAATCTCTCATAACACTAAACATGTTGAATACAATTCAAAATGTTATAATATGCAGCGGTAAGTTCAATTATTTATATTATTTGTAGTTATATTGTTATCAGCAATGGTTCGAATACAATTTTATATAGAACTCTATGTCAATCTGCTGTGTTTTTATGATTTATTCGGGCTGGCAGTCAGGTGTTCGAGAGAAGACAGTCTTCTTTTTAAATCTCGAAAAATATTCAAATTCGAAATAAAACAAAATAATACCAGAAGTAAATCGTACTGACTGTTCGCGACTGTTCATAGTTTAGAACAATACGTTACATTGTCCTCACATTTAATTTGCGCATAATATATAAGCAATGTAACCAGAGACTTGTAAAAAAATATGTTGAAAAAGAGTGTCCTTGGAGTTTCTTGCCTGTTCTTCTCCACAGGATCTACTTATTGGAACAGGCAGCTAGCTTCCCGACTGACTTAGTCTGACTGACTAGTACTCGTGACAATTCAAAAATACCTATAATCGGTTCAATTGAAATAAATGATTTTGATTTGATTGTATCAACTGTAAACCAGCAAGCAGTCTAACCCTTTAGGGACTCAATATACTATAATAAATTTATATGTAACGTATATATATCTAATAGATAATATATAATAATTTTGTATAAATTATTATATATTTATAATAATTTATATATTATTATAAATATATAATTTATACAAACGCAATTCTTGTATAAATACAAATTTATATATTTTGTGTATCTTGGAAACGGCTCTAACGAATTGGATCAAATTTTGTATTTAGATAAGGTTTTAGATAGAAAGATAGATAGATAGATAGAACATTCTTTATTGTACAACACAGTTGGACAGAAATTAAACATAGTTAGTAACAGTTTATACTAAGCGGCAAGTACAATGGGCGGTCTTATTGCTAAAAGCGATGTCTCCCTTACATCGACGACAGGTTTTACTTTTAAGTTTAACCCTGGTCGCCAAGGTACTAGGAGTAGTAAGAATAAGACAAAGTCTAGAGTAGAGGATGACTATGAGTTGTCGCATTCGGGCGTAGAAACCGATCAATAGTATTCAGTATGTCTTATTGCTACTACAGACAAAGCTGTTTCGTTCTCCCGTTAACTGGTAGTAGATATTTTCTAGAATCTTAAAGAGGGGCTCGTGGCCAGGTGGTAACCGAGTAGGGTTAGCACATTACAAGGTTAAGTAATACTAGTCAGGTCAATCTTAGGATGGGTGACCATTATTAACATGTTGAGACCCCTCTGTACCTCGGAGTGCACGTTAAGCCGTCAGTCCCGGATGCCATACGAACATCTGTGGCATTCGTTACGGGTAGTTGGAGCCCTAAAAAGTCCGACAACCTGGTCTAACTACAAAACTTCGATATCGCGTAGTAGGCTTGTGGAGGTCTAATGGCAGTCGTTTCACGTAAGATTTCGAAGTTCGGCCGTATCGTGGTTAGACTAAAAGCCGACCCCAACTTAGTTGGGAAAAGGCGCGGAGGATGAGGATCTCGATCATTTTTTGTTCGGGCCTGTAGTATATCTATCATAAATGTTTGTCTTCAGGTTTACTTGCGGGATCTCTTCTTTGCGTATCAATGGTGGTAAGGACAAACGAACTGACTGTTGGTGACTACGTTTTGTTTGCGTCTTACATTGTCCAGTTATACGTGCCGTTGAACTGGTTCGGAACTTATTATAGGTATGTATTTATTCACCAGTAAAAAAATATTCTCTTCATGTTTATGTATACATACTCAAACTGTGCCTTTTCTGTGTTAATTGATAACAAAATTTTACTTATTTTTAATTAGTAAAATTTTATTAAATTAAAAAAAACTTTCAGTCGTAGAACTGCACGTCAGAATTAAAAACAAAACTTACATTTAAATATAGATATATACACACATATCTGTATATGTGTCTGAGCGTGATGGTCACGCGAGTTCAGTGCTTTTTTCCCATACTAAAAGTGTCCAACGTACCTAAAGAAGTTTTCACTTCAAAAATGTTTATACAGAAATAGCCTAGTAGGTAATTATAAATCAACTAGCAACTTTCCCCGACTTCGCACAGGTAGTAGACATCTTCAACAATCACCATCATATTTCAATCAATTTACATAAAACCTTAACAAATTATACACCTAAACCTTGAAACCGCATGAAAATTCGTTTAGTAGTTTTTCAGTTTATGGCGAACAGACAGACAGACGCGGCGGGGGACTTTGTTTTATACTATGTAGTGATAATATTACTAACCGTTTCCCACAGTTACACCCGCATTTATTGTCACTACTCCGCTCCTAAGCATCGTACCGTGATGTTACGCAGCCTATAACCTTCCTCAATGAATACTCTATCTAATACAAAAAGATTTTTTCGAATCCGATTGGTATTTCTAGAGATTAGCGCGTTTAAACAAACAAACAAACAAAGAAACAAACACACAGACAGCACACAAACAAACAATTAAACAAAGAAGCTATTTTATTAGCTTTATTATTTATCTACTACTATAAAAAATTCGTGTCACGTTGTTTGTTCGCGATGAATTCCTAAACTAATGAACCGATTTTAATGAAATTTTGCACACTGTGCAGTTTGGTCCAGCTTGAGAGATAGGATAGTTTTTTATCTCAATTTATAATCACATTTTTTTTAATTGTAAATTACTTAGACACAGCAATGCGTTGCTAGTATTAGTATATATTAAGCGCGTCGTTCCAATTATTACTGTAGGATGCCAGCAGCAAATACAAAGATTTAGTTAAGGTTACTGTACATAAACAAACATCTGAAGTTATGAGTGTCCGCCTAAGTGAGATTTTTATTTTCTTACGTGGGAGAGCCATGCTTCGGCACGTATGGGCCGGCTCGACTCCGCTCGATACTACGGCCTCACAGAAAACCGGCTGTGAAACAATGATTGTATTGCTTTTCGCCGCGTGAGTGAGGTTATCGGAGGCCCTAACTCGTCCCTCTCCTCTATTCCCGTCCTTCCCCTCTCCTCCCCTCTAATCCCCCTCTCCCGTCTTCCCGCTCTTCCCCCCTCTTCCCCCCTCTTCCCCTACTCCCACCATAAAAGCCGGCAACGCACTTGTGACTCTCTTCCGGTGAACCGTATGCTCGTTTGCCCCATATCTATAAAAAAAAATATATCGAACTGGATATAAATATATCAATTCAAAGCAATATAGATGACATAATTACCTCCTCTAAGCCGCTAATGAACGGATTGGTTAATGATAAGATAAATCTTTATAGTCGTCAAATTTCAAATGACATGTTATATTATCATAAGCTTATCAAATAGTTATCTATAGGATTAGAGGCGGAACTCTATGGAGGAATAACTGTAGGTACTAAGTGCTCCAACAAACATTTCAAAATTCTCTTCAAGTTGGATGTAGATTTTTTAACGGATGGTATTTCCATTTAAACATAATTACTGCATACTTTACGTATTTATATAAAACTAGCGGACCCGACAGACGTTGTCCTGCCGGAACGTAAAAAATATTATTTCTGGAACCCTATCGTAGCGCCATCTACCGGGTCCAATTGTAAATCTAAAGCATTCTCGAAACTACCTGAAGACACACATAAAATTTCATTAAAATCGGTCCAGCCGTTTAGGCGGAACACACGTACAGAAGAAATGTAATATACATATATATAAAGATATCAATATTAAAAATACAAAACTACAAAAAATAATTAGAAATATAACAAAAACTAATGTACTACCCCTGTTAGACTCTCTAGACTCTTACAAAATTTGACCTGGTGGTCTAATTTCGACCATAATTCTTTTTTGGTTTATTTAATCAAAAGTCAATAAATACGCATACGGCCAAAAAAATTGCAATGTAATCAATAAAAAAACATTTTTTTGAAATCTTGAAGGCGCCGAACGTTTAAGGTCATTCACCGCACCGTACAAAATTTATACCTAACGTTTGTAACGCTTACGCTAACGCTCTTCACTTCTTTTATACGTACATAAACATAAAAAAAAGTATTTAAAAAATTCTAGCTTTCGCAAAATTTTCTTAAAAAGGGGCACAAAGTATTCTCTCTACTTTATTACTTATTCTAATATATAAATATCTCGTATCACGGATTTTGTGGTCGAACTCTTTCGAAACGGCTCGACTGATTATAATGATTTTTTTTTGTATATTTGGTAGGTATGAGAATAGGTCGTAAAGTATTTTTCACCCTCCTGCTGCCACCCCCCATTTTTAAATAAAGATGATATATAGATGATGAAGAAAGTTAATATATAGATTACTATATCTATACTAGATCGTTAAGTTTTCTTTTTTGTGCAAACTTCACATAAACCATCTACTAAATAGTCCGAACAAAGCCTAAACATTTGGTTTGGATAAGTGAGCCCGTTCTTGAGTTATAAAATAACAACGAAAAGTGGCATTGATTTTTATATAAATATGAATAACTATTAAACCATTCTAGTGTCAGTAATATTATAATGGTTAATTCAGAGAATAATGTGAATCGTACAAATACCGATCTCGGGTTGATTAATAAGTTCAATGGTTATAGTTTACTCCTAAGATAAAGAATACGTGACTGATGTAAATAATCATTTATCAATCAAAGACGCTGCTATTCATAATTAAGCAAACAATTTTCGTCTTTATTTTGATCTCTTTAAAGTTTATTTAATAAAATATAAAATCGGTGTTGTAAAAAAGATACATAATACAGGGTATTTCTTAGTTTGGATTTCAGTTCCAAAATAAAAAAATGTACATCTCTAAAAATAGCAGTAACCTATATGTACCCTAACTTATAAACATGTAACAATTTTTTGAGAAATAAATTATTATTATATCTTACTAGCTGTGCCCGCGACTTCGTCCGCGTGGAATAGTGTATTTATATCGAATCAACAGCCTAAAAAATAAGTTTCAAGCTTCTAGCTCTAAATATGACTATACTTCCATACAACTTTTCATCCGCACTTTCGCCCTTACACCCCCTTTTTCACATTAAAAAGTAGCCTTAATGTCCTTTCTCAGGCTCTAGACTATCTGTGTACCAAATTTCATTTAAATCGGTTCAGTAGTTTTGGCTTAAAAGGGTGACAGACAGAGAGAGTTACTTTCGCATTTATAATATTAGTAAGGATTGTGTACCTTAGTGGTATAAAGGAATTTTTATGATGATGATCATGATAAAAGGTAAGACACAGTTAATTTACAGACCAAACAGTAAGCATAAATAATTTATGCAACGAACACTCCGCAAATACTCGTGAACGTGTTATTTCATTTCGTACAAATTTTACTCATCCAAAAATGTTAAGATGTTAAATAGATATTGATTAAGAACTGATGAAATTGATGGATTATGGGTTTAATCAATAAGCAAATACATCAATACAAATAAATAAAATTGAAGTGTCTGTTTGTAATGTCAAAAGAATAGTTTTTTTTATTAGCTCATACAGTTATTTGCACGATACCTATGCCTAAAAATCAGTTTTTAAATTTTTTTGTCTGTCTGTCTTTCTGTCTGTCTGTCTGTTTGTTCCGGCCAATCTCCGAGACGGGTGGATCGATTTCCACGGGACTTTCACTGTCAGATAGCTGGTTTTATAAGGAGTAACTTAGGCTACTTTTATTTTGGAAAAATAATTAGGGTTCCGCGCAAAATATGTACACGCGAGCGAAGCTGCGCGGGAAAGACAGATTACGTTTAGCTTTCATAAATTTGCTCAAATCACATAATAATATATAATGTGTATGTTTTGATGAATATCACGTTAATATAGTGTTATTAGTAGATAGTGTAAAGTTTATCGCTTATGAATTTACTATGAAAAAAAAAATCATGTGAAATCAGCATGTTCATTACCGTAAAGAATAATACAACAAACTATTACTTTCCTTCCGTATTTGTAAGTTGGTTACTGGCTCGTCTATTAGCCACCTGTGTCTCAAACATCAATTAAATCAATTATTGTTTAGCACACTAGCAACCCGCCCCGGCTTCGCACGGTTAGCATAGACATCTTCAACAATCATTATCATATTTCAACCAATTTACACAAAACCATACTATTGTAACAAATTATGTATATACCGAAACCTTCTTCATGAATAGCCCTATCTATTGGTGAAAACCGCATGAAAATCCGTTCAGTAGTTTTTGAGTTTATCGCGAACAGACAGACAGACAGACGCCGGGGGACTTTGTTTTATAATATGTAGTGATAGTGATAGTATCCAAGGAATAATTTGATCACAAGGATATTTATTACCGTTGGACAAACTAGTAAGAATAGATTGATACTATAAAGTTTAACCATGAGGAGGGCCTTCCACGAGGAGAAGTCTGCTGTTCGCCAGGTGGTCAAGGTCTATCGTGGTCCCAGGGTTTTCGTTCACCTTTCATCTTCACCCGTGATAGTTTTCACTCCCCAAAAAGGATCCATTCTTATTTGCAAACTAAACTTAAACTCCACAATTTCTTTTAAGGGCAATCCAAAAGAATTTCGTTGACATGGAGAACATGTTCGACCTAATGCGGGTAGAATCAGATGTTCGCGATGCCGTAGGAGCCCCTGACCTGTTGGTGAGACGAGGTGCCGTCGAGTTTAAACACGTGTCCTTCGGCTACGGACCGGAGCGTCTCGTGTTGAACAACATCACTTTCAAAGTAGCTCCTGGCAATACTGTGGCTTTGGTAAGAAATGCACTTGAACCATGATATGAACTTACTAACGATCAGAAATCCTCAACTTTGACCTTGGGGCATTTGCACTTAAACATTGATAGTGACTTTATTAATAACAATTAAACCTTATTATTTTATTTCATCAATGTAATGATCAGAATGCTACAAACATCCTTTTACAAGCGGCGGTAGCGTAATGGCTAAGGCGTCGGACTTGCGATCAAGTGGTTGCGGGTTCGAACCCCACCCAGTACTCTAGCTTAGCCGGAGGGGTTAACAAGAATACTAGTAATATGTGACCCACGTTGCTAGTATTCTTTTACATATTAAAAAAAAATGGTAGTTATGTAATTTATTGTTAAAAAATTAATAATTACTGCAAGTCAACTGTCAACAAACAACGTCGACAACTTAACCTATATTCAAGTACAAATAAATTGTATTAATTTGTCAATCTTTTACCGACAACTATAGGATAAAGGAAAATAGATAAATGCCAACGGCCTTCAGAGTGTTAGCCGTAAATAGTGCTCTACTTTTTATTGTGTTATCATTTTTTTTAATCACACCAGAATTCATCCCAATGCCAGTATATTTATATATATATTACTTGGTCTGTTGGTCAAGTGGTTAGTGATCCTGACTGCTGAGCAGGTTGTGGGTTCGATTCCTATCCAGAACAAATAATTGTGTGATGAGCATGATGATTTGTTCGCTGTCTGGGTGTAATTTATCTATAATATGTATGTATTTAGTAATTCACAATAGTACAGGCTCTGTCTAATTTGGGATCAGATGGCCAGTCTGGTTACAATAGTACAGGCTCTGTCTAATTTGGGATCAGATGGCCAGTCTGGTTACAATAGTAAAGGCTTTGTCTGGGCGTAATTTATCTATAAGATGTATGCATTCAGAAATAAATAAGTATGTTTGTCAGCAGTCTGGTTACTATAGTAGAGGCTCTGTCTAGTTTTATATTAATCGTTATACTGCGGTTGGGACTTTTCCTAGATTTTTTAATGAAAATATGTATATATAGGTGGGTCCTAGCGGTGCAGGCAAGTCGACAATAATGCGTCTCCTGTTCCGTTTTTACGATGTTAACGAAGGCGCGGTGTTGGTGGATGGACAAGATGTGCGGACTGTCACACAAGCATCACTACGGGCGAACATTGGCGTCGTGCCACAAGATACTGTGCTCTTTAATAATAGCGTAAGGTGAGTTTTGCAGTAGCTGTAGCAGGATTATCAACATTAAATCGGTGATCTTATTCTATTCATATTTAAATATTTGAGATTAGAGTCGTACACAAATATCTACCACGGTCCTGTTCTTCACCCCTTCGTTTTGTGAGATCATACAGTTGTGAACAGGTCTACCTTAAAAGCTTAAGCTTCAAGTTTAGAAGGAGAACAGAGTAGATGGCATTAGATGATTCAGATTGTCACGGCCGCTTAATGCTTTTATCTTAAATTTTGTCAATCCTGAATTCCACGTATGAGGTTTCATTATGTGACAAGGGATTTAAAATTGCAAATATGTGACGTCAGATCAGGGGGGAGGGGGGGTCAAAAATCATAAAATCCGGGTGACGTAATTTATGGATGGACCGTATTAACAAAAAAATAATAATTATTCACCACGCGCACGCCATAAATAATTCTGCATGTCCATAATAATTATTGTAGTATTTATTAAAAATATAATTAGGTAGTGAGAAATACAATTCAAACAAAACAATAACGAAAAATTATTAAAAAGAAACTAAAATTACTAAATATTTTAGGTAAGTATCAAAATATCAATTTAATTGTTCACACATATCCATAATAATGATTAATTGAAGTATTTATTAAAAATATAATTAGGTAGTGAGAAATACAATTCAAACAAAACAATAACGAAAAATTATTAAAAAGAAACTAAAATTACTAAATATTTTAGGTAAGTATCAAAATATCAATTTAATTGTTCACACATATCCATAATAATGATTAATTGAAGTATTTATTAAAAATATAATTAGGTAGTGAGAAATACAATTCAAACAAAACAATAACGAAAAATTATTAAAAAGAAACTAAAATTACTAAATATTTTAGGTAAGTATCAAAATATCAATTTAATTGTTCACACATATCCATAATAATGATTAATTGAAGTATTTATTAAAAATATAATTAGGTAGTGAGAAATACAATTCAAACAAAACAATAATGAAAAATTATTAAAAATAAACTAAAATTACTAAATATTTTAGGTAAGTATCAAAATATCAATTTAATTGTTCACACATATCCATAATAATGATTAATTGAAGTATTTATTAAAAATATAATTAGGTAGTGAGAAATACAATTCAAACAAAACAATAACGAAAAATTATTAAAAAGAAACTAAAATTACTAAATATTTTAGGTAAGTATCAAAATATCAATTTAATTGTTCACACATATCCATAATAATGATTAATTGAAGTATTTATTAAAAATATAATTAGGTAGTGAGAAATACAATTCAAACAAAACAATAATGAAAAATTATTAAAAATAAACTAAAATTACTAAATATTTTAGGTATCAAAAAGAAAAACAATTTCACACGCTAAATAACTCTGTAATGACACACACATGTCCATAATAATGATTAATTGAAGTATTTATTAAAAATATAATTAGGACAACTCAAACAAAACGCGATCATGAAAAATTATTAAAAATAAACTAATATCACTAAATGTTTTAGGTATCAAAATATCAATCTAATTGTTAACAAGAAAAAAACTGTTGTGTTTCAGGTATAACATTCAATATGGAAAACTAACTGCGTCAGCTGCGGACATTATTTCTGCGGCGAAGAATGCCGATATTCACGATAGAATTCTTACATTCCCCGATGCTTACGATACACAGGTAAATATAATTATAGTTAAAATAAACCGACAGACATAGCAAAGAAATCTATGTTACTGTATCCGCTATTCGCTTACAGTTAAATGTCATTCTTCACTTGTATTGTTAAAATATTTACTGGACAGGTTCCCTAGCAGATATATAAATCTATGCAGCATTCTTATTTTAAATATAAACTTATCTCGCTGAATCGACATTTAGTTTAATTCTTTGGTCTCTTGATCTGTAAAGAAAAGCGTTAAACATTCATAAATATTATAGGGACACCAGTTCTAAAACGAGTGGAGATAAAAGTTAAAATAATTCGCTCAGTAAAGCCTGCCAGTAGCCGTAGCATTTACACACATGAGCAGAGCTAGTTCACTCTAATATTAGAGGGAGTATAAATATATAAATGAAAATATAAATCATTGGAGTATGGCGCACTCGTTGCTTAAGTACGTCAATTACACCTAGACGTCCTCAAACAAAAATAGATAATTTAACAAATTTTATTTAAATTAGCTTTTTTGTTTTTCTGACAACATTGTTTTGTAATGCTTGGTAGGTTGGAGAAAGAGGTCTTCGCCTCAGTGGGGGTGAAAAACAAAGGATAGCTATAGCGCGGACTATCCTCAAGGATCCAGCGATAGTACTCTTAGACGAAGCTACTTCAGCCCTCGATACTAATACAGAAAGAAATATACAGGTAAATAAATCTAGTCTAAAGGGTTATATATTATATGAAGGCCTTTTTTACGCCACCTCCAATTCGAGGGTTCAAAATAAAATTTACAATAACTCGACTTCACATAATGTTGATAGTGGACTATTTTGCGAAATATTACTTCAGGAAAGTGGTAATGCAGAAGTATATTTATTCTAAATCCAGTTGACTTACTTTGTATCAAAGATCGGAATAGTAATTTTAACGGTTTATTTTTCAGGCCGCATTAGCACGTGTGTGTGCAAATAGAACAACGATAGTCATCGCACACAGACTGTCTACAATCATACATGCAGATGAAATCCTTGTGTTGAAGGAAGGGGAAATTATTGAAAGAGGAAAGTCAGTAACAATGTACCTTACAGTAGATCTATAATTAACTTAAGTTAATCTTCAATTTTTTCTAACATAAAAACATATTTTCAGTCATGAAACTCTTCTCGCACAAGGCGGTTTCTACTCATCAATGTGGCAACAGCAATTGGAGAGTCGTAACGGGAACGGCAACGAGACCAATGAGGAGGGAAATAATAACAATGAACGTGGGAACAACCAAGCTGATGGCGTCAACGCCCTTGGTTTAGGCCATGGACACGGTCACTAGTAGAATAGAAGCTAGTTAGGCCATAGGTAACGAGACAGGGTGCTAGTCGGTTCGTGGATCAGGATATTTCAGAATATGAATATTATGTATTTCTACTTCTAATAAGGGGCATGACAAACCACTCCTAGAGAGTGGTTTGTTAATTAATATTTTGTAATAAAGTGTGTGTTTTCTATGTAGATTATGCACAAGTTAGTACACCTGAACAAATAGTACTGTACATAAGTTGACCTGATCTTATCTGATGTATTGTACCTAGAAGTATTAGAATTGTGATGGGAAAATTTGTGTGCTGTTTCAGTGTTATTAAAATTGTTTATTTATAATTTACACTTTTATTGTTAATCCTAAACGGTACAGATATATACCAGGGCACGCCACAATTGATGCGGTAAAACCCAAATGGATGGAATCATCGTGGCCTGTTGTCTAGTGGTTAGTGATCCCGACTGCTGAGCTAGACGTCGTGGGTTCGATTCCCATTCGGTACAAATAATTGTGTGCTGAGCATGATCATTTGTTCTTCTTGGGTGTAATTTATCTATAATATGTATGTATTTAATAATTTACAATAGTACAGGCTCTGTCTAATTTGGGATGAGATGGACAGTCTATTATGGTTGGAGACGCGACATGGCAGCCTCTCCTACCGGCTGACGCAGGTGCTCACCGGACACGGCTACTTCGGTAAGTACCTGTTTCGCATAGACCGGGAGCCAACATCTGACACCGCTTCGGAGGCTATCGCGAGGACACTGCACTCCACGCGACTGCTATTGGTGCGGGACGCCTCTTCGCTAGACCATGGTTCTGGCCCATTGTACGTGGTCAAAAGTGAGAGTGCGTGGGATTTCGCCGCCTCGTTTTGACAGGACGTTATGTTGCCTAAAGAAGCGACGGAACGGGAGAGGACAAACACTCCCGTCTGGAAAGCTCGGAACGGTCTCCGACCTCCATGAGCACTGGCCGGGGGAGAGGGTGGAGCTGCCCGTTGCCCTTGCAGAAGCAGACCTGAGACGGTAGCGTGTTCCGGGTGCGCCTTTGATCTGGAGGGAGCTAAGGTCTGCGTACTCCACGATATGGTTGCCTGCTGATGAGGCAGCCAAGGTCTGCAAGAGTTCTCGGAGGGTTTACCGGTTCTTTGTAATAGGCCTACTTGTAACGGAACACCCGTGTGGTTTTAGTCGGTTTGATTAGCTCGGTAACTCCGGTGAGGAGTCACTCGTCCACACGATAAAAAAATATTGATTAACCTCTTCTGTCCTTAACTTGCGATTATGAATGAATTGGAAATGACGTCTAGTAGGTAATGGTTGTATGGCTGAGAAATATGTAAAAATATAAATGTAGGTAATGTATTTTGGAGTTATTTAAAGTGTTATAAGCACACACACACGCGCACAGTGACGAAGAATTTGCCGATGTATTCACATTTATATTTTTTGATATCATTGATGTGGACACCCATTAATTATATCAAATGGAGCGTTCACAGAATGAACTTATGTAACACAATATACACCACACAGTTTATTTTACAAGTGGTCACAATTTCAAATACACAGTTAAAAAATTTAGTAGCAGTGAAACAAATAGGTTATAGAGACAAATCGATAGTGCGGATTTTTAGATGAGGTTTTAAATATTAAACTGGCGTTAACCTCCAACCGCTATAATTGACTGGCTCTCCACATATTATTTTAAAAGAGTTAAAAACACTTCTTTGAAATTGTACTAGTGTAAAACTTTAAACGATTGTACTGTTAAAATTTATAAGCTTTATTTTTATTTTTGACTTAAATAAAAAATAAAAAAAAACTGTTCATCGTAGGACTGCACGTCAGAGGTGAAAACACATACACACATATATATACATACACACACACACACACACACACACATCTCTATATATTGTCATCTGAGCGTGACAGTCACGCGAGTTCAGTACTTTTCCCCCATACCAAAAGTGCCCAACGTGCCTAAAGAAGTTTTCACTTCAAAAATTTTAAAATTTACAACCTAGTTGAAGAGTTTTTTTTTTTGTAGTTGATAAAAACACCCAGACTCGGGTAGGAATCGAACCCACGACCTATGGCATAGCAGTCGGGGTCACTAAATTACTAGGCCAACAGGCCAGTTGAATAATTCCATTTTATAACTTTTTAATTTAGGTAATGATGACCCAACCGCATAGTATCTGCCTGCTAATATTATTGAATAAATAATGAATCCTAAAAAAATAGTCACAAACGCTAAATCATTTGTTCAGTAATATCCTCGCACTAACCGGTAGCTCTCCTATTATAATGGATGATAAAGTTATTGTTTAATTCACCATTCCCATAAAATCTCTTATCCAGCAAAGATCATTTATAAAACAATTTTTGTGCCTAAAATAGGCATTTAACTTGTAATTCTGCGGTTCACCTAATTTGGATTATGGAATATTTGTAAACAAATCATATGCCATCATATTTAGGGTTGTCATAATGAGAATGCTGAAATATTGGAATTCTCTATTTCCAAATTATACATGTCATTGCATTTGCTGGAACTCGATTAACAACCAAATATGTAAGTAATACTTAAAAAAATACCTTAAAACAAGAATTTACATATTTGAAATTACAACTATACAACTTACAACCCTATAATTTAGTCCCACTCTTCAAATTTCATAGATTAGCACCATATGCTTTAATTATTTTTATAATAAATCGTCAAAGTAAAACACGAATAGCTTTGCAAAAACATTACACTACTACATAGCATTTGTACTGTGGGAGAGCCATGCTTCCGGACCGGAGTGATACCATGACCCCACAGAAAACCGCCAGTGAGCAATGCTTGCATTGCTTTTCGCCGAGGGAGTGAGGTTACCGGAGGCTCTAACCCCTCCCTCTCCTCCTCTTCCCGTATTCTCCCCCTCCCTGCACTTTCCCTCTTTCCCCCCTTCCTTTACTCCCACCTTAAAGACCGGAATCGCACTTGTTACTCTTGAGTTGCAGGTGCTCATGGGCGGCGGTGGTCATTTACCATCAGGTGACCCGTCCGCTCGTTTGCCCCCTATACTATAAAAAAAAAGAATATCTAAAGGCCAAGTGCTATGGAATGCAGTGCCATGAAGTGTGGTGCTACTTACTATACACATGAAATATGGAATATATTTAGGGTAAATCCGGGATATACGCCCCAGCGGGATAGACGCCTAAATAAGCTTGTGTGAAAACTAAAGACAATTAAATTAATTCCTCATTAGGACGCTCGCTCCTCACTTCAGCCTGCCACTGTATGCTTGTTTGCCACCGATATGGTATAAAAATACGTCCTTACCATTTCTTTTTTGAAAGCACCTATCCCTGTGAAAAGGCATAATATATACTCCGAAAGCTTTTGAGGTAGCCGCCCCTAAGGGGATCAGATGCTCTATTCGTACGTCACTCCAATGCATGCTGGCTCTTATGTATATTTTAACATTTAGATTAGAAATGCTCCGCAAATGCAAGCGTAAAGTCGGTTTCCAAGTGCATATCATTACTTGGAACGAGGATACATAGGGTTCAGCCTTTAGCTATAGCAGAAATGCAAGATGAACGACTTATCGTCAATGGCAAATTTAATTGTTTTGTACTTTTTAACATGATAATATTTTTGTAGGTTCCTGAGATGATTGATCTGTATAGTGTGATAATAATGTTGATACTTATACCAAATATTTGTTTTCTTGCAAAGTGCATCTATTCCCTCCTAAAAGATTAGTTCGGGGCCACACAGGCATACCTCATGCGAGGCATCTATCCCGTTATGTATTTTCATTTTCAACTCAAAATATTAAGTTTATTTATTAACCAGTCTACAATAAAATAAGTAAAAAATATATTTTTAAGTTAAACGGTTTTATTGAAATTAAAGATAATAATGATGTAGATAATTTACGTACTAAAAGCTAAAAAATAATTAGTGGGTAGGTAGGTCCTAGGTACCAATCATTATACCACCCTCCTCACCAATTAAGGGCATTGATCAGAGAAAAAAAATAAAACCGTGGGGCGCGTGAAATTTTGAAATTTCTATCAACAGTTAAACGCTGTTTACATATTTACTCAGGCTACGCTACGCCATAGACACCCGTGACGGAACACCGTCGGTTCGATTCCGACATAACCACCTCGCCGAGTGCTCGGTGAGGTGGTACCCGAGGGGGTTTCCACACGTAAAAAAAATCCGCTAATTAGTAGCGGCCGCCACCTTGGATTTGAAATTTATCGTAGTGTATAGTATTAGCCAAGCCCTTTTCATTTGATACCCATACTGAGGGGGTGGTACAAAAATATGTAATCCGCCATTTTGTAGCGGCGACCATCTTGCATTTACAATGGTATTGAATATATTAAATACATAGTAATGTCATCAGAACCAAAGATGTGTACAAAATACATAAATATCAGATCAATCTGTCAACAAGAAGAGGATAAAATTTCAACTACTAAATTTGACCCAAACAAAAAACGAACAGGTCAAGCTAAATAAAACCGTTTAAAAAGCAGTACCTACGAGGTGATATTAAATAAAGGACCAAAGTTAGTGCAAATACGAAAATCATATGCATATTATTTGTAAGTTAGGAGGTAATCCCGGATTTACCCTATCATGTAAAAGATACAACTTTTCCTTAACGGCTTAGAACTTACCCATATTGTCCTTTGCAGCCTTTAGCTCATCTTGATATTTTTGATTTTTCATTTTATATTCCGTTACAGACATCGATGGCCGTCGTCTAGCGAATTCTATAGTCCTTAAAGAGCTGCTTGTGCCATGCTCTATGTAATTCAGTGTATTAGCATAATCTGAAGATACCTTTCGAGTAAGTTTCCTTCCATGTTGTACATTGAGGGTATCTTCTAAGAATGTGCATCTCATTTCGGCATCCACTTGAGAGATGTACAATTTATCGTCTGACGTTCCACGTAAAGACAAAGGCGAGTTCGTTAGGTATGTAAAATTACTCTTTTGATGCATTTCTGAAACGGGTCTGAAGAATTGGAAAAGTACAATAGGATAAGTTAGTGTAGGATCCTACCTACCTAATTATTTAGTAGTTATGATTAGCTATGGGTACCTATGAGTATGCAAATAAAAAATATATTATGTGTTCTCAACAGTTATTTACAATGGGTTAGTGTGACTGTTGTTGGAGACTGGTATTAGCGACTAACCTACTTAATTAACATCTTACTTGTATAGTCTATACAAATACATAAATACATGTATACAAATACACAAAATACAAAAAAGTATAAACTGTTTTATTACGTACCTATAGTCGCGGCGCAGCCGCTCTACACAAATAAATACTTACTATTTATTCTGTCTCCCTACAGTTAGTATACTACATCGGTATTCTATTATTATTAACCGACGAAAAAAAAGGAGGTTCTCAATTCGACCGTATATATATATTTTTTTTTAGGTTTGTTCAGCCCTCTCTCCGTTATTTATGAACCGATTTTGATTATTATTTTTTTGTTAGATAGGGTATACCTCAAGGGTGGTCCCATGTCAAGGAAGTCAGGATCTGATGATGGGATCCTCATAAAATTGAAAGAAACCTTCGAAAATTGTAGGAACGAATAGTGTTTCTGTTTACTTTTTATTACTTTATCAGGTATTTGCGTTCAGAAATCATCACCTCATGTAGCTGAGCTGATGATGAAAAAAAATCATCAAATAAAAATCTTTTTAACAAAAAATTAAACGACGAAAAGAACTAAAAAACAAAAAATATATAACTATAAAAATTTTATAATCTAAATTTTGATTCGGCGCCAAATAATAAAATGATTAATTATATCTACGTACAATTGGTTGTTTGGCGCCGACTCAAAATTAGATTATAAAAATTTTATAGTTATTTATTTTTTGCTTTTTAGTTCTTTTCGTTGGTTTAATTTTTTGTTAAAAAGATTTTTATAAAATACATAAAATCGCGCGGTATTGTTGTACATAGATAGAAAAAAGACAAAAGTAATTCTTGTAAAATATGATAGAAGCTGAATTAAATGTAAGTAGGTAAACTATGGTTAAAATAATATTCAATGATAAATATGAGATAAGTTATTGTAATGTTAACAGTTCGCAATACACATACGCGAATATTCGCACGTTTAGTGAATGTGAATGAATGAACGATGGTGATCGCCTGCTGATTAGGCGGCCAAGGTCTGCAGGGGTTCTCGGTGTCTTCCTGCTTAGGGTATACCTTGCTTATGGTTGGTTGTTGGTAACTTCGTGTGGTTTTAGTCGCTTGTGATTCCGACATACCATTCCGGTGAGGTTGGGGTTTCTACGCGGAAAAAACGGTAAATAGGCCAAAAAAGGAATTCAATAACAAACCTTCATTTATAAAAAGAGCTATTTTACTGGCGACTAAGCCACCAAATCACTTAGACTTGGAGGAAACTAATCGCCTACCCTCTTAAGAAGCGCGCACAAAACGTGTCCTTCTAAAAGACATTGATCCATTTATCTGCTGTAAATACTTACCTAAATGTCTTTAATGTGGGCATGCTGTCTTCACTTGACAATGATACATCATCGTAAAGGCGTAAAAGGGTTGATGCTCTAGGTTTGGCCATTTCTGGTACGGGTATGTAACCCGTTTGGCGCCGTTTAATTACACCCTTTCCTTCATTATCAGTAACTTCTAGACGGACTTTCCTATATTCAGAATAAATATTGTTAACTTTTTGTTACGTTTATAAAACATGCCCTTGGGGTGATATTATACTGCGTTTCATCCCTACCGCGTTACGTTAGTACCTATATTAAAAGTACTACTGTGTCGATGCTCTTATTTCTTTAGGAAGGCATGAGTGTTTTCGACATAAGTAAGTAGTGAGTGAAAGGATGAAGGTTGAGTTTAATAATACAAATATATTTCATGTCTCCTGTGAAAAAATGGTTTATCTTCCAACTGCTGGGATCCGAGTTGGGATATGTGTTCTCTCAAGTGGGTAGTGATAACAAGGACAAATAGATAGATCATGTGTAAATATTTACCCAATAGATGTTTCTGTATCGCGAATGACGCGAATCTAATAAAAATAATAGAAAATAATCAACGCGCATTCATAGCGCGCTGAATAATATTAATGAATAAGTTAAAATCAGCTTACTAAGTATGTACTACGTGTACAAAAAATAGTGTGTTGTTATGCTTAGGTATGTACTGAAAAAATATATTAATTTTACTTGACTTCACACTCTCCTTGACTAATAAAGTACTAGTGACCAACAAACAAGTGCTGTTTAAAGACGCATGGAACACAAAAGTTTAGTTAGGTAGATACGCGCAGGGCAAAAAGCATGACATAGAAAACCTATCATACTTATAGGACCTTCCGTGTCAAGTCTTTGTTTTAACTACAAGAAAATTTTGAAAACTGCTTCGCTTATTTTCATACCCCCTTGAACAAATTTGTAGTTATAACAGACACTAAAACGTGATCACCGGAATTCTTCTTCCATTTCTTTCTTTTTTTCTTCAGTATCTTTTATTTTCTCAAGAAATTCCTCCAACTCATCTATCTCTTCCGGACGGATAAATCCGGTTTGACGTCTGTGGATCTTAGTGTGTGACGGTGTAGTAATATTCTTGCTGATTGACACCCTCCTATAATAAAAAGTTAAAGTTAATAAGTTATTTTTAAAATGTTAGATGTTTATACCGTGTTTATTACGTAAAACTTTAGTTAGGCATGACGAAAAAGACTTACCTAATATAAAAACGCTAAATACATAGAAATCGACAAATGCTGAAATAGACAGTAATTAATAAAAAAATAAAATCGGAACTCCGATTGGTAGGAGGAGCGGGAATATTTTTTCCCATATTGTCAATCTCATAATTAAAATATCCAATAAAAATTGTGATTTGGTGATTCCGACTAAACCCATGCAGTGTGTGCAGGATCAGACCTATTGCTACTATTTTGGAAAGCTCGCGGTTCGACTGACCCACCAAGCCCTAATAGGATCTCGCCATCCGTTCTAGCGACTCGCTATAGACATCTCTGGGTAATTTTTGTTCAGAGATGTTCGTCCTTATATGTATATTCTTGTTCAATGCAGGTCAACGTTGGCTAGACAGTGGTCTGTGACAATCCGTTACTATTCGCCAGGGTGGGATGTCTTATGGTTAAAATTGGATGCTGAGTATCGGAAAATATAAAACTTCTGAAGTCTCCGATGATTTACTTTATAGCAGTTCAACAATTTTTTAGAACAAAGGTTCCGTTCACTGGAAATTTTAGATAATAAGTATAATTATAAGTAGTTTGTTGACTAGATGTTTCTGTACTCCACACTATACATGCTAACGTATGTTATCCTTTACACATGTTATCCTCCACACTATACATGCTAACGCACGTTATCCTTTAGACTCTAAACTAACACTTTAGTGTTAGTTTAGAGTCTAAAGGATAACGTAAGCAATCAGTTGATACAAAAGAAGCATAAGACGGTTTAAGCAAATACATTAACAAATTGTGCTGCGATTTCCAGTAGCCATGCCTTGTTACCCACGGCCTTGGTGAAGGTTGAATCCACAAAAGGTGTGCCTTGTTTCAATTGATAAGGAAAGGGAATTAACAGTATTCGTCAAGATTTTCTTCTCTGTAAATTGGTAAGAACTAACGCATATCGGAGACGCTTTATATTGCATAAGTGAAGAGGTGAATTTACAGAATTATTTAAAAATATCCTGGATTGGATTGGATTACATGTTGTGATCTTAAAATGTAAGGATTCTCAAAGAGACCACTATCCAAATTGTGTGTACTTCTGAAGAATTCTGTGTATAATTGTGTTCTTTATGCTGAATTCTGAGAATGCCTTAACATAGTATATTCTATTGTTGTTTAAATATTTTTCTTGGATTGAATATGGTATAACGGTTTTGTATAAATATAGTATAAGAGACTGTTCCTCTTATGAACAAAATGTTCATGTTCATGCTTATAAATATATACTTTCAAAATATAGCTGGATGGCATTGCCAGGAAAATATACTTTTAATGTTTGTTTCACACGTTTTTGAGAGATAACTTCTGTTGTCGTTAGGAGTAGTATACTTCGCCAAGTACAGCCCCATCATTCAGAGATGTACCGGCTCTTACAACAATAGAGCTGACTGAGAGCCGTTGTGATTTTAATTCTTTTGTCTCCAATATAAATGAATTACGCTTGAAGTCCGGAAAGGGATTTCTCGTGAAGAAATTAAAAAAATATGGCTACAGCGGCAACATTTAGGTTTCCGTTAACGCTTAATAAGAGCCGTAAAAGTTTAAGCTGTAAAGATGCATACACACCTGATAAAAACCATTATGTTAACTTCAAAACTAATTAGAAGCTCAATACTAACACTAAAGCCTAAAAGGCCCTGAAAAACTGAAAGGTACATAAATATACTTACTTCTGCTGACGATTTTTAATTTCTCTTGCAGTGACTCTTAAAGAAAGAAAAACAGATTTATTAATAATTAATAAAAATAATACATGTTCCAAATAAGTTAAGAAGAAAAGTTTACCTAAACAGCCTAAGATCTTCGTCAGTATATTTTCTGAAAATTAAGACAGTGGTTAGAATAAATTGAACTATTTATATATACTAGAGATCGCCTGGTGGTCGAATTTCGACCCTGATTTTTTGATGATTTTTGATTTCATTGGCCAGTATAATGTCAGCTGTCATTGTATGGACTACTTACCATGACAGGTCAATGCATATACTGGACGCGTAAAATTTCGTTTTCACGTAATTTTTAAAGTTGTAAGAGTTGTAAGTTGTAAGTTTTTAATATTGTTTACAAATTTTACTGCACTGCACTTCTATATATATATATATACTGCAAATATTCCAAAATTCACGTTACTACTTTTAAATTTTCTTAACAAGGGGTACAAAGAATTCTCTTCACGTATTAATAATATATAATATTATGTATATCTACAAATTGTCATAAATTAATTTATTATCCTTTTATATTTGACATTCAGTAAGGCTATAGACAAATAATACCAAAAACAAATACAAACTCGATTTGACCATAGAATTCCAAATAAAGAAAAGAATATCTATGCATGTGTGTATTAAATACACGGTAATGAATAGTAGTGTGTGTAACGTGTTATTTATTAAAAATAATGTATTTTTACGCATAATTTAAAAAAAATATTAGCATTCGTCACTTCTTCTCTGTATAAACTATAAGTGTGCGAACTTTCATACTCCTCCATCCGCCCAATTTTCGTAAAAAGGAATCCAAAGTTTTCGCTTCACGTATTAATATATAGATAAACTACTAAAGAACGTCAAATATTATTAATATAATCTTGTCCAATTTAACCCAACGAAGACACAGGTTTGCGCGTTCACCGCCAAAAGGATACCCTTTGTCGTGTCACCTCGCTTTGAAAGCACTTCCCTGACTGCCACAGCCAGCATCGGAATCCTTGGTGTCGATATATTGAGCGAAGTCCAGTTCCGCGGTCACTTGGAGGGTAAGGCCAAATTAGCCTCGAAGAAGCTTGGTGTGCTGAATAGATCGAGGCAGTATTTCACCCCACCCACCGCCTACAACTTTATAAGGCGCAGGTTCGGCCGCATATAGAATACTGTTCTCATATCTATGCAGGAGCACCCCAGTACCAGCTTCTCCCTCTTGACCGCATTCAACGGAGAGCGACTCGAATCATCGATTGCCAGGATATTTCAGATCGGCTTGACCCTTTGGCGTTGCGTAGAGATGTAGCTTCACTCTGCATTCTCTATCGCATGTATCATGGGGATTGCTCCGAGGAATTGTTCGGACTTATACCGGCTGCAACGTTTTGCCATCGTTCAACGCGACAAAACTTTCGTCCCCATCATCTGGATAATTGGCAATCCACCTCTGTGCGGTTCTCCAGAATTTTTTTGCCTCGCACAACCAATCTCTGGAACAAATTGTCGCCTGCGGTATTTCCGGACCGATACGACCTTCAAACCTTCAAGAAAAGAGCGTACTCCTATCTCAAAGGCCGGCAACGCACTTGTGACTTTTGAGTTGCAGGTGTCCATGGGCGACGGTAGTCACTTACCATCAGGTGACCCGTCAGCTCGTTTGCCCCATATAATATATATAAAAAAAAAAAAACAATCTCTTGCTTCAAGTCTCTGATCTCATGATCTACCAAACCGATTTACCTTATTGATATTTATTGTTAGCTTGCCCATGTATTGAGAAAGGTTACAGGAAATAAAACAATGCTAACCTTATGCGACTGAGGACAAGGTTGATAAGGCAT
Source organism: Euplagia quadripunctaria (assembly GCA_963859945.1). Classification (NCBI taxonomy): domain Eukaryota; kingdom Metazoa; phylum Arthropoda; class Insecta; order Lepidoptera; family Erebidae; genus Euplagia; species Euplagia quadripunctaria. Next base: position 14,042,380 of record OY982570.1, read on the forward strand.
TAGCCACCGGTACTTAGTAAGATCTGGCGGGGCCATGCGTTTGTTTGAAAACTTTATTTTTAAAGTTATTAAGTCAATTTTTTATGTGAAAGTTTGGATGGATGGTTGTTACTCTTTCACGCAAAAACCCCTGAACCGATTGCGATGAAACTTGGTATGTAGATAGCTGGAAACCTGTATTAACGCATAGGCTTTTTATCCCGATACTCCCACGGGATCGGGACTTACGAGGGTCAAACAATTCAGAGCAGCCGTTTTTTAATACTTTCTAAAAACTTTATTACGGGCTTTTGGATTAGTATACATATGTTTTAGTTTTGCACTCACTTGTGGGGGTCGTCAATGCATTCGAATACTTCAAACTTAGCTTCCAAATTAGCAATTTTTTTAATGATAGAACCTGCGAAACATGTCGAGTCTAAATTTTCCCTGTAAGTAATAAAATATAATTTTTATAACAAAATTGTTTTTAATAGAAGTAAATCGTTAAATTTATATTTCGATTACCTAATGTATTCCCGAATTTCCATCTCTTGAGATGACGCTAACGAAATGTCTGGAAGCAATTATTAGAAATATTAATTTGATGTACCATTGATGCGTAAGTAGTAAGTAGTTACAAGGGAATACATGTAAATGTCTCCTACTATCCTACTAATATTACAAACGTAACAATTTGTGAGGATGTATGGATGTTTGTTACTCTTTCACGCAAAAACTACTGAACCGATTGCGATGAAACTTGGTACGTAGATAACTAGAGACCTGGATTAACACATAGGCTTTTTATTCCAATATTCCCATGGCACCGGTACTTACGTGGGTGAAACCGCGGGGCGCAGCTAGTATTTATATACTCAAGTGGAACAACGTACCTGATAGGTTAATGTCTAATTCTTTGCTCTCGAATAAAGCATCAAGCAGTTGATCAGGCACATTTAACATGTCACTTTTCACGTACAAGAGCTTCCTCTTTTCAAAATCTTTTACTAGGTCACTTTCGAGGCAATAGTCACCTCTCAGCAATCTTTAAATAATAAAAATAAAGGTTTTAGTAAACATAAAAGTAATTACTGTAAGGTATCCTTTACAAATTACACAACACCAATTACAATTAAATTCAGCTTTTTATTCTTCCATCCTTCCTCGTCCTGAAGAGACCCCTTTCCTGTTTAAGTAAGTAAAAGATCATATCTAACATTCTGTAAGAATTCTAGAAAAGAAAAGGTTGCTCGATTACAAGCAAAACGAGTGTCATAGTTAAGAGTTTGGTTTGGGTCTAGCTTTGCCTAGCTGTTCTGCTAGGCATACATGACACAGATACAAACATAAAACGATAGGATTCAGATCGAAAACAATAAAACGGTTTTGTCTATTCCCGCATCGATCTTTAAAAATAAAGGGTAGTCATAGAGAAATAAGAACTCATGAAGACAATGAAAACTCAGTAAAAAAGGAAAAAAAAACTAGAAACAACATGCAACTACTACATGATACAACCACTGCTAGTACGGGTAAGGCAATAGATCAAAATTGAAGGACCCCGAAAAAATTACACGACTTAAATTAAGAAAGTATAGAACTAACCTTTGTAAATTAAAGGCCGATTCCACTTCACCAGGGTAAGGGACATCAGTTAGTGGTAAATAATAGGGCTTCTCAAATATCCTACTTGATTTAGGCGTCTGGTCAGGAAGACCATCGGAACCTTGTTGGGCCGAACCTTCTTCCTCTAATTTATACTCGTCGTATTGTTCTACGTCAAAATCATCGTTTTCACTGGAACTGCTAAAAAAGAAAAGTGTTATACCGAGGTTAGATTTTAAGTATTATATTTATAGAAAATTCAACAAAAAAAATAAAAAAATTTAATCGAATTAAATCGAATCGGAAAAACATTGTCATCGGTCTTTGACAGGTGTGCAAAATTTGAATGAAATCTGGCCGTTTAAAGTGGGTCAAAATCGTGCCCAAAAGAGTCGGTTACAAACATACAAGTGAAGCTAATATAAAGCGTGTAAGAAAGAGAATTCATAGATATTAAAGAACAATGATAATATAATGTAGATTTAATTTTAACATACCAGGAAAGGGATCAGTCGCTATAGTAACCCCCGGTAGAGGCTCATATGTTTGAATTTTATTCTGAGAGTTCTCATTTTTCAGTTTAAACTTGTATTGAAAAGTTAATATAGGTTATTCAACAATATTCGTGTTGTAGGCAAGGATATCGCATAAGGTAATGAACGCTGACAGCGGGTAGAGTGGTATTGATACGACGAAACAATAGAATAGAAATAATATTAAGAATAGCACATCTTAAAAGAAAATGAATTTACTTACTAAGTTACTTATGAGAAAGAGTCAATGTCAGAGCAGGGCTTTTCTTGGGAGGATTTGTAAACTATTCGATCAAGCGACAAGTTAATCACTACATATTATAAAACAAAGTCCCCCGCCGCGTCTGTGTCTGTCTGTCTGTTCGCGATAAACTGAAAAACTACTGAACGGATTTTCATGCGGTTTTCACTAATAGAAAGAGTGATTCATGAGGAAGGTTTAGGTGTATAATTTGTACCCGTGCGAAGCCGGGGCGGGTTGCTAGTAGCCTTATAAACAAAACACTACTAGATAATGCCAATTATCTGAGTAAAATGGCTGTGACTAATTATCATGACATCATTCCTTTGACATATCGCTGAAAACTCATTAGCGGGCATCAATGCGATGATAACAACAGGTTTAAAATACTTAAAAAGGTCAAAGTGCCCATTCTCAACCTCTTTTCATGCATGTCTTTAACATCCTTAATTTCTTGTAGTAAATCTTCCGCCGCTCTTCTTTTGTCCTCAATTGCCGCATACACACTCTCCAATAAGGCCTTAAATAAATAAACCTGGCTATTAAAGGCCGTTTATCCTTTTAGTTAATACGTTAATTTTACATTAGGCACTTGAGACCTTCCTGTTTGTTGTTCATATATTTCTATATTATTATAGACACTTGACCACTTCCCATTATGCGGGTTTATTTATTAAAGCAATGATGGAAATGTCAAATGTCTATCAGCAAAAAGAAAGTGGTGTTAATAATCAGATAACGCTTCATTCAATTCAATTAAGGTACAATTCCGCTACCATAAAACAGTAGCACAGGTGCATAAATGTTAACATTTATTATTAGAATAAAATGCCAGTGAGAAAATAGCAAAAAAACATACCACCTCGCTTTTGCTTAATGCGCAGTCGGATGAACGCCAGAATAGGGACACACTGTTAGTATAGTATGTGATGGTACATGGCGAAACGAATGCTAAGGTATGTAATGCCTATTGATCACGTTAATTCCCGTATAAATAAATTCCACTAATATTATAAATGTGAAAGTTTGGATGGATGGATGGATGGATGGATGGATGGATGTTTGTTACTCTTTCACGCCAAAACTACTGAACCTTGGTATGTAGATAGCTGGAGACCTGGATTAACATATGCTAGTAATTATATAAATGACAACTTCGATCATACATACCAATACCATGTTTAATCGGCGAACATAAAATTACACCAACTAAACTGTGCATAAATGCAGTTGGCGTATTCGTAGTCGCGCTGGCGGTGTGACATTTTAGATGTAGCCGAAAAATGGTAAAACTATGCTTTACAAATGCAAAGAAAACATGAAATGTTGTTTTTCGATAAGTATAGTATTTTTATGATATAAAGGTACATACGGTAACTTAAAAGGTTTTAACTTGAGCTTTTAAGTGCTCTACAGTGCATACCTCATAAAATAGCGTTCCGAGTTGAACAAGATCTTCAATATGGCCAGATATGTACTTAGTAGTAGTTTTGTTAATTGGTCTCCATTGGCACTCCATATTAAAAACTCCTGCCTTGTAAATAGTTATTTTAGCTGTTGGTGATTCATACCACGTCGGTACCTCTTCTATCTTTTTAAGAGTTCGTTCCCCTTCAATAAGTTGACCGAAAGCTACGTATTTATGTTTCATCCAATTAGCAGGTTGTGATAAAATAAAAAATTGTGTTGAACAGTCTTTATTTCTGAAAACATATTCGAGTGTTATAAATGTTATAATAGAAATGTTTGTATTATATAAAAACGTAATACTGGTATCAAGTCAATCTTCCTCTCTTACATCTACATAATATGTAGACTAGATATTATCTAGTCTTTACTTAATTGTGTTACTGATAAATGTGATAATATAAAATTGTTCGGTTCCTTGATTGGATTTGGGCATTTTTTTTTTTCGATTTGAATACAAATTTCGCTCATTTCGTCTCTGTATCTTTGGTAAATTACTACGACACTCGTAAGGCCGCGTTTATATGTCTACGCTTACAATCCGCGTACGCGCCGCAACTACAACATTTTTGAAAGTAGCAAAATCTAGGTTTTCTAGACTTCAATTAAATTATTGTATTATAATTTTATTAAAATAATACATATCTTGTTATATTTTTGAGGATATCGTACAAAGGCAATGGGCACCTATGTAGCAGCATAAAACGAAATGGTAACACTATAGTAACGTGTGACTGTGTGGTGGCTGCTCGGCAGCAGCGCGGTGACTACGCGGTGGCTGCGCCTACGCGATGTTTGTGGAGAGATTTTAAAATATATATAATTAGCGTTATATAATTAGCATAGAACCCAAAGTCGCAATAAGCTTTGGCAGAACACGCCAACGCGCTGAATCCGCGTAAACGAGAAAACGCGTATGTCTGTACGGGCCCTAAGTACGATTCACACCGAACGGGCCGCGCCGGAGCGCATCGGTCCGGATCTGAACGGAGGCATGCGCATGCCGCGGCAGCCGACCACATGCGCCGTTCCAAGCCGCGCCGCCGCGCCGCGGCGCCCGTCGCTCAGACGGAGCGACGGCCGACGCGTTGCTGTCAGTCATTGCATTCAAGTCCTACTGAGTCTTGAAAACATACAACTTACAATGAGCAATGAGCAGCCGACGTTATCCGACCGGAGCCGAACGTGTGTTAAAATTTTAGGAGCCTTATGTATAGCCGACAAACAGTTGATTTAGTTGGAAAAAAAATCGAATTTTGAAGGATAGAAATATAATTTTGAAATGTTTTTCTTCGGAAAATGGTCTTACTAGTGTAGATGCATATTTATAAACAACAAATTAACATTTTATTCATGCCGATTTCAATGATTTTGTTTTTTTAATCAGACATTTTGAGAAAAATCTATAAAAAGCTCATAGTTTTATTCATGTCAGATTTCCCTCTTAGGAAATTTTAGCTAAGTATAGTTATTAAAAAAATTAATAATAATTAATAGTAATAGAATAAAAGTTTCCTAAAATTGTTACTGCATTACGTTATTCGCGTGGTCTACTATACTATGTATCTAATATATTATGTAACAGCCTGTATATTCACTAACTTATATTTCAAACAACTTCAAATACTTTCTTCAGTAATTCATTTATTTCTACATGCTCTTATCATTTTAAACGTTCATGATATGTTAAGTCAAAACTAGGTTCTTGAACAAACACTTTGATAATACGATGAGCCACCATTAGAAACAGGTAATGTAGTGTATATACATCATAAATATATATGTGCACCTGCTAGTGGGGCGTGCGATGGTGGGGGCGTGCGATGGTGGGGGCGTGCGGAGCGAACGCTCGCCGCGCACTTCGAGTCGTGCCGCCGAGCTAGTAGGAGCACAGTGTAACCAACCTGTTGTTTTATTGTGCCGAGCAGAACAGTACAGGTACTTTGAACATAGTTGAATTATATATGTTTCTATATATTACCTGCCAGCATTAGCCATGCTGAGAACCCCACGTCTATCATGGGGAACAATAAAATTTTCGCAGTCCAGTTCGATGGGATTTTTCAAGGTAAAACCTCCACATTGTATCCAAGAATCTTGTACTATGCGGTGGATGGGGGTCCCTGCATAGCCACCTTTACTTAATCCACATAGCCTTATAAAGTTTTGACATGTGAGCGGCACTATGTCGGCGTATAGCTGCAAACAGGTGAAAATGACTAAGATGCCAAGAACTTGGAAGATTTACTGTTTCTATCTCCTTAAATAATACCTCCTATTATGGTTTTAAATGCTGTTATAGTATTTGAACTGTTTGGAGTATATCAGCACATCTTACCATGAATATTAAAGGTCCTATGGGAACATCGTCAATGGAAATGTGTAAAAAAGCGCATGGTCTCTGAAAATAAACGTTTTTCCGATAACAAATAACCACTAAGTTGATAAATATGTGAGTAGTTTTATACCATAAGCAATGTAATATCGTATACTTACACCGCTTGACTTAACATAGTTTGAAAATTGTTCAATGCCTTCCTTATAGTAATCTAAATATTTAGGGTAGTTGTAAATATATTTGGTTTCAATCAGTTCTTTTAATTCTTGTTCTCCGCCGAGAAGTTCATTGTTCAACAACACAACAACCTGGGACTTTATACAATGCGCTACATCACCAAATTGAATTTTTACATCATTCCATACTTTTGGCCATTCCACACTACTCACACCTACAAACATAATTTCATATTAGTTACGACAAGGACGCAAGGGTGAATAAAAAAAAATAGCAACTAATACAAGTATTATTAATTTATTTTTGGATTATTCTCAGTCCTGGCTGATCTTTAATCTTTTGTATATATCGATGTACAGTAATAAATTATATTACATGTTTAGTTTAATCCATAAACTTAGTATACTAGCGTTATAACTTTATAAAACGACTCTTTGTGCTGTCATATCATTAAAAAAATAAACTACAATAAAAGATGTTTGAACATCACATTTCAAAGGTAAAATAATTTTAATTTCCTAATGTATATACACAATAATACAAAATATCAAATAATTAAAATAGCGACGCCATTACTAAGGACATTGCCAGGGACATAAATTCTATTTACTCATTAACGCATTCTATTAGTATTTTTTTTTTGGCAGTAAAACTACTTTTTAATTTATAGGTAGGTATCGAAGAGTAGACATGTGCTTATAGCTTAAGGCTGCGAAATTACGTTAATTGAAACATTACTTTTAGCGCCCGGTGTTCAACCAGTGTCCCTCCCACGATACTTTGGTTGGAGGATTTCTAACTTATTATTACTACTCCTCATAACGTGATGTCATAGCTGTCAATTCGAACCAATGTTGTCGCCACATCAAAAACTCTTATTTATTTTATTCAAAATAGGGGCAAACTATAATAGATGATAAAACAGTTTACTATTTAATAAAAATGACCTGTGGCTTAGGTCTTTATATCACACAGAGTCCTGAGCCACATTTATTTTTTATTTAAACTTATCAGTATGGCAAGTTTAGAGCAATAAGTCGCAATGTCTTTTCTTGCTTCAAGCAATCCTCTAATTAAATTGGGGTTAAGCATAATACTTTGGCGCTCTTCTACCAAAATAAACCTTCCTTGTAATTCAGTAGAAATCGAAAATGTCTTTAGAATAAACACAATATGACATTTGATTGATTGATTTCCAGAACGTTCGTTGTAAAAAGTAATGTTTTCTGATTGTAAACAATTTCCATTTTCACTTATCTGGACCTGTCATAACTTGTATAAAGTTTAATCGATGCGTTTCTGTCAAAACTTGCATCTCACCTATTATTGAAACTTCCGCTCCTTACTTAGCGCTATCATTTAATTTGTGTGATTGCTAAGTAAGGAGGAGGTTTCTCTGATCTCATAAAACATAGTAAAATCACACCTCTTCTTAAATCCCGAGACAGTATAGATTTAAAATATTACAAACTAGATGTATATGTAGCTGATAAAAATGCTTGAAAAAATGCTGATCGTGATCCACACTCACACTGTAAATGAGTAGGTATTCGTAATGGTCTTTAGATTCTGCTTCTTCTTTTGAATTTTCTGTGTATTAGTTTTAGTTTTCTTTTAATACACTTATCTATTGGTATTTTTTTAAATTTTCACACAATATTGACAATTACCTTGTATTGAGAATGTGGGTATGACATAAATTTTAGTGTTTCATTTAGAAAATATTACATTTTACATGTGAGAATTTGAGAATTGTGTGGTTAATATTAATAAGTAAATTTTTATATGTTTCCTGGCAGTTCTGAGTATGTCATGCTCCCCTAGAAGTCCTGCTAATGGTGGCGTGTGTGTGGGCCCGTTGTTGACTTGGATGATGAATTGATGACTGACGCGTGCGTCATTCTCCTGAAGGGGTGCCGCTAGTTGGGGCTGCTCTGGATGCACCTCACTTGTGCTTCATTTTACTCATATTTAATACCCTTTGTGTAAAAATAAAATAATATTAAGTAAATATTTTTATTGTTTGTGTTATTATTGTTAAAATTAATAAATACGCCATGTAACATAATTTTTTTATTATGTTATTATCCTTTTTTGGAATAAGACTAAAATGCTTCCATGTTTTTCTTTGTTACTTTACTACCAATATTTAAATTACAATCACTTTTGATAGAATAAACCGATATTAATGAAATAACAATTATATGTTACTCAAGGATACATAAGCTGCACTAAAAGTATCGGGAATGGAATATTTCCACTATTCCTATCATATTAAAATCATTTTAATTGAAAACTCCTTGGTTTTAAAAATCGAATACTTACCATTTATTTATTAAAAAAAAAAAAAGATTCTCGGTCTTCTCAGAAGGTCTTCTCAAACTTGTTTAGTCGTTGAGAAAATGGAATTGACTGGAGAAAATTCAAGGGCGATGATTTATTATGACTTTCGAAGCGGTTTAACACAAAACCAGTGTGTTGACCGGATGCTTTCTGCATTTGGTGATGAAGCCCCATGCAAAACCACAATTTATCGCTGGTTTGCTGAATTTCAACGTGGACGTGTCAAGCTCATTGATGATCCCCGTTAAGGTCGTCCAAAAACTGCAGTCACCCAAGAAAACGTTGATGCTGTGCGTAAGCTGATTGAGGAAGATCGACATGTGACATACAGCGAAATTCAGGCAAATTTAGACATTGGCATAAGTCAAATACAAATAATCTTGCATGAACAATTAGGTGTAAAAAAGTTGTTTTCCCGATGGATACCGCATTTGCTCTGTGAAGAGCAAAAAGCGGCTCGCGTTACTTGGTGCGTCAGAACTCTCGAAAGATTCCACGCAGGATCCTCAAATGCTGTATACAACATTGTATCAGGTGACGAATCCTGGATATACGCGTACGAACCCGTAACAAAAAACCAGTCACGAGTTTGGGTGTTCGAAAATGAGTTAAAGCCAACTAAAATTGTTCGTTCAAAAATGGTGGCCACGTTTGTCTCCAAAACCGGTCTGTTGCGACTATTCCTCTTGAGGGACAAAGAACGGTTAATGCAGAATGGTATGCTAGCATTTGTTTGCCACAGGTCGTTTCCGAACTCCGTAAAGAGAACTGCAACCGCCGCATCATCCTCCATCACGACAATGCGAGTTCTCACACCGCGCACAGAACAAAAGAGTTTTTAGAGCAAGAAAACATAGAATTATTAGACCATCCGCCGTACAGTCTCGACCTAATCCCTAATGATTTCTATACTTTCCCTAAAATAAAAAATAAATTGCGTGGTCAGAGATTTTCATCACCTGAAGAAGCTGTGGACGCCTACAAAACGGCCATTTTGGAGACCCCAACTTCCGAATGGAATGGTTGCTTCAATGATTGGTTCCATCGTATGGAAAATGTGTCAAATTTCGCGGAGAATACTTCGAAAAGCAATAAATACATTTTTAAATAGTAATGTTGTGTCACTTCCTTGATTCCCGAAATTTTCAGTGTAGCCCTCGTATATTGTTTATTTATTTATTTTTTGATTTATTACTTTAACAAAAGGCAGATACAGAGTATTTACATAAAGATGCAACATAAACTCATTTGAGTTTTATCCGTGCCGTCAAAAGTGTTAAATACCAACAGAATAAATTGTAATCACATTCATCATCAGATCCAGACCAGATAACAATGGGACCAACTAGGATGTACAATGTACACCCGTTGAAACAAAAAAAAAACATTGCACTAGCCCAGGGGTCGGCAACCTGTGGCTCGCGAGCCACATGTGGCTCTTTCGATGTTAAGTTGTGGCTCTCCAGTTCCATATGTAAAAAAATATTATTTACTATCAAAACTCTTAAAACCGTGTAATTGAGTACTATGATATAGTATGACTGAGATTTTCAATTCACTGGTTTATCTAAAAAAAAAAAACTCATCAATTCCTTTTACGGTGAACAAATAGGGGCGCCGCTTGTATTTACAAATTTAATTGGCTCTTTAAAAATTGTACAATTTTGTAAATTAACATTTGGCTCTTCCGTCTTAAAAGGTTGCCGACCCCTGCACTAGCCACCTTCGAGTAATGGGGTAACAAATTATATATTTATTATATAAAAAAAGATGAAAGTAAACTAAAAATCTCCCCTTTTTTTCAAGTCGTCTAAAAATAATGAAGGTGTGAAATGAACGCAGGTAGATACTTATTTTATACAACATAAAAAATATCGACATATCGATAGATTGTGTTTTGCTTTTAGTCAATCCCTGTGCCAAACGCGGTCATATTCATATATACAATATTTCTTTATCAAACACATAATTTTTAAAAATATTATAATATCTCAAAAATAGACAATTTACTGCATATATTAAGTGTAATACAAAATTATTTTATGTTTATCCTATATACAAAACTAACTATATACAAATATACAAAAATAAACACTGAAAGTAGTATTAAACTTTTAGTACTTAGCTGTAAGATGTTTATTTCTTTGGAAATACTATTGTATACACCACAAACACAGAATACGACACTATTATTTTATTATTATTATTTACCCGTTTAAATATAGAAAGATTACGAGGAAAACACGAAAATTAAAAGGGGATTTTTTTGACAGGAGACTACTGGAGACTAAGTTTTCAAATCCGGTTTCATTGTCGGGTTTACCTCTTTCTCACACCTAGGTTTCTGTATAAGGCTAGGTATCTCACTCGCACACTTTGTTCGTCTATTACGCTAGTATACGAAGTTTATGGTCCTTACACTCTCAGTCAGACGTCTGTAAAACTCGCACACACAACATATTAGTTTCGGTGACGCGAAAATGAGGAGACTGTTTGTCTATTAGGCTAGTATACTAATTCAGTCGTGAAGCTAGTTGCCTGTTCCAATACGTAAGTAGATCCTATGGAGGAGAACATGCAAGATACTCTAAGGACACTCTTTATCAACATGTTTTTTTTATGTAATATTCAAAACATATAAAGTCTTTCATTTAACCCGGAGTACCCGCACCTTTCATTAGTTTATAATAATAATATGACCAATCGCAAAATAAGGTCCCAACCTTAGATTGACCTAGATTATAATCGAAGGTCCCAACTACTGAAGTACTTGAAAATACGCACCTCGTATGACAGGAGCTTCAAATAACTTTTTTCTGTATTTATGCAATCCTCTTACCAAATGCATGCAGTAAATAAATTCTTTTGTAACCCTGTTACCAATGACTATGAGTTTTACGCGCTTGAAGTCCTCAGTTTTCGGTGCCGGATACAATGGATTATCCACGGAATTGTGACTGTATTTATATGTACCAAAATATTTATCTTTAATCCGATGTTCCCATGGGTGTACAAAGATCGGTTTTTCTTTAATAATAATTTCAGGATTAAAAAACGTCATTTTAAGTAACTGTGTTTTCGTTTATTGATACAATTCACTGATATGTCGCAGCTATTACTTTTTATTTGAATGCAGAATTGTGTCACTTTCCTCTTTGTGGCCTGATATGAGTATCTATGATAATATAGATACATAGGTATACTTTATTGAACACCAAATATGACATAAGTAGTCAGTAGGATATACAAAAAACTGTTACAAATGGGCGATCACAGCCTGCATCAATGCAGGCTGTGATCTCTTACAGACAACCTTTAAATGGATTATAGTCCAGTCAATTAAGCTATAAAAAGAGTGTCAAATTCGGAATTGGAGATAATAACCTGGAAACTCGTATAAACCTTTATTTTGGCATTCTAAATGTTGTCTCAAAAGTCTCATAAAATCCTTGAGTTATCCAAGGTCAAAGATCACCAAAAAGAGGGTCAACTTCGAAATGAGAGGTACTAAGCTGGAAACTCGTATAAACCTTTATTTTGGCATTCTAAATGTTGTCTCAAAAGTCTCATAAAATCCTTGAGTTATCCAAGGTCAAAGATCACCAAAAAGAGGGTCAACTTCGAAATGAGAGGTACTAAGCTGGAAACTCGTATAAACCTTTATTTTGGCATTCTAAATGTTGTCTCAAAAGTCTCATAAAATCCTTGAGTTATCCAAGGTCAAAGATCACCAAAAAGAGGGTCAACTTCGGAATGAGAGGTACTAAGCTGGAAACTCGTATAAACCTTTATTTTGGCATTCTAAATGTTGTCTCAAAAGTCTCATAAAATCCTTGAGTTATCCAAGGTCAAAGATCACCAAAAAGAGGGTCAACTTCGGAATGAGAGGTACTAAGCTGGAAACTCGTATAAACCTTTATTTTGGCATTCTAAATGTTTTCTCAAAAGTCTCATAAAATCCTTCAGATATCCAAGGTCAAAGATCACCAAAAAGAGGGTCAACTTCGAAATGAGAGGTACTAAGCTGGAAACTCGTATAAACCTTTATTTTGGCATTCTAAATGTTGTCTCAAAAGTCTCATAAAATCCTTGAGTTATCCAAGGTCAAAGATCACCAAAAAGAGGGTCAACTTCGGAATGAGAGGTACTAAGCTGGAAACTCGTATAAACCTTTATTTTGGCATTCTAAATGTTTTCTCAAAAGTCTCATAAAATCCTTCAGATATCCAAGGTCAAAGATCACCAAAAAGAGGGTCAACTTCGAAATGAGAGGTACTAAGCTGGAAACTCGTATAAACCTTTATTTTGGGATTCCAAAATTTTGTCTCAAGGCTCATAAAATCCTTCAGATATCCAAGGTCAATGGTCACCAAAATAGTTTTTTGCAAATATCTCACAGATGTAACAGATTACTTCCAGCCAATACTAAGGTCCACCTCCGCAACTAATAAATGTTTGGCTCTGAGCTTTGATTAGACATAGTCGCGGTGTAACATGACATTTAACACTACACTACCATGTCACAGAAAGGAAAATGAATAGTCTAGAAATGTTAAAGAACTTCACCGGCTATTTTTCAATATTTCAGCTTGGATGTAAAATCCGATTTGAAATTATCCATAATCCCATCCGCCAACCGGGTTAAGTTAAATTACACATTTAGGGCGTCTGAAACAAAGTCACAAAATATGCGACTTCTTTGAAGATGGATCTTAGTGGACGGAGGGAGAAATTCCAGAAAATATCGGCAATGAAAGTGACACTTACCATGCCTCACTGCCTACAACTTATATATTTTCTCTGCTGTGGGCCCTATAAATAAGCAGGAATAAGTCTATTGGATATCTATATCTAAGCCAGGACTCAATTTCAAAAGGAGTGACAAACAAACACTGGGAACTGCACAGTTGTATGTAAGTAAGTACATGTAACTGGTACTAAACGTCGTCCTCAGTCCAAAAAAATACTTCCTCATGGTGACAAAATAATATAGCATTATGCTGTTTTGTCCTTTGAACAACTATCTGAAGATGTTCAGTAAGCTAGAAATGTAGATAACTAGCTGACCCGTGTAACTTCGTCTGCGTATCATTAGAGAGCGATACATTTTCCCCGTTTTTGCAATATTTTTCATTGATGCTCTGCTCCTATTCGTCGTAGCGTGATGTTATATATATATATATACCCTTCCTCGATAAATGGGCTATCCCACACTAAAATATTTTTTTAATTTGTTCCTGAGATTAGCTCGTTCAACGAAACAAACAAACTCTTCAGCTTTATAGTATTAGTGTAGATATCATGCTAAGAAGCAGTGGCGTAGCTACCGGATAGCTAGACGGGCCAGTGCCCCCGGGGCCCCCAAGCTCAGGTGGCCCCTCGGACTCTGACTTACAAACTATAAATTGAACTAGTGAAAATTTCGCTTACATTCGGAATATAAGTAAACCAGATTTTTTAGAACCAGAAGTTATCAGGTTTGTACTAGAGTTGTGACTAAACCACTATTTATATTAAATTGCGTACTTGATAACTTGAATATGGAGTTAGACGAATCTAGATTACGATAAATCTGGAGTAGGTACGTTGAATTCGGAACACGAATACGGAACAAACGATTTTAAATAGTTTAGTTGGGGCCCTAGTTTATTTTTTGCCCCAGGGCCTTTGGTTACCTAGCTACGCCACTGCTAGGAAGTGTTGCCGGTCAGCCACAAATGAAGACGTTCTGTACATTTTGTTGTGTACATCTGATCCCTATGATCTAGCTAAATTGACCTAGTTCTCTGATGCTCAACAAATAATTGACGAAGCTAAAGTGCTGTTGATAATGACAAATGATGAGTAGGATATTGATATCATCGGTTTTTTTTACATATATTTGAAAACACAATCAGAAAAAAAAAATTCTTAAGTTTGTAGATATTTGAGTTGCTTCATAGGTGTTTTAGATTGTTTGTCACCTCCAGATACTATTGCAAAGATAACAAAACATTTACTTCAACTTCAACTTTTGGTTTGTGGCTTTGTGGAGTTACCACAATTTTGCCACAAAACATTTAAAGTAAAGCCCCAGTCTTTATCTGACAAAACTTGTCAAAGTGTGACGTTTGGGTAGGGCTGTAAAATTAACGAGAAAATGTGTACTCGTTACTATCGTATCGTTACGTCACTCGTTACTTTCGATGCATATGCATCGATAGCATGAAGTATCAAATCGAGTCTCATCACTTACAGTGTGGAGGACATCGTTCGTACTTTGTAAATAAACTACTCATACGTATACTAAAGGTACCTGTACTAAGTAATTTGTTTACTTTACTGTATTTTAAACTAAATTGAATTATAAAACTTTAAGTAGTATAAATATTTACAAATCATGCACTTAAGGGTGGTTTTAATTGATTTATTAATTTATTGTTGAAAGCAAAAATAAAAGTAAGTAACTTTAAAGACAAAGAGGTGGTGTCAAAATTACTTATTTCGTTATTTAATAAGCTACATGTTGCATAACACAATCATAACATACGAATTTAAAATTAGTAACCCAACAAACATTTTAGTCGCATAAGTGAAACTAACGCTACTCGTAGTGCTATAAACGTCGTAATTAAGTAATTTCATTATGTAATACGGCTTAGTGTCTCATAACTTTATACGACTTTTTAGTCGTATTAGACATCTTATTCGACTTCTACACAACCTGTCGTATATGAGTTTATAAAAATTTTAGCGGTATAACCAGTGCTGTCGTCTTAGTAACGCCTATACAACTTTTACACCGTTATTAATCGTGTTAGAGTCGCGGGAACTACTTTTACGCGATGGTCGTGTAAGAGTGACAAAATGCACTATTAAATGATTTTCAGTCAATTTGATCACTTTTATATAACTTTACAGTGACTGGATGTCGTAATAGTGTATAAAAATACAGTAAACAGACATTCTTATATTATTCTTAAAAATAACTGTATGACGTTAAAATGAATAATAAAGCTGGGCAAAGAAATTTTTACACGAAATCTCTAAATGAACCCTAATTACGTAATGGCTGACATATACTAAGTGCACAGAATGAATAAGTTGTTTAGATGTTGTATTATGGTCGTCTCTAAGTCCTAAAAAGGTAACTGTTAGCACGTTCGTTAAAAATATTTGTTAAAATATTGCTTAATTTAAAGAATTTATAAGGCGCGTTCCTTTTATAGATAAAACTTGCTCATATTACTCGATAAAATTAATTTCCCAACAGAATAATGTACAGGATACTTTAGTTTTGAAGATCCAAATAGCTATACATAAATATACAAAATGGACACTGACAATGAAAATAATTTATTACAATATAAAATTGATCGTCACAGTCAATCGAAATCATTCCGAAAAGTCGCGATAGCACATATGTCATTCGATAAAATGCCGTAAAGCGGTTATAGTAAACACCATTACTCGATGAGACTTTTATTTGGGCTTTCACGACATCTACGCAACCACTACATGACTATTTAGTGATTATTGCGACCACTTCGCGACTCTATTACGACACTGATTCGTATAAAATGGGCCCTTTCTCGGTCGTGTCGACGTGATAGCAACGTATTTGCGACCAGCTTATGGAACCAAAAGTTAGATTTGGCACGTCATGGCAACCTATAAAATGTTTGTTGGGAAACATGCGCGTGCATGCATACAATGCACGATGGGCAAACCGTTTCAGTTTACGCATGTACCACTGATGTTAGAACGGTGCTAGAATGGTAGTATTTATTCGTATAACGAATCGAGACGAGTAACGAAAGGAATGCGTGAGTAAAGTTGCGTTATTTGGAGTCAGGTAATGTATCCGTTACTCGGTAACGAATACATACAGTTTGCGTTTACATACGTTTGTGCATACAAAATTTTGTATGAATTATTTTAAATTTTAGAAAGAGAGAAATTAGAGAGATTAGAGAAAAAGTGCAAAATTTGAAAAAAAACATGGCAATTGATGGTTTTTACGAGTTTTGGGTACGTTAATTGTAAAACTGCATCATTTTAGCCATTTTCGTACAGCACGCGCTCTCCGGTAGCCTATTCCAGACAAATTTCTGCTCGTTCCAATTTACATTGTTATACATTCCGTCAAAAAAGTATCGGGAATTGATGATTTAATTCTAATTCTCTAAATAAACGTGAAAATTATACATTTTGACTGATTGACTGACAGATCATCAAAATTCGATTTCTTCACTTCTAGGCCACTTAGAAACATGAAAATTTGGTCCAGAGCTAGGGTTTATTAAAATGTAAAGGATATAATTTAAAATCTGGGAATGGGGTCAAGTAATCTATCATCATACATGACTGCCTCGGTCGCGAATATGCAAGCGTAGCGTAGCGGAGGATTTAAAAATAAAACACCATCGAGTCGGTCGAGTACAAACTTATACAATCCAACAAAATAAAACAAATAATACACAAATAGTACAAAATAATACAAACTACTAAAAAAATTCAATGTAAATATATTACATCAATAAACTATTACAAAAACATAAAAAAAATCTTTAATGCATTATTTTATACATTGACGAGTAAAATTCGTTAAGTAAAATCAATCCGTGTATCGTTATAAAAAGAAAAATATGATTGAATTTAGGCCTGTCTATTTTCAAATTTATCTGCAAAATAAAGAAATATAAATTAATATCAAGCTATAAATAAATTGTGATACTACACTTTTCTGTGAATATATCATTCGTATCAACTTCTTTCATGAGCTGCACAGAGATGAGTCCTCTTCATCGTCAGTATTCGTCATAAAAAGCCTTCACGTAAGTCATCAGTGGGATAGCTTAGACTACGTTTATACTGATCTAACCAAATATAAACTATGGCGCAAAATTGAATCATTCTTTTGAGGTGGATGCGCGTGTGGCACGCTGTGAGGCGCATGCTTAATTAGGAAAAATATTAATTTTAAAATATACTTCGCATCAAAAAAATCGAAACACTTCTAAAGTTTGGTTTTATATGAGTTTTACATATATTTTTACAATAAACAAAAAATAATAAAAATGCCAGTTAATTGCGGATATTATAAGGTATCGTTTAACGAATATTAATGTTTAAAATTAAAATTAAATTTCTTCTAGCTATCTATAATATAAATTTATATAGTTCAACAGGTATGTTTTTACCCTTTAAAACAAGACATAGAAACAAGGCCGTAAAACAAAAAATGTTTCAAAAAGTTTATTCAGTATCTCGTATTTCCTCCCCGGGCTCTAATGACTGCTTCCCTGCCGTTTCTCATGGAACGGATGAGAGTCACAATCTCTTGTTGTGGGATGTAATCCCACTCTTGTTGTAAAGCTGTTTTAAGCTAGCCAAGCGTCTCCGGAGCAAGATCTCTCACTCTGACTCGTCTCTTCAACTCATCCCATAGGTGTTCTATGGGATTCATATCTGGGCTTCTTGCTGGCCAGCCCATCATTCATCATTCACTCAAGCAAACTAAACCGTTTATCTAAATTTAATTTATTACACAGTACGTAGATACCCCTTCGCATTAAGGGAATGTAATTCAAGTAGGCTTGTGTAGTTCATGAACTAAGTACTATTAGGAATTCATTCCTGACATGGAACTAGAACGAACTATTCCGTAAGCTTATAGGACTTCGTTCATTTAGTACATTAGTACTGTCAAGAAACATAAAACGACTGAATCGTCGGCTAAAAAGTCGTACGTTACGTCCCCGCGCGACACGGCGGTGAACGAACAAATAAGACTGAGATGCAGGCTGTCTGCATTAAATTTTAGATAATTCGTACTTACCTATTAGTTTCCATTTTGAATTTAGTACATTGTTAGATTAGCAAACAAACATCGAAACCAAAACAACAACACCATTTTGCGTGTTATTATTTTTATTCGGTGTTTGTTTGCTTATGCATTGACTTCCTAATTATATTATTATATAATATATTTTTGTTACATAAATGTAAATAAATTAGTATGGTGATTTTACGAGAATAAGAATGACAGTCTTAAGCTATGGTCTTATGCATGCAAAGTATGAAGAAGATCCAAATATTCATTCAATGCAGTTACAATTCTATTCTATTAGTTCAATAGTACTACTGAACTAATAGAACTAGAAGTCCGAACTAGTTCATGTGAGTGACTGTACTAGATTGGAGCGCTCTTGTCAGTGACCGAGTAAGAACAAGTCTAAATTCAAGTGTAAATGTAACTAGACTACATAAGATGTATTACACTTCATTCACTATTAATACTAATACTTACAAAAATATACATCGGCCTTGCCTTATTTGGAAATGTTTGGCAGGCTAGTTGGAGGGGGAGCCATGTTATTGGAGCCAGGATCGGTGTGGAAAAAACCATGTGATGAAGTTTCTGTTGCCTTATCATGCGTGGTCATTAACGCTTCTCGATACTTGCGATTTCTTATTTGATATTCTGCGACAGTAATTGTTGGACGCTCCTTTGCGTACTCTAAGCTTCTTATGGATTTCTGTGCTCTTTGTTCAATATTGCCGATAGTCCTAACGTAGTCAGAAGATATTTTGCGGAAAAATTTCTTCCCATGTTGTAAATGGAGAATGTAATCGATGGAGTAGTCTCCTGATGAAGGGTAATTACGGTAATATTTTTCTTGTTCTTCATCGTCATTAATGTTAATAAGTGATTTCGTTAACAAGTATTTATTTGAAGGTGTCTCTGTCAAGGGTCTGTAAGTAAAAATCAGCAATTCAGAAACCGCAGTTCGTATTTAAGTAGCTCAACGTGCTTACGCTTTAATAATTAAAGTTACTTAATGAAAGTGGTAAAGAAAACTGCGAGTGAACATACTCTTTACAAACTAGTCACAAAAAAAACTGTCTAACGCAGTGATCTGACACCCCGGGTTTTAAATGCTAGCCGTCTAAGTTGCCAACTGTAGGTAAAATATATTATAAATTTTATGTTGTATTTAATATGTTATGCTGTATGCGTAACATATTAAACACAACATAAAATTTAAATAAATATTCATACATATATTTTTTAAATGATACGAGAATTTAGATTTTAAAAGTAATAGTGTATTAGAAAAATAACAAGTAAATATAAATGGTTATTAAAGTAAATCTTAATGGTTTAAATATGAAAGTTAGATATAATTTGATATTGGTTTGGTTGTCTATGGTGAACTGATTCGACCGCCGATTGCGTAGTGCCCGTTCTCACTGACTATTTTAATTAATTAATTAAATAATTCTAAATGTAATTTACTCTGTATACTAACTTGTAATTTTTTAAAGTGGGAAGTATATCATCATCAGTCCTGATTCCGAACTCTTCGTATAGACGATTTAGGGTCGGTATTCTCTGCGACCCTGTTCCAAAGCGTAATCTTGACCCGGGTTCGTTGTTCCCTCGTTTTGAGTAAATGTTTTTGGCAATGGTGACTTTCCTAAGTATATAATATAAATAATATTTAGTCTCTGTCTTAATATTTTAATCAAGAATACATTTTATAGTGCAGTGATTACTGTACTACTAAATGTATTCTAGAAAAATAAATGGGAGCACGTGTGTGTATCCGTTTTGGAAATCTACACCTTTATTAGAGAATGTAGATGAGGGATGCCAAAAATTGCTGTAATTGCCAAAATTTGTTGTATTTAGACTTAGTTTATGGCTTGGGGCGAGTTTGAATAAACCGCATGTTCCTGGTTTTATTTTTAGCTAGGATTTTGATCATTTTCATTCGCTATACGCAGATCTAAATATATTAATGTTTATATTTCTGTAAATGAAACGTTTTAGTTTATAATAAATACGAAACGTCATCACCTAATAGATTCGTCATGTTCGTTCGGCGAGGTTTTAGACAATATAGATTTTGAATTATCTGCAGTCATTAAATCGGATTGACGTCTTACATCCTTTTTTTGCGTTAGTTCTGTACTTGTACTGTTGATCGTTTCCGAACTGCAACTGAATCACACTTTTTATAATTAGAATATGGGGTTTTAAAAAAAAGTGATAGCTTTTGATAGCTTGAGACTTTGACGAGATTGCGTCATGGAGCCATTAATATGAATTTAATTTAAATGACAGTGCATGATCGCATTTGTATTCACCTATAAAGTGTAAAATCCTCATCTTTTGTTTCTTCTTCCAAGGTTTCTCCTAAAAGGGCTGCTATTTCCTCTGGGCGAATAAATCCGGTTTGACGTCTAGAAACCAGACCGTGTGGTAGTTTTTCATTGGGTAAAGTTATTGATACACTCCTAAAATTATACAGGAAAGCAATATAATTAATAATATTTTTATCATAGAAATAATAATGCTATGAAAGCTACCGTTAAAATCGTCACTCGTTGACCACTTTATTTATTAAATTTTTTTTCTTTGATTATAAAAATATAGTATTCTATGGTTTTAAATGTTGGTCTATTGTTTTTAACCTATATACAAAAGTGATTCAACGATACACGATTTTGATGATTATTTTTTCATTACATAGGTACTATTTGCACATTATTATTAGTTTCACTACACACCTATGTGTGTCACCTCAATAACAGCGACCCCGATAATTTCCTTATTAATTATTTACTTATAATATTTCTGCTAGTCAGCTAAATCTCTGTTCCATGTGTGTGCGATGTTAGGTCACACACGATTAATATTAGACTATAAATACCGACCGACTACCGAGAGGCGCGGAAAACTCTGAAGCTGGCCATAAGCGGCGCCAAAGAGGAGAAGGGAAAGGAAATGCTGGAGGGTCTCGATCGTGACCCCTGGGGTCACCCATATCGCGCGGCGCAACAAAAGCTCCGCGCGTCCCCCCCCCCCCCCCCCTTACGGAGACTCTCCAGCCCATCTTCCTACATGAAGTGGTTGAGGGCTTTTACCCGCAACACACACCCTCGTCGATGACCCTATTGGTCGGACACGACGTTGAGGTCGAAAATGAGGACGTTCCGCCCATCACAGAGGCGGAGGTAGGGCGACTGTTCTACGGATCCGTTCCATGAACACCGCCCCCGGGCCAGATGAGATTCCTGTCCGAGCATTGGCCCTCGCCCTCGACCACATGTCGGACCGTCTCAGGGAAGTGTCCGACGCTAGCCTGGCGTCCGGATGCTCCTCTGACTGCTGGAAGAGCGGGAAGCTGGTACTTTTAACGAAGCCGGGACGGCCAACTGACTCGGTCGCGGCCTACAGGCCTGTCGTGTTGCTGGACGAGGCGGGTAAATTGTTTGAGAGGGTCTTCTCTACCCGCATCGTTCGGCACTTTGGCGAGGTCGGCCCCAATTTGTTGGACGCCCAATTCGGTTTTCGAGCGGGGCTTTCGACCGTCGGTGCTATGTTGCGCCTGAGGGCTGTGACCAAAAACGTAGTGAGCTGTGGCGGCGTGCTGTTGGCAGTGTCGTTGGACATCGCCAACGCATTCAATAGTCTGCCATTCAGCTACATCAGGGAAGCACTCCACTATCATGTGATGCCACAGTACCTGAGGCGGCTAGTGGCAGACTATCTCGAGGAGGGTACCATCATGTACAAGGACCGAGATCGAGTTTTAAGTCGTCGGCCCATGTCGTGCGGTGTTCCGCAGGGGTCTGTCCTTGGACCACTCCTAGACTCCTAGTCACAACTCGGGGGGCCAACTTTCAAGAGGCGGCGCGTTCGGCTACCAGGAGAGTCTCTCTGGCGGTCGGGTGCATCGAGGCGCTAAGCTTGCGGGTGGCCCTGGATAAGATGGCGGCCCTTTTATGCCATGGGCCCCGTCGAGGTCCACCCCCTGGCGCCTCTATCGTGGTTAACTCGTCGTCGTACCGATTCAGGCCCACATGAGGTATCTGGGCCTGATCCTCGACTGCAGGTCGCTCTTCGACGAGCACTTCGGACAGCTTGCTCCGAAGCTGGTCGACGCTGCGTCCGCCCTTAGGCGACTCTTACCCAATTTGGGTGGACCCAGCGTCGCTACAAGACGGCTGTACACGGGGGTTGTCCGGTCAATGGCACTGTACGGTGCACCGGTGTGGGCGGGAGCTCTGACCGCCCAGAATAGGGCGCGCTTCTGGCGCCCTCAGAGGGTTATGGCGGTTAGAGCCATACGCGGATACCGCACCGTGTCGACGGAGGCGGCGTGCGCGTTGGTCGGGACACCCCCGTGGGATTTGGAGGCGGTAGTGCTCACCGAAGTATATCGGCGAACGGCTGAGTTCCAGGCTGGAAGCGGCAGTCGGCCCCCGCCTGAAGAGGTACGCGAATGGCGCGAGGCCGCTTGCCGAGCCACCATGGCTCGTTGGTCGTCCTGGCTAGAGGCTTCACGCGCTGGCTTTGCCGCCGTGGAGGCGCTCCAGCCGGTCATCGTCGAGTGGGCAGGGCGGCAGCACGGGACCCTTTCCTTCCGACTGACGCAGGTTCTTTCTGGGGACGGTTGCTTCGGGAAGTACCTGTACTCGGTCGCTAGGAGGGAATTGAATCCCGCCTGTCACCACTGCTACTGCAGTGAGGACTCGGCTCAGCACGCTGGCGGTTTGCTTCGCCTAGGCAACGCATCATTTTATTTTACCGCGGTTGCGACCTTCTGTGAGGACATCATCTCGCAGAAGGAGGCGGCGGAACGGGTCCCGGGGGGCGATTTCCACTGGGACTCAATTCGTTGCCGGCAACCCGGGCGGCGGAGGCGCGCTTTCTAGCGCCTCATGCCGCCCTGAGTGTGGCCGCGGGTATTCGGGACGGGTTTTCGCCTCCACCCGTTATAGTGCTCCCCCGCAAGGAGGCGGTGTCCGCGTGTACTTGGACGTCGCTTAATTGAGAGGTTTTTGTACCCGAAGGTGGTGCCCGCACTTTAGCGGGTGGGCACTAGGAGGGTTCCGGATGTCTTAATAAAAGCTGTTCCCGGATCCCTCCTATTTAAGGTGCAGTACGGCACACCGTGTGGTTTTAATGTTTTAGTCGGTTCGATTCAGACACACCGCCCCACCGAAAAACCCCGGTGGGGTGACGGCCCGAGGGGGTTTCCACATGCACAAAAAAAAAAGGTCAAAATATGATGACTATGATGCCAGTCTGTCGATAGTAATTATTGAAATAAAAAATATTATATAAATATAAAAGGGCATACTAAAAAGTACTTAGTATTTATTAGACTAAATACTTACTGCTTTTTCGCATTATTCCTATAAAGAAAACTAAATATCATATTTTTGAAAGTCATTTGGTAATTTGTGATTTTTTTAAATTTTATCACTTGGCAACAACAAATATTCGGTGGTTTATGTACCCAGCCTAAAGGTTTTTTTTAAATTTTTGATACAAAAACAACAACAACAGACAGGCACACATACTAATAACGAAATGTTAGTTCTAAATTGAGAACATAATTTTACATTTTAATTAAACAATTTTTAGTTCACTAAGTCTCCCCTCTTTACTCGTGTACTTATAAAGGCCAGTTTCAATTGGTTTTTATCGACACTCGATATCTTTAGTACATTGTAAAAAAAAAACTGAATAAGAAGTTTATTTGAGGTGAAATGTTTAATGAAAAACTAAATGCGTATATTAAATGTACCTACGATTTTAGTTGATACATCGAATTATCTTTAAATTTCTTGTGATGCCAACAAAAACTAGTGACAATTTTCAGTGCTTGATTTAATAATAAAAGCTCCCTTACCTCTGACGTACATTGATTATTTCTTTATCAAGCACGCTAAAAGAAATAATTAAAATAAATGAAAAATAAATAAAATCAACAAATTGCTATTGTAAAAAGAAAACAAATTTTACCGAATTAATCGCAGTTCATCATCATTTATTACATCTGTTCTGCAAATAACAGAAAGAAAAATCTTTAGTTCTTAGTTTTAGTTATTTAGTTTTTAACTTCGTCGCATGTTTCATCTGTAATCTACTTTTTACTAATTTTATCCCAGTAACCTCTTCAATCTTATCTAACACTTCTTAAATTACCTAAGTATATTACCCATGTTCACATAACGTGGTTGGACATTTCGCAACTCGTAAATACTTTCTTTGTAAGTTAACAAAATGTATGTATGTAAAATAAAATAAACTCACTTTTTTTTGGCCATTATTTCATCGAAGAGTGTTAACTTGTGTGGCATATTTGATATTTTATTAACAATACGACCAGCGAAACTGACTGAGTCAATGTTCTCTCTGCAAGAAGAAGCATCCATTCAAAGATAAATCCATGCATTTGTTTTTACACGTCTTTGTTACAAACCCTGGCCTCCGGCTTCAGTAGGTGAAATGATCGGCCATTTATTGAGAAATGATCGTTTTGTAGTAGGTACGTGAGGTCTTGTGAGATTTACGCAGTAAAATGTATTAATGAATATTCAATGTGTTAGGCCTACGATATTTTTTTTATATTTAAGTTGATAGTTTGGCAATATTTCATAAAACTTTGACAAAATGTGTAGGTAGTGTGTAATACATATTGGTTGAAAATGTGCAAGTTTTACGTTTGGTGTAAAAATAGTAAATTACAGTTCACGTAGAAACTATCATTATTTCTTTTACGTACATGCGAAAAGAGTGTGTTGCCGCGTTACGTGGCAAACTCATTACCGTGATCATAACATTAATATTGTTACGAATAACCCGCGCCATCCACTGACGACAGTCATAGAGAACGAGAATGAGGATCAGTCACGTTTTTTGTTAAGTATGCAGATATAAAGCAATAAAAAAACAATAATTACTGTGTTTAAATTTTTTTAATCGGATCAAAAATGACCAAGATACAGAGATTTTAGTGCACCAACTTAAAAAACGCTCGCGAGAAAGACCGTGAACGCTGTGACGTCATTCATCGCATATCGGCAAAAGTGGCGGGTCTCCTTCGCGTCGCCAGCTTGGTAAGCTTTTAGTCTAGCGCAGTTAGTGCAACGACCTGACGGTTGCTGATTTTTCAGATTATTTTTAAAGTGATAATGCCGTCAGATAAGTATTGCATTGTTCCAAAATGCAAAAATACAAGTGTTAATGCACCTAATAAGCTTTTTTGGACTGTGCCGAAAGATGCACAAATAATAAAAAAAAATGGTGTAAAGCAATGCGGAGAGATGACAAAACTCCTCTGTCATGCCGAAGTGGTTTATAGATACTGTTGCGAAGATCATTTTGACGTAAGTAGGTACCTGCAATATCCTAGCTAGAGTATCTACCTAATATCAGTAGGTACAATATGGTCAACGGGTCTAGTGCTAATCATTCGTAGTAGTTTCGATGCGCAGTAGACAATTTAGTATGAAAAAGCTGCACTGCGCATGTCAAACAGCTAAAATTCGCGAATAGATCAGTGGATCTATTATACGTAGGTATATTATATTCTATACGGTCAGTGGACCGTATAGAATATAATATACTTACGTATTGTGCATCATTTCTATAATTTCTTAATAACATTTGATGTTCGTTCACTCATGCCTAATGCCTACCTACTCAAATAAACAATCGAACACAAGGATATTCGAGCCCAGGGCTGTACTCAGACCACCATCGCGATGTTACAGAGAGGATTTTTCGACCAGAGTGATACCACGGCCTCACAGAAAACCGGCAGTGAAGCAATGTTTGCATTGCTTTTTGCCGCGTGAGTGAGGTTACCGGAGGCCCTAACCCTTCCCAGTTCCCTATTCCCGTCCTTCCACTCTTCCCACTCGTCCCCCCTCTCCCTCTATTCCCACCTTACAGGGCGGCAACGCACTTATGACTGATGATTTACAGGTGCCCATGAGCGGTGGTAGTCATTTACCATTAGGTGACCCGTCTGCTCGTTTGCCCCCTATACCATAAAAAAAATGCCCTGAGCGGGCAGGTAATTTTGTCATGTGATAAACGCGATCTGTGATTATGTGTGAAAGCGCGCCTGCCGCCCGACGCCCGTTACTGACTGTTGAGTATTGTTTTATTTGTATCCTCTCCCATTCAGATGAAATGGTCAAACAATAGTTTTCGTCATAGTCAACTTCGTGTATAGCTAAAGATTTATCTTGTTCAAACTGAGGGCTCGCTACGCAAAACAAGCATTTTCTTTTTCCTGCGAAAAACATGCTGTTCGGTTTGTGCTTTGCACTTGTTAGAGATAATATTTGAATGATTTAAATAATCGAAAGAATCTCATCCTCAGAACACGCAGTTAAAGTGGGTAAGTAGGTAGTTAGATACCTATTTTAGGTACTTAGTAGGAGTAGGTAGGAATAGACTTACTTACCTTTTCATTTTATCCCTACAAAACCGACCTCCATAATAGGTAGCTACCTACTCGTATCTATTTAGATATCAATAGATACTCACTATATTAACATATCACGACATAAGCGAAATGGTGAATAATCTGAACCAAACTGACCAAACTAGCGATTGTGCACGAGTGGAGGGCGCGATTCGCGACGTGTGACGTCATCATACCAAGCCCAGCTCCGAGCAAACGTTTCGAAATAGACGAACAGAAAACTTTAATAACTTTGTCATTTCTTGTTGGATTTGAATCATTTAAAAAACGAAATGATGAAAATGTTATAGCGCATACGCTCTTATATTTAGAAATCTAATATTTTATTATGTGAATGATCCTCATTAGAGTAAGATGCATGCCATCTGTTGATGAAACACTGAACTAGTAACCCATAAACAGAATTTGCCACGATGTATTGGAAAGTTCTACTGTATTTTCGAGTCTTCGAAAATGTTGCGATTTTTCTGGAAATAACGTTTCGGCTATATAAGAGTGTTAGTTTACTCTTCAATTTGAGTTACAAACGAGTAAAGTCCAAAGTGCAAGTGAATTTAGACTTGTAATAGTAATTGTGTCGTAATTTTTATTTTGATTTGTTAAAATAAATTGTGTCTACTGTACTGTTTCTTTTGGTTGCGTGACTTAGAAGGTTGATTTTTTTACAGCTTCAAGGGACCGCAGATAGAAAGAAGTATTTGGTATTAATTTCACATTGATGTGTCCACGGGTTCCATAATACTCTACTACCCTCAACCAACTTCGCTCTTGGATAAGGCAACGGACTCGTGAAGCGCACAACGGTCGTTGGACTGGCTGCAATCTGTTCAAACTGGTGCTGACAGAAATCTCTCCTGTCAGACTGCTCAGTCTCAACCGACTAGACATCCGAATAGTTGTAGGAGCCATTACGATTACGGGCTACTGGGCCCTGAATTGGCATCTATTTACTATCAATTCAACGTCATTCAACGAGAATGTCTCAACGCGGAGGAAACAGCCGCCCAACGTGGGCGTGCGAGGAGGCGAGAATCCTGGAGTGCGAGTTAGTGACACAACGAGCAAGGTCGCGTCTAATAGCCTGTGAACGCGAAGCTTCTGTCCTTCTGGGAGGAGCTAGGCTGGCTCAACTAGCCACACTTGTCCGGTCCGTCTGTGAGTCTAAATGGGGAAACAGAGCCCACTACTAGTATCAATGAGGTCACAATAATTAAATTATGTAGTTATTATTACTTTAAATAGCTCTGGAGTAAGCTTTCATCGTCATCATTAAGGCATGGATCTGCAAATAAATATAAAAAAATATAATTTCATCAGTCAAGAAGAATATAGATTCAAACCCCTATTTATATTTATACCAAATCTATTACGATAATTGAATGGTATTTGGACGCAAAAACAAGTAAGGACATTATATTCTAGCGAGTAACAAAAAAAAAGGTCATATTGGTTGTACAGAAATCAATTGAAGTAAACTGAATCAAAAAAATTTGAAAATGTAAATACATACGTGGGATGCTCAGTAAATTTTACGAAACCTAAAAAAACACGTTTCTTCTGTAACAGCCGTCAAAGGGCCACCATCTTTCTTCATCGGTCAAAGTTTGCCGACCTTACTTAAACTCTATGAAAAATCGGTACACAGTTGCCTTAGCAGGACCTGCGTGTGCAAAATTACAATTTCCCGAAACGATTCTTCCGGTTTTCGGCTACATTCGAAATCGTAAAATTTCATTGCGTGAAAATGTTTTCGAGATAGATCCATTTTTCAGTGACAAATTTATTACGATAATAAAAACAGAAGTATTTCAGTGAGACATTTAACTAGTTCGTAATAAAATGTGGAGGGAAAAAATCCATGTTCTATCGTCTATGATCTTATTATTAAAATAAAGTATTAGCTAGCAGTGTTCCATACATAAAAACTAGTTTTCGCAAAATTTCTGAGTGGCCTAGTATTAGTGTTAATTGAATTAGTGATAGCCTATAAGTTTTATCTTATTTATTTTGGAAAATATTAATATTATTATCCAATATAGTTTTTTTAAGTATCAGTTTATCAGTGTATTTACAAGCGTATTTCGTATTAGTTTTATAAACTGTGTAGGTTTGCAATCTAGATTTCAGAATCTACACAGATTTCAAAAAATAATATGAGTTTTGGGTCGAGATTATGTTACAGGTATTAGTAGGGTATAAAAACATTGTACTCTATTGTAGAACTGATTTTAAACCAAATATTTTTATCTAGGTAATACCGTACCTAATAATTTTTGTTTGTTCGAATATTCCAAGTGTAATATTTATTACATATTGGCATTCTAATATAAAACTTATTACCAGACATATCCACGTCTACTGTCAGATAATCGAATAAAGTATCTAGAATAAATTTAGGGATTTTAGTCTCCAATAGTTTGTGTTGTGGTTGATGCAAGCTCTCTTCTAGATCACTTTCGAGACAGTAATCACCCCTCAATAACCTGTGGGTTAAAATAATTAATGCAAAAAATCGAATGAAAAAAGTATAAGTTAAATAAAGTGGTTCTACATGAAAACGGAAAAGGCGTTATAACGAATTCAATCTGATAGTACTTAAGCACATAGATCATAAGGTGCTTGCCTAGAAAACTAACGAAAACTATGCAACGCGTTGTGTAACAAGTAGGGCAACGCAAACTTCTGTTACTTGTTTTCTTTATCCTGTGCGTTAGACGTTGCTGCTGCAGGCTAATGTTCTGCCGAGTTTTGGGCATACTCGTTGTCTACTTGTACGTTGTCTCTTCCGACGACAGGTCATCGGAGACAACGTGTGGTCGTGTTGATGAAAATAGATGCTAGTGCCTGATTTGATAGTATAGTAAAACATAAAGATATAGAAACCAGGGACATGAATATATATTTTTAAATTTTTTAACAAGAACTGCTAATATTATACGAACGCAAATGAGCATGCTTTAACGTGGTATTAAAGCAGTTGGTAGTACCAACGGCTTTAATATAATTCCAAATCAGATCTAATCACTACCAACTTGATACTGATTAGATCTGATTTGGGATTGTATTTGTGTTCTAGATAGATTTGACATACATCACTATCACCTCTTTTGAAAGAAAATATATACTTATCACGGAACGCGAAAGTTTAAAATTTGGTAAAGATTGTTGATACTTTAAAATAAATTCAACAATATAACTAACCTCTGCAGGTCATAAATTGAGTCGACTTCTCCAGTGTAAGGGATATCTGTTAACGGTAAATAAAAGAGCTTCGTATTTATTTCATCTTTACTGGGAATGGGTGTGTAAGGTATTTCATCAGAGAACTCTTCGTCATACTCGTACATTTCCACATCAAATTCATTGTTTTCCTCACTTTCATTTCCATCAGTTGTTTTTCGCTGATCTTTTTCTTCCTTTTTACTCTCGAATCTAACAACATTAAAAATTATTACGTTATTACATAAATTATTTCATAGTACATTTCTTATGACAATTAGAACAGTGTGGCGTGCGGAATGAGCGGCCAGTTGTTGCCTAAACCTTCCTAAAAGGGGGAAGGTTTTGGAACTCTTCTGTTAATGTTGTTCTTCTCTAGTATCCTAGATAGTCAAATGTGTTACACACAGGTTTTGTGACATGTAAAATGGACGAAATAGCAGCACGGGACTCGTAGAATCAGACCAACTTAGGTGTTTTTCTTCGTAAAACCTACACTTGATCGCCACGAGTGAGTTCAGTTCTGTTCATTTCTACTGCGGATCTATCCAAGATTTATGACAGACGCTGCTTTCTCCTATTTTTATAAAAGAATGAGAAATAAAATTATATAGTTAATATAATATAGTTGTAGATTGCAGGCGCAAAGATAAATCCGTTGCCTTGATGTCGACACAACCGGTGACAATGAAAAGCGGTCTTTATTTGACCTCACGTAACAGAAAAATGGGAAGTGCAGCTCACTTGAAAAGGGGTGCTTTAGGCTAAGATGTTTTTATAGGCATAGATGCGTTGCCCGCATTCTATATTGGCAACATAAAAGTAAGGTAATTGCCCGGCTTTCACTTAGTCGCGTTCTCTCCTGCGTCGCGGCTAGACATAATTTAAAACTCTCTCACTTGCACTCCCCTCCCGGATCCTGCGGTGTGCAGACGTGTTTTCGCAAATTCCATATCGCATTTAATTTATTTAAATTGATTAAAACACAAAAATCAATTCAGTAGAAATATTCGGAACGCAGAAACAGCGAAGAGCCGTAAGAACCAGTGTCTCCAAACTCAAGGCACCGCTACATGAGTGAGTGAATACATAATACTAATATAGCAAAGGTCTACTATAAATGGACGGAATCGCATTTTGTTCCTAATCCACGATCGACGACCACTTCACCTGAGCCCTTAAACAACGAGGTGTCAACTTATAGTGGACGGAAAGCAATTTTATATGAAAGACTCGATCGTTGTCTACTTTAAGTGACCCCTGCACTCGAGACCTATCTATTACCACTGTTGTTTTATAAAATCCTGGTACTTTCTACTTTACGAAACTGTTCAAAATGCCCTTACGTCGCACACCCCCGTCAATCCCGGTAAATATTGAAAATGATAATAATACCAACCTGAAAACAAAGAATACAAGTCAAACCGGCACACCTCCTTCTTCATCTGATCTTGTTAAGCCGTTCCTGCCACACCTTCAAACCCAAAAATATACCCAGAGCGGTTCGGAAACCGACTTAACTGATTTTGCTATTACTCACGTTTCTAAACGGAAGCGCAAACATGGTGACGAACAAGAGCGTTTTATGACGGAAATGCAAAAAACCTTCGAATCTCACGCTAGAAGTTGCGAAGTACGTAGTAGTAAAACCGACTCTGTTTTAGAGGTATTGCAGACTATGATGAATGAACTTTTGAGACAGAATACTGAAATTAAGGATTCCATAGCATTTGTGTCGAAGCAGTATGAAGACATGAGAATCAAAATGGATACATTACAGTCTGAAAAGAGAGAGGACCGCCAATATATTCACCACCTCGAAGAAAGGGTTGACAACTTAGAGCGTATGCTGTACACTAAAAAAATTGAAATCAGAAATATCCCCTTATCAACAACTGAAAAAGAGGAAGATCTACTCATGATTGTACAAAACACTGCCCATGCTATTGGCGCCTCTCTGAATAGATCGGAGATTAAGGAGGTTTACTGTACGAACAAAAAGGATAAAGCATCAAGAATTGTTGTCGACTTAGCCAGCTTTTCTGCTAAGGAAAACATAATTAAGAAAGCTAGACAATTTAATTCTAGTAACAAACAAAATAGACTCAGTTCCCTACATTTAAATATAGACGTCCCTGCCACACCAATCTATATATCCGATTTCTTGCCGCCGCAAACCCAGCATCTCTTCTATCTGGCTAGAAAATTTGCAAAAGAACAGAGTTATACGTACTGCTGGACCTCATCTGGTAAAATTTTCCTACGGAAAACTGAACAGGACAAACCAATAATTATAAGACGTGAGGTTGATCTTATAAACTTAATCCCAAAAATATGACTACTTAACTTATACTTTATATTGAAAATTGTATCCTTTTGTTATGTACTTTTTCATTTGTACTTTTTACACCAACTATTCAACTTATACACACTTCTCAAAACCAAATATATAACACATTTTTACACACATGAAAACATACAATCAACCAGTACTTTACATGCAACTATAATCAGAAGTTATCTCAAGTCAGTCACATTCTATACATACAAAATTAAACTGCCTTGCGACACATACATATTATATTATTATTTACCTACAAATATATACTGCACTACTCCCTTATATAACAAGATAATATTTATAGTACACACGTACCAATATTTTATTTCAATTATATTCCACACATATAAGTCAATACAAATTAGCAACACCCCTTTAGTTTATTCTGGCAAACCCATATACCAACTTCTCATTAAAAACAAAATTCGCTGATTTAAATAATGTAAATAATTTAGAAAATTTTGATGTAACGGAGCTACATACCTGTGATCCTGAATACTGTAAAACGACCTTGTCAAAACCTAATTTATTCTTAAAAATATTGCAGCAAAATATCAGAAGTCTGAACAAAAACTTTCATAGTCTGAATATATTACTTAAAAGATTACAATTTAATTGTGATATTATAATTCTGTCTGAAAGTTGGTTATCGTCTGTCAGCAATATTCCAGTAATACCTGGATACTCTAGCTTCTCGACATCAACTAGTTACAACCAAAATGACGGAATAGTTGTTTTCATAAATAATGATATTACTTTTAACATAGAAGAACCGGAAATTTTAGAAGCAAACTGTTTACTCATAAAAATAAACAATGAGACGGCCATAATTGCATTGTACAGACCACCTAGTTTTCTCTCACTGGACGGTTTTTTACAGACTTTACAGGATCTATTAACCAAGCTGTCAAGTTTTAAAAATATAGTTCTGATGGGAGATATAAATATTAATATAAGGGAAACTAATTTTAATTCGACAAGTTATTTGGACCTTCTTTCCTTCTTTGGTATGATACCTGCCCATTATGAACAAACCAGGGGAAGCAGTTGTCTGGACCATGTAATAATCAAAACTAAATTATTTTCATACACATTTATTCTACAAACCGCTATTACTGATCATGAGCCTGTTCTTTTCTGTATTCATGCAAGGAATATAAATAAATTCAATAAAAATAAAATAATTACTAAAATTAACTTTGAGAAACTGAAAAATGACTTCACAAATATAGACTTCAACCATTTATTCAATAACAATATTAATCCGAATTGCTTGATGAGCTTCTTAATAGAAAACTTACAGAAAATCATACTGAATAACTCTATAAAAATTAAAATTCCTAGAAATAAAATAGCTATAAAACCGTGGATTACGTCCGGACTCTTAAGATGCATAAGAACAAGAGACAGAATGCATTATAAACTAAAACAAAATCCTAACAATAATACTTTGAAAATAACGTACAAAAGGTACAGAAATTTCTGTAATGATATAATAAAAAAATGTAAAAAGCAATATGATAGCGATTTACTTAAATCTGCTGGTAATAATAATAAAAAACTCTGGTCTGCAATTAAAAATATCAACAACCTGAAAAAAGTAAACACTCCGGCGATAGAACTTTTAAATATTGAAACTTCCCCAAAAGACTCAGTAAATGCTGTTAACAACTTTTTTGTAAATGTGGGCTTAAATTTAGCTAATGATATTCCTACTGGTCTTATGCCACTGCCAACTAATGTCGCAAATACAACATCAATTTGTGACTCTTTCGTTCTTTTGGGCACAACTGAAGAGGAAGTTGAAAATCTCATTATGAGCCTTCGTTCAGATTGTGGAACAGGTTGGGACAATATATCACCAGTGGTACTAAAGCACCTAAAAGACACTATAGTCCCTCCCCTTACTTTTATTTTAAATAGATGTCTAGAGGAAGGTATATTTCCAACATCGCTTAAAAAATCTGTGGTGGTCCCTATTTTTAAAAGTGGCAATAATAATAATGTGGCAAATTACCGACCGATATCCCTGCTATCCTCCTTATCTAAAATATTTGAGAGGATCATAAACAACAGACTCGTAAAATTTCTAGAAGACAAAAACATCCTTTCACGTAACCAATATGGCTTTAGAAAAGGCATATCTACTACTGATTGTTTGCATAATTTTACAGAACTCATTATTGATAAACTGGACAATAGGCAAAAATGTTTAAGTATCTTTATTGATTTGCAAAAGGCTTTCGACACCGTCTGCCCAGATCTACTAATATCTAAGCTCGAAAAGATGGGTATAAGAAATATGCAACTAAAACTTCTCCAAAATTATTTGCAAGACCGATCTCAATTGGTTCGCATAGGTGATACGCAAAGTGTGGAAAATCCTGTAAAAATTGGAGTCCCCCAGGGCAGTATTTTGGGCCCTACCCTGTTCTTGTGTTACATTAATGACCTTTGTAAATTAAACATTCGAAACTGTCAAGTAATCTCCTATGCAGATGACACCACACTAACTTTTTATGGAAACACTTGGGAAGAAACTTTTGGCGTTGCCCAGGAAGGCTTCAATATAATAACTCACTGGCTTGCTCTGAATAAATTAACGTTAAATGCTTCCAAAACCAAATGTGTAACCTTTTCAATATATAACTTAACATCAAATCAAAATAACTTTAATATACGCGCTCACACATGTCATCCTACAACAACAAACTGTACTACTTGTCCCATTATTTCCAAAGTGGATTCAGTCAAATATTTAGGTATAATAATTGACAAACGATTATCCTTCAAAGATCACATTTTAAATTTAATGCAAAGAACAAGAAAACTAGTTTACATTTTTTAAAACTTAAGACATGTTGCAAATTGGAAAATTATTAAAACAGTGTACGAATCTCTTTGCCAATCAATTCTCTCTTACGGTATATCTATATGGGGAGGCTCGTGTAAAGAGCACATCTTAAACGTTGAAAGAGCCCAACGCCTATTGCTTAAAGTTGCCCTTTTTAAACCAAGGCTATATTCAACGAAATCTTTATATATCGACACTAAAATACTTACAATTAGACAACTTTATATACTGGCAACAATACTTAAAAAACACTCATCTATTAATGTAACGTCTTTGAAAAATAAATTAAAGACTAGAAGACATTTAGAAGTCTGTGAACCCATTTTATGTAAAACTTCATTTGCTCAAAAATTTTATAATTTTAGGGGTAACTTTCTATATAACAAAATAAATAAGCAACTAGCAATCACAAATATGGCCAAGGTGGAATGTAAAACGAAAGTCACACAATGGCTTTTGAATCACGATTATGAACAAACGGAACAACTTCTCACTATATTAAGGTAAACACACACACGCACACATAAATTCACACAAGACACGCACACGACATGCATACTCACACACACACACACGCACGCACGCACGCACGCACGCACGCACGCATGCACGCACGTACACACACACACACACAGTTTTTTAATCTTAGATTTTTTTTTTTTTTTTAAGTTCGCGTTTTCTATATACATTTATTTTGTTCACCCACTCTTATAGTATAACTAATTTCCAAATCTGAGAGGGGATGGCCAGGCGTCCATAGCACAGGGTATCCTAGTTTGGACACCTGACTCCCACAAAACTTTTTGGACCTTCAAACAAAATCATTTAAACATTTTTGAGCGTTTGTAAAACTTTTGTTAAATATTTTGTAAACCTTTTGTGGGATTGAAATAAACATATTATTATTATTATTATTATTAAAAGTATACCCAAAACTTTGAATCTACCGCAGAAAACATGCCTTCGGTAGTATACAGAGGATGCACGAACTAAACAGCCACTATTAGCAGTAAGAATGTTTCGTTTCAAGTGTAAGTTTATTGTATTTATTAAAACATTTAACATTTTAATTTAATGGTGGCTTGCGCCATGTTAGAGGAAGATGAGGTAATAGTCAACCGGACAAATATTTGTCAAGTAAGTATTAAGTGGATCATCGTGCATTTATAAAAGTTATGAAAAATATATATTTAGATTATAAAAAAATTTTAGATTTGGACATTAACATTACATCACGTGATCTAGGGCCCACTACGTTATTATTTTATAGGTACAGAAATAAAAGTCAAGATACTACTAAAGTACGTTGCTTTGGCAATAACATTAGTTTAAGCGTGTGTGAAGTAGTGAGCTATAGTAATATTTCGACATGACGGTATAAATATATGACGGTGGTATTTAACATAATTGTATGACTTTGTTTATGAGAAGTGAGAAGGTACCTACTCTTCTGAGAAACAGATTAAGTTTGTTAACAGATTGAAAAATAAATATAGTCACAGTTACATATAGCTTTAAACAAATATTTAAAGCTAAATGCAGTTTCTGTTTCTTACAAAGGATTTGAATGTATAATAATGTTGTTAAGAAATTTATTCATATTTTTTTTATTTCAAAATTGATTATGTATTTTATTTTTCATTTATTTACCTAGCTTAACCAAATAAAATTAAGTGTGCTATTTGCCCCACATTCCTCTGATTGATAGCGTCATAAGCGCTTTGACCAATGAGCGTACATTACCGTTTACTGCGTAGCTAAAGCTCTGTTTATCTCTGTCTAACAACCAGTAAGTCGTACGCATACGTGATAATAATATATGTGAAAGAGATGCATAATAATATGTATTGCTATTTGCAATACATCTTTGGTAAAGTTTGGCCAGTGTGTGATTCAGTTATGTTCGTGTATGGCTTGTGTATAACTAATATGTCAAAGGCTTTGGGTTTTTAAAATGCCAGTGAAAGTAATGATTGCTTTAACTGTATTGTTAATTTCATTCTCATGAAAAACTCACATTATGAAAGTTCTTTTTCAATGCGGTCACATTATGTATGTGCAAAATCCATTATTCTGCTATTTCTTCAGAATTAAATGTGATTTTGACTTTTTGTGAAGTAGGTTAGGTAGAGTGTATTGCCTATTTATATTTATTAAATGTACCTAAATATAGTTTCTGTTGTTTAGGAACATGTTGATTGTTTTATTACAATTTTTGGGTCTCTCCCCATTCAGATCAGAGGATATTATATGTGTTTATTGCTCATAATTAGGGTCTAAATATAAGTGGGTGAATATTCGCTCTTTTTAATCCTTAATTTTTCTACGTCATTTTTCTCCTGCAGAAATATATTTCATCGTTGGTAATTGTCCTAAAATACTATATTATTTCAATCAAGCACATGACGTAATGGCAAGTATTTGAATATTTACAGTTTATTTTAAGAGATTAGATATATATTTATAGATTTTTGTGTTGCTAACAATGACCCTGAAGTAAAAAGAACGAAGAATCATCCAAGTACGCAAATTTACCTTTTACCATATTTCTTTATTATTTACCTTTTAGTATTAAGGATATTCTTATCAGATTTTTCTTCTTGTATTTGCTCATTCAATAATATTTCTTCTAATCGTTTTACTAGTCTTATTTCGACTTCTTCAAATACTTTTTCGAGTATTGCCTTTAAAAATTAAATACAAATACATGACTTACTTCTAGGTCCTTACGAGGTATATTAATACAACATACGTTATTAGTACATCTACACCAACATTGTGAGCTAAATGAATTACTAATCCGATGATCAAAAGGACATCATGGGATTATGTGTTTGGGGAAAGTAGTTTCGTTTATTTTACACCATGCTATAATCCACAGTAGCCTGGCAGCAGAATTTAAAAAAAAAAAGAATTAGGAGTTTCATATCGTTGCTCAACTACATATTAGTTGAACCAAAGAGTTTCGATGTTACTGTCAGCATCAGCGATGTTATTGTCCTCAAGTTATAAAATACTAGCAGCACCCCGCAGTTTCATCCGCGTAAGTCCCGATCCCGTGGGAATATCCGAATAGCCTATGCGTTAATCCAGGTCTCCAGCTATCTACATACCAAGTTTCATCGCAATCGGTTCAGTGGTTTTTGCGTGAAAGAGTAACAAACATCCATCCATCCATCCATCCATCCAAACTTTCACATTTATAATATTAGTAGGATTAGTATTCGGTACATTTTAACAGTAGGTACGATGTTATTCTGCACCAGGAAATCACAATACTACATTGGTTATAATAGTTACCTCATAAAATAAATTTCCAATTACAACCAAATCTTCGATATGTCCTTGTATATACGCATTGGTTCTTTTATTTATTGGTGCTCTTTGACAATCCAGGTTCAAAAGTCCAGCTTTATCAATTGTTATCTCAGATGTTGGCGATTCGTACCACGTTGGAACATTTTCTATCTTACAAAGAGTATTTTCACCATTAATCAGTTGACCAAATGCTACATATCTGTTATTCATCCAAGAAGCAGGTTGCAGTAGCACAAAGAATTGCGTTGAGCAATCTTTACGTCTGGAAACATACAATTCTAATTCGAGAACTTTCTTTTCTATATAAGTTAGAATTTAGATAAATTGTAGGAAATAATATAAAGTATCTAAATATATGAATGTATAACATAGGTACGCAAATGTTTTATTAAATGTATAATAGAGTTTATTTTTCTTTTTAACTGGGACAAACAGTGAGACAGCTGGGAAAAAAATACATTAGGCAAATTAATTATTTTAAAATTATGAAGATTGATATATTTAAACTATTTTTCTCTCTCTCTTTTCTCTTTTTATCTCGAAGAATAGGACGAGACGAGAGTACTTAAGTACGATTCACACCGAACGGGCTGCACCGGAGCGCGTTTTTAGTACGGTGATGCAAATTGAAGTTTATATTTATTACTTGCATGGCACTTCTTGCCTCCGCGGGCGGTTGGCTCCGCCCACTTGCGCTTGGCTACCGAGGCGCGACTCGATGCGCTCCGGCGCGTCCCGTTCGGTGTGAATCGCACTTTAGACGATTATTTAGTCGATGGCAAGGTATTTTATGTATCTCACGTATTACAGGGTGAGTCCCGAACTCTGCTGCTGTTACTGAGCTGTGATGTTACTGAGAATTTCCTAACACTTTCTATATTAGGAAATTCTCAATTGATGTTTACAGCTTCCATTTTATCAGCTTGGTCACAAATTCTTGAGCCTCTAACTAGAACTATGATTGAAATCGTAAACTGAAGAGAAGTCGTAAAGATATATGTGGAAATAGTCACAGCATTAGAATACAGGTTAATCAATTTCAAAAAAGTGATAAATTACCTGCCATCGTTAGCCATGCCGAGAACACCACGTCTATCGTGGGGTACAATGTAATTTTCACATTCCAGTTTGGCTGTATTTTTTAGAGTGAAGCCGCCACATTGTATCCAACAGTCTTGGACGATGCGGTGAACTGGAGTTCCTGAGTAGCCACCTCTGGTTAATTGACAAATCTTTATGAAGTTTTGACATGTAAGCGGGGCTATATCTGCATAAAGCTGAAAATAGTATTTCGAAATATAAAGATGGTCCGACTTACGGTTTGACCTTATTGGCTGGATTATTACTTTTATCACGACGCATCTGTTTAAATGTTTATTAACAAAATTATTACAAAGCTATTTTGTAGGGTAATAAGTCGAGTATTTCAAGTTGATAAACAACTACCTACCTGAAATGTAATGTGTTCAAATAAGTGTGAGTACGGGCGCATATATTTGTTTAGTTGCTAATTGTTTCTACAAAAAAAATTCATAATCGTTATCATCTTCAAAATAATCCCAAGGACGTCCACACTAATAATATAGTCCACACTGTCCTAAAGAATTCTACATTAAACGGGATTTCGACTGCTATTCAGATCATGTGACAAATAGCATCGCATAACAGCATCTCTGTTGGATGAAGAATTTTATATGGTTCTGGACAAATTTTTGACGCTTATTTATGATATGTCATCATTTTTTTTCAATGAACTCTATAACTTGAGCCAAATTGGATGTGGAATCTTTGTAAACAAACCAAATGTCATCATTTATATAGGGTTGTCATAATTAAAATGCAGAAATATTGTAATTTTACCTCCATTTCTTAGTTTTACTTTACGATTTTATTGTCATTGTGCTTTTGCTGGAACTTAGTCTAACCGCCAAATACGTAATATGTTAAAATACCTTAAAACAAGAATTAGCAAATAAAAAATTCCAACTATACGCCTTACAACCCTATAACTCTACAACTTTCGCAGATCAACAACAATTTGGTTATTTATAATGAATATTTATGGGAACATGCACAAGACTCCACAATACAATATTGAAAATTAGTTTTCTATCCTTTTTAATAATAATAGGTATGTTTTATGACTTTTATTTTCAAAAATCATTATAGAATCAAACACGTCGTGGTCCTTGATGTCACAGAAAAAGCGCGCTGAAATGTTGTGATGTGGATGTGGTTTGATTTTTTCACTATTGATGGATATTAGTGATGATGTGTTATATTTTTTTCCGGTAATGTAATGACATAATATAATCGTTCAAAAGAATACAAAAAATATTATCTATTAATCGTCAAATTGAAGAAGGTATGCAGTGGTACTGTAGAACATAGCCACTACCGTTGTTTATTTTCTAGTATTATAATGGCGGTATAATCATACCAAGTTAAAAAGGTAAAAATTTCATTACACATAGAATTTTGAGCCTTTATATATTAGAATTCATACAATAAATATTATAATATTAATAAACTAGCAGCGCCCCGCGGTTTCACCCGCGTAAGTCCCAATCCCCTGGGAATATCGGTATAAAAAGTAGCCTATATGTTAATCCAGGTGTCCAGCTATCTACATACCAAGTTTCATTGCAATCGGTTCAGTAGTTTTGGCGTATCCATATCCATATATTCATATACATCCATACATCCTCACAAACTTTCACGTTTATAATATTAGGAGGATATATGTAATTAATTTTTTTTCTATAATTTCATTTATCCTTTTTAATAAAGTAAATGAACTTGAATGCAATGTATATTCAATTTATATTATTTTGTTGTGGAAGTCCACTCCTTGGCGTAGGCCTCCCCCAATTCTATCCGTCTCTATCTTTGCCTTGTTTTCTCCAGTCTACTCCACTCCTCTCTTTAAAAATATCCTCCCACCGTTTCCTTGGTCTACCTTAAAATTTTAAACTTACTACCCCTTTTACTTATATACCTACGGGACCCTCGGTGCGCGAGTCCGACTTGCACTTGGCCGGTTTTTTAATACTTGTCTTGGTGTCCATTTGTTATCGTTATTTTGTCAGAATTAACAATAAAAAATAACGACTATTTATGGACT
This sequence comes from Euplagia quadripunctaria, assembly GCA_963859945.1. NCBI lineage: Eukaryota > Metazoa > Arthropoda > Insecta > Lepidoptera > Erebidae > Euplagia > Euplagia quadripunctaria. The sequence continues at coordinate 14,084,203 of OY982570.1, forward strand.
ACCAGAATCTACATATATACGTAAAAATAAACATTTCTGTGTTTTAAATAATTAAATCGTTCTAATACCGCCACCTACCACCGCTACGTCTAAATGTTCAACTATGACATTTTACAATCGCATTTCATTTCTAGCTGTGCGTTTACGACTCGTATATTTTACATATTCTTTTCTGACTGATATATGTATATCCGATGACTTTGATTACTATAATGGACCCCGAAACCACACTCGAACACGATCTTGGCTATACATTGGGCCCACCCACCTCACACGACGTCACCGGTTTACTCATGGATATCGTATCTGTATCAGAAAGACCTGGCACGACTATGGAACCCGATTTACACGACAACTAGTACTACGTGTTACCACGGACACATATCTGTATTAATTGTGGCGTGGATACACGAAAGCTTAGAAGATTTTCTTAGCTGATGGCAGGACAGTAGGGTGTTGTGCCCATGTTATGACCATTGTTTGATTCTTGGGCTAGGCAAGGTTTCAATCTAAATATAAATCCCCCAGCCCAGTTTCTAGATGACGTTAGTTAGAGTGTTAATTATATATTTAAATGAGGACGAATAAAGTATCAACGATTTTTTTTATTTTTTTTATTTTCTCTAATACACTCATATAACATAAAGAAACACAATGTAAGTTACAAAAAGTTAGAAGAAATACTTGGGTTTACACTTAGGAACTCTCATTTGCCAGTCAAGAATCATACCGCTTTGGCTATCAAAGCAAATAGTGAGTTTTTTATTATTTTATTTTTTAATTATGTCCTAGTCCTATATAAAAAACATTAGCGGTTCCTATATCTGTGATTTCAACCTTAATGCCTACAATTTATTTCATTCATGGGCGCCATTGGGCCAAAAGCTCTTTACTAAATGGGCATATCCCTTTAAAAATTACAAATTTTCATTGGTTCTCTGGCTCTTACACCCGTCCACTGCACAATAATTTATTATATTTTTCGGCATTTTGTTCCTTCCATCCACCTTTTCCGTGCGAGTGCTCAGGTAAGTGTGCAACGTAGGGGCGTTGCACACTTACCGAAGCGCTTGCGCTTCTTATAAATCCGGCGGAACGGTAATCGATAGGTTTATAAAACGCGACCTCAAGAGTGTGATGAAGCCCTGACCACGCTACCACTTTGAGAGCAATCAACAATGAACAATGATGATATGTTAATGAGGTTTTGAAATTAGATGTGTAAATCAGGACTAAATCGCGACAATAATAATTACAAGGTACTATACCTATATAGTGCGAGTTTTGGCAACTGTCCGTACTTGCTCTTGAAACTTTTGCGACTATACATATCAGATGTGTAATCTAATATAGTAAATAGCCGCGAAAGTTTAAAAACAGTTTTAAAGTTACTCTTGCCGTTAAAAGAAATTAGTGCCATTTGTTGTCCGCAACATGACGAGGTTTTTCATTTTTCTTGTCAGACCATAACGATATTCTTAAGGGTATGTAATTTGCAACCAGGTTATTAACAACTGTCTGTCAGAAAATGAGCGAAAACGCTTTGTTGGTAAACATTCTACATCGAATTTGGCTGAAGTATAGTTTTTAAATTATAGGGGGGAAATAGATTTTATAATAAAGGTTTACACCGTTATAACATGCTTAATTAAAAAAAAATCTATTGTGAATGTTCTCTCTCTCTCTTTTTATGACTGTCTACTCTTTTGAATGACTAAGTGCTACTCTGAATACTCGAGTAACAATCGGCCATCATTCTATCATACCAACGACTCTAGAATCATTAAAATAGGGTCGTGAGAAACAACGAAATTAATCGACGAAATTGACGAAACAAATTGTGTCGTCATGGGTGAAATAATATTGAATTTGGTGATGGGTAAAATTTATATGACATCATCACTACTTTCTGTACACCGATCAGAACACATTGTCTCCTGCTGCACCCCACAACATGGTAAATATTTATTTCAGTCCGTCCACGGTCTTAAAGTTAAAAAATTTAAGTACTTACCATACATTACTTACCATAAATATCAAAGACCCTATGGGTTCACGGTTGACAGAAATATGCATGTAAACGCATGGCCTCTGCAAAAAAAAAAACGATGGACCATTGCTTGTTAGGTGAGACGATTTTATTTTCGAATAATCTGGTTGCTGCTGATCTCTTAATGCAAAACACTTTTACGCATCTTCAAACAGGTGCATTTATTGTGAAATTAATGTTATATAAGGAAGGAATAATCAGATAACGCATTGAATTTAGGGCTGCCATCACTTACATTGACACCTTAAAGAAACGCCGATTTCATTTAAATTTTTAGCTTGTTAACGATTCGTCTAACAATTATAATTGTCCCCTGGCACAAAGTGGTTTTACCCGGACACTTTTGAAAACTCCGCCCGAACGCTCCCCGGACGCCCTCTAAACTAGGACAAATCCGGGGAAACTCGGACGGATGGCAGCCCTAATTGTACTACGTCTATAGGCATAATATAACATATGCACGTTAACGTACATCAACATGTTTCAAAGAATACATTAAATCTAAGTATGATATCAAATTTATACTAACACCAGATGATTGTATAAAATTGGCAAACTGTTGAATTCCCTCTTTATAATAATCTAGATATACAGTGTAAACGTATTTAGAGTCTACGAATTCTTTTAGTTCAGTTTCGCCACCAAGGAACTCGCCGTCTTTCAATACAGCAACTTGTGAATTTATGCTGAATGCTAATCCGCCATATTTAAGTTTCAAATCATTCCACACTTTAGGCCATTCTACTCCTGTTACACCTGTAACGATACACACATACCTATGATCGAATATGTGATTGATATTTTAACCATAAGAGGGATTCTATGGGTTACGAAGTAACTATTAACTTATCTGTGCTATCGGGAATAATAATCAAAACTGCAGCACTGGCGAGTTCAATGAGACGGTGAAAGCGGAGCGAGTACAAGTAACTTATTTTGTGTATAGAGATATTACCACGTCATCGGCGACGATTTTATCACTTATGCCCGGTTCCTATAATCAAGAAACGATTCGTTTTGCTTACGGACGGTAAAATTTCGTTGAATTTTCAACGAAAATTTCACGTCCGTAAACAAAACGAATCGTTTCTTGATTATAGCAACTGGGTACTAACCAAGCGTTTTGTTTTAAACTTATTCAGAGACTTAACGTAGATAAAACAGGTCACGCACCTCTTAAAACAGGAGCTTTAAACTGCTGCTGTCTGCATTTATGCAATCCCTTTACTAGATACATACAATAAATGTATTCTTTTGTAACTCTGTTCCCGATTATTGTAAACTGTATGCGGTTATTGTCACAATTTCCGTTGTCTGGTAATTTTATTTGCGGAGGTGGAAATATGGGATTGAGCACAGAATTATGTCCGTGTTTATATTTGTTAGCATACTTGGCTTTTATCCGGTTCTTCCAAGGATGATGTGATGGTAATACAGTTTTGGTTGGGCTCGGTACCTCCGGAATAAAAATCGACATTTAATGAAAAAAAATTCTACAATAAATCGTATACAAAAAAAAATACAAAATAACAGATCTACAAATAATAAAACATCACACTTGATGTACAAAAGAATAACAGTAAACATAAATAAACATAATAGAAAGGTTTGAAGTTGTTGTCAATTAAATTTCTTGATTCCAACGTCAATTTGGTTTCGTGGCCTGATCCAAAGAGTATACAAACACTATGGCCTGATCCTCTATGGGCCTGACTGCTAGAATCAAAGAGCTATAATTACCCCTCCCGACTCGTAGTCACCGCTCCAGACTCGTGGTCACACCAGGTTATCACACCAGTGTGACTATCAGGAGTTTTTTTCTTGTTAGTCACACCGCCACTAATACAACACCTTTTATCGTCACTTGTCATTATCATCTAGTGCTGTTTTATCGATATGTAAATTAAAATTCATTATATTTAATCACACCAGTATGACAAACAGTATTTTTTTTCTCATTTGTCACACTAGTGATTTTTACACACCATGTAATGTATTTATTTATTATTATTTATTTATTAACAAATATTAATTAATCATAAAACAACACACAAATTAACATATATTTCAATTAATTTGCAAGACCATACTTAAAGTTTAATTTAAAAAAAAAATCAAACAACAAAATGCATTTTTCATAGATTTCGTAATAATTTCATTAAACTGCAAAACAATGTTTCTAAAAGAAATTTGCAAATTTTACGAAAACCATAATCCACTTCAAAGCAGTCGATACAGACATATGAATGAAAAACTAAAACAAATGAATGAAAAATGAATGACGACTTATGTTTCATTTTCAAATTAGACCTAACATAAAAAAATATAAAGTAACCAGCCAGTGTTATAAAAAAATACATTAATTTCTTATGTTTTTGTGTTCCGCTAATTCTGTCGGTGTATGTGTATTATATTAAATTATTTTGAACTATTTAACGCAATATTTCAAGGAAATGTCCCAATGTTATTTCGCCATTTAATAGTTTTAATTGGGACGAAATTATAAAATTATCTTTATCAGTTTGGTCGACCCTTCGTTTTTTACGTATATTAATATCCTTTTCATTTAATAATACTGTTAATAACTTTAGTATGGTTCCGTAGTTTTTATTTATCTTTTTGTTTAACTGGGAGTGCCAACTTTCACAAACGTTGTTGGTTCTGTCTTTGACCAACTACATTCCAGTCAGCAATATATTGTTCATCATTTAGCCATTGACGGCCCATGTATGCTATGAACTGTTTAATCTTTTCCCCGCTCAATTCATTAGCTTCAGTTTTTATGTACTCCCATCCGTGTTTAACAAGTTCTAACGGAGTTAGCGGCAGTACCGAACATAATCCCACAATTCTTTTATGTATTTTACTTTTCAAACCAATTGATTTCGCTTTCCGCCATAAGCTCTGACAATAGTGATAGTAACACTTTTTAATCGATATAAGTGGAAACAATATTCTTAAGGCATTTGCTACAGCAATCTCGAAATCTGCGTGAAATACAGTGGGACACCACTCGGGAAATTGAGTTTTCAAGATGTCGAACAATGCAGCGTATGTTGACTCTTTTTTGTCACTCATGAGCACATGAATTAGTGGTACAACTGAAGTTTTTTGAGATGTGCTTCCCAAATCACCGAGGATCGAAAGCAATTGTGAAAATGGTTGTGGACAACTCTTAAAAGTCGCATCAATAAAATATTCTTTTACACTTTTTAATAATAACTTTGCGTCTTCATCACAAAATATTAATAGTCTGGTATTCTCATATTGATAATCAGCAATCAGAAATTTTTCAAATGTAATAGGTACTTCTACGTCTTCGAATTGTTTGAAAACGGTCTTATTCACGTTTAGTTTTCGTTTGCGTGCATTATATAGGCTGCACTTTACGCTATCAAATTGTGGTACTTTCAATCCTTTTTCTTTTAAGGGTCTAATATGTTTCTCGAAGATTTTAGCCATTGGCCCCGCAGAAGTACAAGCAACTTCATGTATTTTGTGTATCGAAAGCGCTATTTCATTATCGCTCTCATCTGGTCAAAATTACCGTTTGTCATACTGGTGTGACAATGTGGTGTGACTACCCCTCCCGACTCGTAGTCACACCACATTGTCACACCAGTATGACAAACGGTAATTTTTTTCTTGTTTGTCACACTACTGATTATCACACACCATGTATACCGTAATTGCTAGTGCAGTGCCGTCGTCATTCATTTTTCATTCATTTGTTTTAGTTTTTCATTCATATGTCTGTATCGACTGCTTTGAAGTGGATTATGGTTTTCGTAAAATTTGCAAATTTCTTTTAGAAACATTGTTTTGCAGTTTAATGAAATTATTACGAAATCTATGAAAAATGCATTTTGTTGTTTGATTTTTTTTTAAATTAAACTTTAAGTATGGTCTTGCAAATTAATTGAAATATATGTTAATTTGTGTGTTGTTTTATGATTAATTAATATTTGTTAATAAATAAATAATAATAAATAAATACATTACATGGTGTGTAAAAATCACTAGTGTGACAAATGAGAAAAAAAATACTGTTTGTCATACTGGTGTGATTAAATATAATGAATTTTAATTTACATATCGATAAAACAGCACTAGATGATAATGACAAGTGACGATAAAAGGTGTTGTATTAGTGGCGGTGTGACTAACAAGAAAAAAACTCCTGATAGTCACACTGGTGTGATAACCTGGTGTGACCACGAGTCTGGAGCGATAATCCCTAGCCTAAGAGCAATAATTACTATAGAGGAACTTATAAGCGGTTTGTTAAAAAGCTGAGAGAGTGGCTAATTCAGAAAAGTTCTTATTCTGGAACAAAATTCTTAACGAAGACACATACTATTTAAGTACATAGTAATTTAGAATTGATGTAATTGGACAAAAAATGTTTGCATGCCCAATTTAGACAGAACATTTACCACCAAGACAATTAGAAATTGGGCAATTTCTGCACTTAGTCGTAAGACATAATTTATTGTACCATCTTATAACAATGTTCTTGCAAATAAAGATTATTATTATTACTACTATTACATCAGTTAATTTCCCATTATCGAAAATTGTCTGGTTAGGCGACTTGGATATGGAGCTCTCATCATTCCGCCAGATGTGGGTATTTTTGTGGTAAGCTGCCTCGCTAATTACTTATTGCGCTTAAGCAGGAAACCAACAGTGACACTTTTGGGAGGCACTGTGTAGACTGAGCATAGTGGTAGGCATAGTGACTATAAATAGGGATAATATATAATTATAGTAGGGATGATAGACGTAGACCTCTCACCGAAAAAGGAAGTCAATCAGAGGGGATCGAATTCACGGCCTCTGGCTCAGCAGTCAGGATCACTAATCGCTGGACCAACAGGCCAGGTCCACTCCACAGAGTAGGTATAAAGCTACAAGTACAGGGCGAGGTCGACTAAACGTGCCAAAATTCAGTGGGCTGCCGCGCGCCGGCCGTGCTGCACGTTAGTTCGATGCTCATTCACGCGCTACGTCGCGTCACCCATTCGTATCTATCGGGTTATTAGTACCTAGCTTAGGTTTATTTGTTAACAAGACTAGAGTAATAGGCACATAGCTGAGTGGTAATTAAATATTCAGATTAATTCTTAAAAAAAAGACAACCCTAACGTCGCGGCGTCGTCAGAACCGATAAGAGTTACGCTATAGAAAGAGAAGCAACCTCTAGGTGAATATAAATGTAGGTAATAATTAGCGCTGTGTGACCTAAATTGCGACTTTATTGTGTCGAAACAAGAGTCGCTATTTATTTAAATAATTTGGCGGAGTGGGACTTCTGTACCTATATTATTATGGATTCTGTGCCAACAGGCCAGTCATACTGATAAGTTGGAGTGAGCGATTTTGATACTGTTAGTCTTTTTATCCATTTTCGTATAATTTTTAATTTCTTTACAGGGGTTCCCAGTACTACTGTATTTTTTATTATAGGCGAAGGCACAGCGAATGATGGTGTATTTTCTACTTGTGGTAAAAAAGTAGAGGGGGGGGGGGGGAAATAAAATCAACTACGAGCAGTCTTTCAATAAAGTATAAAGCGAATAAACCACATATAGAGTGGACGCTAGCCGTTGGCGATCAAGTAGGGATATTAAAAGAGATAAACTAATTCTCCGCACGCATATATTATACGTACCTAAAAATAAAAAGGAGCAAAAGTCGGTAATCTCAGAGATTCGCAATAAGGGATACAAAATTACAAAGGTTGCAACAAGTATTTGAACTGAGCACCGCAGTATTTAAGACGATAGAATAGAATTCGATAAGATAATCGTATGTATAATAAATGCGAAAGTTTGAATGACTGGATGTTTGTTACTCAATCGCGCCAGAACGGCTGAATCGATCTGGATGATATTTGGCACAGAGATAGATTATAAGTGAAAACTTCTTTAGGCACGTTGGGCACAACGAAGTTTTAGTATGGGGAAAAAGTACTGAACTCGCGTGACCGTCACGCTCAGCAGATGTGTGTGTGTATATGTACATATATGTGTATATGTATTTTCAATTCTGACGTGCAGTCCAACGACTGACAGTTTTTTTATGAGCTGGTGGGCAAACGAGCAGACGGGCCACCTGATGGTGACAAGTGCAACGTAAAATTCCTACATAAAAAATTTTAAGCCAACGAAGTTGCGGGCTATAACTAGTTTTGATATTTATATTAAGAAGATACAGCGGTGACAGCGGCGAAAGGGCTACGCTTCACAGCATTTAAAAATATATCTAATATTATTTTCATTTTATTAATTAAATAGCGTAGCTTCCTCAGTATCCTTCCTCATCCTTCTCAGCCAAATCAGGCGAATCCCTGGAGACATCTATATATTTAAAAATTAATCTCTATTACCCTTGGTCACGGCATCACGCGTGAACGGCTGGACCGATTTTGCAAATTTTTTTTTTTTGTTATTGTTATTGTCAGGAGAAGGTTCAGAGAGTTGAGCGGAAAATTAGAAATTGTAGAAAACTTAACGAGGGACTTACGCGGGTGAAACCGCGGGGCGCAGTTAGTTCATAAATAAATTTAAACTTACATGTGCATTTAACAAGTAGCTTGAAGAAGATTATATACTTCTTTTACCAATACACCACCGCCCAAAATGGCTTCAATGTTGTATCTTCTTAGCTTCGAGAAAATGGTCTCACACTCAATATAGACAAAACAAAATACATACCATTCTCTATTAAAACCAACTCACCCTCAATAAATGACAACCTGTCTACACACTCTTGTTCTCCTAACCATTCCTGTACTTGCGAAGACCTAAAAAAAGCTTCCTACATAAAATACCTTGGCATCATGATAGATGGACACCCTTAGCTTCAATCAACACCTTGAACTACTATCAGCTAGGACTCGCAAACTGATTTTCATCTTCAAAAACCTCCGACATGTTTCTGATAAATCTGCCATTAGGATGGTGTACATGGCCCTATGTCAATCCATCTTATCATATGGCATCACTGTATGGGGCGGCGCATGTAAGACGAACTTGATAAAAGTTGAGAGAGCCCAAAGAGCAGTACTAAAAGTCAGTCTAACATTGCCTTTTCTGTTCCCCACAAATTATTTGTATAGACTTGCCGATGTTCTAACAGTACGGCAACTTTATATTTTAAACACCATTCTCAAGCAGCACTCTCTTATCAAATTCAATCCCTTACGCAATCAAAATAAACGGCTCAAATATAAGGTCTGTTTGTCGGATAAACAATGGTCCACTAACTTCTCCAAGAAATATTTTGGCTTTTTAGGAGTATACCTTTATAATAAAATAAATAAGTTGATCACAATTTACCCTCTAACAAAATTTCAATGCAAACAAAATCTCACAGTATGGCTAAAGTCCTTGAATTATGAAGAAACTGAAAATTTACTCAATGTAGGTTTCTAGACAAAAGTATTTACATTTCTACCAGAAAACACACACCCACACACACACACACACATACACACACACACACCCACACCCACACACACGCACACGCACACACACACACACACACACATACACACACATACACACACACACACAAACGCGCGCGCGCGCGCGCGCACACACATACATTCATACACACACACACACACACACACACACACACATAAACACTAATACACATCCTCACTACTCATCTAATACATAGTAATAATTGTTACTTACCTGAACCCAATTGTCCAGAGTCTGGAGAGACTGGTAATCTGTCATACAGGTCTCCTAGTACAGATACCAGTCTCTCATCTGTAATTGTAATAATCTCTACAACTATTTTAAGTACTACCTTTGTATCTGTGTGAGAGAACAAAACAATAAAGTCATTATAGTTAATGTTTTTGACTGGTGCTCCATTATATTATTATGGAATGATTCGCACAAAACGATACGAAGCCACGTTTGATAAACATGTAATAGAAAAGTTAAAGAACGAATCCCTATGCAAAGTCAATTATTCCCTTAAACACGAAGAAGAGAAAGAAATTTTGTCATATATCTACTAAGTTGTTTACATTGCAAAAAAAGCAAATATCAATAATGACAAGATTATTATCATGCAACATTTAAAATCAGGAGGGAATACAAAAATCGGCCTGAGCGTGCGCTTTATTTTTTTTAACACACATGCCTCAAGCCGAGGTCTATGCTGCACACCGGGCGCCTCTCAAAGTGTGTATCCACTTTAAGCAGAATGTAAGAAAAAGGTATCTATCGATCTTTATTAGCCAGATTTAAAATCTGTGAATTTCATAGGCAAAACCCTAATAATATTAAGCCTTAGATTATATATAGGTCCAGATACCGTGACTAGTACAAAAGTCACCGTTTACTTTGAAGCCACTTTTTGGTGCTGTGTGAGTGAACCCCGCCCAACGCGAGTGTCTACGTACAATGTTTATGTTTGTGTGCATTGACGGTTTTACTACCAGTGCATAGAGGTTACCCCAAAATTCAGGGACTTTTTTATTAAACATTTTTTTTTTTTGATGTAAGTAATATTAAATAAATACATTTTGAATGTATTTAAATCAGTTACAAATATTCGTTTATTTCATTTTTTCGTTTTTTCATTTAATTCGTTTAGTTAAAAAAACAAATGTAAAATAAAACTACTTAGTAGGAACTATTTATTTGTCACAATATTTTTTGGTTTGTTTTCAAGACATTTTTTTTTAGAGTTTCCTCCTTAAGAATCGATTTTCATATAAGGCCGTATGAAAAAAATATGAGAATAAGAGTAATTTTTTTTATGGTAAATGTAACATAAAAGCTCTTTTGAGTAATAAAATTAAATGCAACTTTATTCACAGGAACAGAGTAACAAAAGGTATTTTGATAAAATAAAGTAAATGTTTTGCCTTGTTTTGTAGGACTTGGATATATATATATATATATTTATATTTTTTTTTATAAAGTATCAAGAAACTAGCAAAATTTTACAAGTCCTAAGTGCTCTATAGCTGTGTTCGTTAGGAGTAGTAATAATAAGTTATAATACGAGTACAATCCCACAGCTAAAGTATCGTTTAACGGACACATCGAACTCCGGGTGCTAGAGTTTAGAAATTAAGAATATTTGAAGGATTCCAGTTTCGCGAACATTAACGTTAAGCATATTTCTCGTCTTTCTATAAATAACAAGTTTGGCAAAGAAAAATATATATACTGCTAGAATGCGTTATGGGTAAATGAAATTCACGTCCTGGCAACATCTCTAGTAATGGCGTCGTAATTTTATTAATTTGAAATTTTGTTCTATTGTTTATAAATACATTAGGAAATAGAATACTTACATATGAAATGTGATGTTCGGACACTTAAGATTTTTTTTTGTATAATTTTTACAGAATGTGACAGCACAAGCAGGCATTTTTAAATATTATAAGTAGCGACTCGAGACGTACTTCAGCGGCGAACGTTCGCTCGCGTGTGACGAGTGAGACGCTTGTATTTATATTAGACGCTTGTATTTTTTGGCTTCAGTTTTGAGGCACGGATTAGGCATCTAGACCTATATATAATCTAAGTATTAAGCCTTAAAAATGTCCCATTATTACTCATTGTGAGTGTACTTAAGATGTCAAAAATATAACCTATCGTACCTACATAATATATGCCATGAATAACTAAATGACAACACACAAATTGTCTATACTAATAACAGACTTAGTTTATTTAAAATTATAATTAGTTATAAATACAATTCAAACAAAATAAAAACAAATAAATTATAAAAAAAATTAAAGGTTCGGTATCTAAAATATTAAGTTAAAATAACAATGTTACAAAAGCAGCACGTCTAAATATGCTTTCGATTCTTTATAGGTTACAAACATGTATTTCCATCAACAAGAAATAAGTTAGTGTGACAGAAACCAAAATTCTTCCTTTCCCTGATATTTACGATAGCGACCTAGGGTGAACATAACTAAATATTTGTGTATATAGTACTGTAGAATGGATACTAATGTGTTGATTGCTAATTGGCTTGCTGGCTTATAGTTAATAGCACGTTTATCCACTAAGAAAGCAACAGTAGCTAAGTAGTTTAATTTTTCTTCACTTTATATTTTCCCAGTTAACTCATCGGGTCTTGTAAAACATTACTGGAACGTGCTCAATAAATAGGTTCATATATATACTTCTTCTTTGTAATTGAAATGTTATGACCCAACTGAAGTCTATAAGTTCTTGTTCTGTCCTCTTAATTATTATCTGCTCCTGTAAAGAATAATAAAATCGTAGTACACCCTATTTTTTCAGGTCTCATGTTTATTTTTATCATGGAAGAAACGGCTTTTCTGTACCAATACGTTGAAGCCATGTTAAATAAATTTAATAATAGAGTGCTGCAGGCTGCTTATTATTAACAAAAAATAAAAAAGTTCAGTCTTCAGAGAATTTTGAGAATTTGAGAGCAATTTTATAAACATACAATGCAAATCACTGGTTTACAAAGGTTGAATGACCTCGCAGACGTGATTTCGTAGACTTAGCATTGTCCTCTGGTTTAATTAAAGGCGGTGCTCAACCTCAAAAGATTGTTTACTCTTTAAAGGTATAAGCTGTTAAGAGATAGCATAAAGATGTTTTTTCGTTGGTCCGGCCACTTTAGCTTATTTAAAAAAATGCGTTAGTCATTTAAAAACCAACTTCTACTTTGTTTGTCCCAATATTAATACACAATCTTAAATTTATAACCTTGTAATGATTGTATTGCCTCGTCAGTGGGCCTCTGAAAATCCAGGAGTGCACTAGTATTAGTTACAAAGTCGTTGATCGTTTGGTCTTATACTGTGTACTAAAGACGAGTTAATTTTGTTTTATTTTGATCGATACTAATGAAAACGTTCATATTATATATATTTAAATGTGGTAGCCGCATAATATGATGGCCGACAAGTCGAGTTTTCGAGTCAATCGAGTTTATGAGTTACTTTTCGGCGAAAATTAATATGCACCTGAATTATATATTTTTACGTATTTGAATTATATATAAATTATCACACAAACAGATAATACAGATCTAAACTCATTTCCAGAACACTTGTTTTGTTAACTATGCAAAAAAATTGGTAAGTTGAAAAATGCCCGAACATATACGTCAAATGAGTTGCCGGCAATTGCTATAAAAACGGGCAAATATTATTTAATTTCTTATATATCTCTTTAATGTTACCTATATATTTTGTATTTATAAAATGAATGTTTTACTTTCAGATAGAAGAAAATCTAAAATAAGTTATTAATTATAGTACTGATTTTGGGACAGTTATGAATGATGTATTAAAATTTTGATTTCCCTTCATTTTTACTGTTATTGTTAATCAAAAATGTTATTTTTAATTTAAGACTGCAATTGTGCTAAAGACCGAGAACTAGCGGCGAAAATAGGCCAATTATTATTGTAAATTAAATACCTGTTCTTTTTTAAACTGGTCAAGGACCTTTTAATTTTCTTTTACCCTTTTGTAGAAGTCCCGAAGGTATTTTATGTTTATTATTATTTATATTTTTCTAAATATACTTATGTGTTTATATGTTTATTGTGTGTATGAATATACGTTACACATGTTACCGAACGTGCACGATACTGCTCTCAATTTATTTCTGTTTTTCTTCTCCATCTCATGGTTGCCTGTCAGAGATTCTTACAGAGCGATAAGGTCGCCAATGAGGATCATTCACATAACAAAATATTAGATTTCTAAATATAAGAGCGTATGCGCTATAACATTCTGATCATTTCGTTTTTTAAATGATTCAAATCCAACAAGAAATGACAAAGTTATTAACGTTTTCTGTTCGGTTATTTCGAAACGCTTGCTCCGAGCTACGCTTGGTATGATGACGTCACACGTCGCGAATCGCGCTCTCCACTCGTGCAAAATCGCTAGTTTGGTCAGTTTGGTTTAGATTATTCACCATTTCGCTCATGTCGTGGTATGTTAATTATTTAGTTTTTACTATAATTTGATGTTATATTATTAGTATAACAGTATTTTTATTGATAGTGAGTATCTATTGATATCTAAATAGATACGAGTAGGTAGCTACCTATTATGGAGGTCGGTTTTGTAGGGATAAAATGAAAAGGTAAGTAAGTCTATACCTACCTACTCCTACTAAGTACCTAAAATAGGTACCTAACTACCTACTTACCCACTTTAACTGCGTGTTCTGAGGATGAGATTTTCTGGATTATTTAAATCATTCAAATATTATCTCTAACAAGTGCAAAGCACAAACCGAACAGCATGTTTTTCGCAGGAAATAGAAAATGCTTGTTTTGCGTAGCGAGCCCTCAGTTTGAACTTAAAGATAAATCTTTGACGAAACGAAGTTGACTATGACGAAAACTATTGTTTGACCATTTCATCCGAATGGGAGGATACAAATAAAACAATACTCAACAGTCAGTAACGGGCGTCGGGCGGCAGCCGCGCTTTCACACATAATCACAGATCGCGGTTACCACGTGACAAAATCACCTGCCCGCTCAGGGCATTTTTTTTATGGTATAGGGGGCAAACGAGCAGATGGGTCACCTAATGGTAAATGACTACCGCCGCCCATGGGCACCTGTAACTGAAGAGTCATAAGTGCATTTGCTTTAAGGTGGGAGTAGGGGGAGAGGGGGGACGAGTGGGAAGAGTGGAAGGACGGGAATAAGGAAGAGGGAAGGGTTAGGGCCTCCGGTAACCTCACTCACGCGGCAAAAAGCAATGCAAGCATTGCTTCACTACCGGTTTTTTGTGAGGCTGTGGTATCACTCTGGTCGAGCCGGCCCATACGTGCCGAAGCATGGCTCTCCCACGAACAAATCTCTCTCGAAAAATCCTCTCTGTAACATCGCGGTGGTGGTCTGAGCACAGCCCTGGGATCGAATATCCTTGTGTTCGATTGTTTATTTGAGTAGGTAGGCATTAGGCATGAATGAACGAACATCAAAGCTATCCGTGTAAATTCAAATGTTATTAAGAAATGATAGAAACGATGCACAATACGTAGGTATATTATACTCTATATGGTCAGTGGATCTATTCGTGAATTTTAGCTGTTTGACATGCGCAGTGCAGCTTTTTCATACTAAATTAGAGAAGAGAGAATGAGAAACTGCTAACTTTACGAATGATTAGCACTAGACCCGTTGACCATATTGTACCTACTGATATTAGGTAGATACTCTAGCTAGGATACTGTAGGTACCTACTTACGTCAAAATGATCTCCGCAACAGTACCTATAAACCACTTCGGCATGACAGAGGAGTTTTGTCATATCTCCGCATTGCTTTACACCATTTTTTTTTATTATTTGTGCATCTTTCGGCACAGTGCATTAACACTTGTATTTTTGCATTTTGGGACAATGCAATACTTATCCGACTTATCACTTTAAAAATAATCTGAAAAATCAGCAATCGTCAGGTCGTTGCACTAACTGCGCTAGACTAAAAGCTTACCAAGCTGCCCGCGACCCGCCACTTTTGCCGATACGCGATGAATGACGTCACAGCGTTCAAGGCTTTTCTCGCGAGCGTTTTTTAAGTTGGTGCACTAAAATCTCTGTTTCTTGGTAATTTTTGATCCGATTAAAAAAAATTTAAACACAGTATTTATTGTTTTTTTTTATAGCTATAAATTTGCATACTTAACAAAAAACATGACTGATAATTTTGATGTAACATTTGGAAAAAAAAGAAATGCAAGAAATGCAAAAACTATGTAATCTGCCACACTCGAAAATATATTTTGATATGCATACAAGTATTTACAACATAAGGTAAATGCCATCTCTTAAAAGTCAATTTGCTTATGTGGCCATATGACATATTAGGAAGATGGTTAGCAATGTTTAAACAACTACCTCATACTTCATAAAAAATATATCTTCCAGACGAAAATATCTTTTATGCCAGGGCTAAAAACTCACCCAACTGTTCCTTTGATGCCTTCAGCTCATCTTGATACTTTTGATTTAGCATTTTATACTCAACTACAGATATAGATGGGCGATTTCTTGCATATTCTATACTCCTTATAGAACATTTCGCTACTTCGTCAAAAACATTAAGGGTTTTAACGTAGTCGGAAGACACTTTGCGGGTTAGTTTTTGTCCATGTTGTAAATCAATAGAGTCTTCTCCGCGCTGGCGGCGTTCAGGGTGGCGGGAGATGAACAACTTATCTTTTGATTCCTTAGGATTTAAGAGAGAGTGCGTCAGGTATGCAAAATGGTTCGATTCCCGTGATTTTGACCTCTCACTGAAGAAACGGAAACGAAGTCTACGTTAGTTTGTCTCCTATTTATCATAACCTACTTATCAGGCGGTATGGAAGCCGACGAAAAGAACATATTACGACCTATCTATCGTCTGCAGTTTTTAGTATTTCGAAGTTAATTTAAAAACTATTATATAAAAACTTATTCTTTCTGTGAATCCAGCTTCAACTTCTTTGTATTTTTTCCCAAGTAATTAAACTAGACCCTTTATATGCAGTTTACACTCACCTTAAGTTCTTTAACGTAGGTTTTAAGTCTTCACTTGACACTTCATTGTACAGGCGTAAAAGGGCTGATCTTCTCATAGATTTAACTTCTAATGAACTTTCGTAACCTGTTTGGTATCGGTTCGTTAAACCTCTTCCACTTTTAGTAACTTCCAAAACGACCTGCCTAAATTTGGAATAATTTGAATGTTAACCTTTAAATCCAGTTCTTGTTCTTTGACGCTTTGTGCTATATGGGAAGTGTGATTTAGATAGAGGAACATGATTAGAATGTTGCGGTAACACCCATCAGTACTTTTGTTATATATGTGTAGCCGTCAAATTGTTGGTTTTGCTTGAATTGTTCCCTTTTTCACTGATGTTTTTCAGCTGACCAAATAAAACATTTGCTATTCAATGCTATAAAAATATTAAACGCACCTAACATGTGATATGACACTTTTTTGTGATTTGACACTTTTATTGCCGGGAGGCGATATGTAGATTTATTGATGCGCGGGCGTTCTCAGAAGACCCTACCAAAGTTTCATCACAATCTGATCAACGATTTAGAGGACAAACATACTTACATTCATTTACATAGATAGTTAATTAACAAAATTAGGTTAACATAATTAAAAGGAACGTAACCACCTTAGTCTTTCGCTCTCTATATCTTCTATTTCATTGTTCTCCTTCAACTTCTCAAGAGTTTCCTCCAATTTGTCTATTTCCTCTGGACGAACAAATCCTGTTTGACGTCTATGGATCCTGGTATGCGATGTTACAGCAGTATCCTTGCTAATTGACACCTTCCTTAAATTGTATCAAATAAATGACTGATAAAACAATTGCTGCTTAATGTAAAGCAATACACATTTAAATGTATAGTTATGTTTGCTCAATACTCGATACTATATCATTTATTGCATCATATATGTCACATTAAAGATTTTAATAATTTACATGTACACTGACATATATGACCCTAATAGGGTATAGCAATATATAGGAGACCGACCCATTTCATAACTATTAAATTGTCAATTGCTAGTTCTCAAATTATTACATTGTCAAGTTAAAATCGTTTTTTTTTTAAATAATATTACAATTTTTTTTTAAATTTAATTTATTAACCTAACATCAGCAATGACATCGCATTCGAGCCAGAACTGTGAATTTTTAATTTTGATGTGGGTAGGACTAATTTGTGCTTAAATCTAGATTGATACTGTCGTATTAGGTGGGTTTTTTCTAACAAAATTACTAGCTTCTATAATATAAATGCTTCTATAAAGTTAAAAGGTTGTTATTTATAAAATGAGGCCTACAGTTGGTTAAAATTCGTGCACTTTTTTTTGCAATGTAAAAAGATCTTGTGCGTCTACACCACAGAAATCTAAATAAACCTTATTTAGATTTGTGGTCTACACTGTTTCCCTAGATAAGGGCACCGGAACGGAGCCATGCGTATGCGTAATATGCTGATAAGGCTGTTTTGTGTTGTTTACTGGTCCAAGCGCCTGTGACCGCCACACGAAGGTTTTTATAAAAGCTGAAAGTTTTTCTGTTCATGTTCCCAACAGAGGTAGGAAGTCGCCGAGTATGAAGTTTAGATCATTGTGGCTTTGATATCTATGAAACAGCAAAGGTGCATAAAATTGATACCTACTTATTTTGAAGTAAATATAAAGCGTTTTTTTATATTATCTTCGGGATAATATAAGAAATCATGCCATTTATGCCAGACGCTTTTTAGAATGGCAACCCCCCGCCAGACACGCTTAAAGTTTGATAAATTGTAATTCTGCTATCGTCATAGTATAAAAGCCGAATTTTATATATGTTACTTGGGTAATTATTAAAAGATGTTGCCCAAGCCGCCAGACACTTTCGTTAATTCCAATATATTGCCAGACAGAGTTGCAAGTCAACCCTAGGAAGGGATGAAACGAATGAAGTGAGCACACCTGTGAGCCTTTTAATTATGCCAACTGATAATAAAGCAATAGACTCTCTTTCACATAACACAAACTATTTTAGCACTTAAAATTATTTTTATAATACATTTTATTATTACTTAAATATTATTTCAAAAGTTAAACGAAGTTTATCGGGCACGGTAACGTTATTGTCTGGCTGCTTGGGAAACATCTTTTAATCGTTTTTTTAGGGGGCAAACGAGCAGATGGGGTCACCTGATGGTAAGTGACTACCGCCGCCCATGGGCACCTGCAACTCAAGAGTCACAAGTGCGTTGCCGGCCTTTGGTTGAAGAAGAGAGGTAGATGGGGGAGGGGAGAAGGGGGGAAGAGGGGGAGAGGGAAGGGTTAGGGCCTCCGGTAACCTCTCATTCGACGAACTTCACTGCCGGTTTTCTGTGCGGCCGTGGTATCACTCCGGTCGAGCCGGCCCATATGTGCCGAAGCATGGCTCTCCCCCAATGTAACATAAAATTCAGATTTTATACGATAAGTAAGGTAAAATTACTTAATTAATTATTTATCAAACTTAAAGGGTGTCTGGCGGGGCGCTGCCACCATAGAAAGTGTTTGGCAATGAATGACGTGATTTCTTATATTATCAAAATACAGTTGTTAATATACAATGCTTGTCACTCATTTTTTAATTTAAAATTCCGTCTTAGTAGTTTTAAACTACCGAAATTTCGAAGGCATATCTATATTAACATTAACATTTGAGTTCATCAACATAAGTCATTCTGGCTATTCCAACTAAGGCTTACAAAAAAACCTACATTCGGTCTGGACAATGTCTGTTGGGTCCGCTAGTAATTGATAAAAATAAAGCTGGGTCGAAAGTTGGACAAAAGGAATTTCAATTATTTTTATCGATAACATAAAAAGCTTGTCAATATATATACTAAACAAGAAAAAGAAAATCCGTTGGCAAACAGAGAAGAAAAATGTAATGTAATGTGTGTGTTTAAGCGTTTAATTTTTACTTATTTATACATTAATTAAGACATAACTACTGCGAGATAAAGATGGATAGCAATATCATATCTGTAAACCGCGTACAATTCGTGAAGCAATTAACAAAATTTTTATTTAGGTACACGTCTCACATACTTACTTACGTTCAACCGTTTGAAGTTTCTTTGCTGCCACTCTTAAAAGAAAAATAATATATTCAGTATTTACAAATGAAAAGTTTTCTTAAATAATTTGCAGGTATCTGTTTTTTGGTAAAACCTAATTTTCAAAATCGGTCCAGCCCTCTTCGAGTAATCAGGTAAGTGAGTCGACGAACTGAGAATCTCCTCCTTTTATTTAAGTTGGTTAAAAATTTGAATAAGGGTTTACTTTAACTACCTATTATAACATTATTATATTTTTTCTTACAACACGAAGCAGCACGCAGCACGCGCATTTTTTCTCTGTCGCTGTATGCGTCTTCTCGTATTTGTCGTAAGAGTGGGAGAAGTTAATTCAAATGCTGACAAACTCTAATTGCGGCAATTATTTTACAGTCATCAGTTATAATATAGAAAAGAAATATTATTTAAATTGATATATTATTTAAGTACTTGAAAAACACGTAGGTAAGTGTAAATAATTAGGTACCATTATGATACCTATTTACAGCTGGGTTGTCATATATTGCGACTGACTCAGAGCTGTCAGCCATTTATTTTTCTATTCCTTAAATAATTTTCTTTCGCGTGACGCTGGATTCACTTAAAAAAGATATAACTGCAATTTATCAACAAAGTTTCTGGGTATTACAATATGCTTAACTAAAGGTAATTGCAGCTACATTTTGCCAGGCCTGGTGTATTGTCTTCTATATTCATGAAACTTATGTTACATAAAAAAATAGATACCTGCAGATTCAAGCGGCGTTATCTCGTACTAAAAGAAAAGATGTTTACCTTAACAACCTTAGATCTTCGTCAGCGTACATAAATTTCCTGAAAATAAAAATACGAGTTTCATTAAACAGAAATAGTAAGGTTACAATGGGTTCCAGCGCAAATTGGCCTACAGGAAAACGAGTAGGTGGACCGAATAGCTAAGTTAGCTGCTGTAACTGCAACCCCTATAAATCACTGGTCAGATCATTGGGAATTAATGTCTGAATTAAAAAAAGCCTGTTATGATGAGTGGGTAACATATTTTAGCCATAAATCCAAAGACAAGGGTAGGTATATAGTATAGGACTATACAGGCAATGCCTCCTCAAGTAGCATGGTTTAATGACGGTCAACTTAGTAGAACTTATGTATATAAAACTAACTCTAATAGTTAGATCTGGTCATTATTCATCAGCAAATTTTGCATATTTAATGAAAGAAAAACTGACTCGCCAACTGTCCCGTATGTGATAGAATTGAAGATGTGCAATATTAGCTGAGGAATAAAACTGAACACAAGGCGTTGCTTAAATTAAAATCTTTAGATGTGGGTTTCATTAAGTCATAAGTGGGTCTATTGCAGGGGACCCGGGTATAAGAAGAAAGAGGAAGGAGCTCTAAAAAGAAAACAGAACGCCTCCGAGGACCCCTGCAGACCTTGGCTACCTAACATCAGTCGACGACACTGTAAAGTATGGGGGAGCTTTACTCCCCCCTAGATCAGAGAGGTGTGCGCGGAACACATCGCGCCATCGTCTTGGGCCTGCTTCTGAAAAACTGAAAAAGGTTGGCATACTGAAAAAGTTATCTCTTTCCAACCGTAAATGGTCAAATTAACTTAATTGATTTAGTGAAACCTATAATATATATATATATATATATATATATATATATATATA